>OY754970.1:31355053-31707553 GCA_963576475.1 Molanna angustata
TGTTTGATCTGATCTCCTAAGTGCGTTTACTTAGTTCAGTTCTTGACACCAATACATACGAGATAATTCCAAACATTATCATTCCATTTGAATTTGTATCCACTTACGTTTCCATTTCCTCTCTTCTCCTTCTAGAATTATTCTTTCATTTCTATGAAACATTTACAGATTCTTCACCAGAATTTATCTCGTGTGAAGAAATGACCTATTAAAATCACATTTCAAATTCAGGACACTACATGTAATAGTTAGTTTTTATTTTACTATTTTTTTTCTTTCATATTTTTGGTGAGTTAAAACTATTTGCATGAATAAAAGAGGTCAACTGCTGATGGCCAAACTAAAAATTCTTAAATAAAAAATATTGAATATATTACAATATTTTGTTTTCTACACAAAAATGTATGTAAGATAGGAAAGTGTGTATGTCAGTCTTTTTTCCTTCCCCGAATATGAAAATAGCTTGATGGTATGATGTATGTGTGGAGTTTAAGAATCAAAATATAAAGGGTTACCGTAGATAGTTTATACTGCCATACAAATTGTAAGAAACGATGTCAACTCACACATACTAAATGTTCTACTCCGTTACCATCCCATAACGCCATTTTTATAATGAATTAACATCGGACATTGTTAAGAGATTTAATTTTATAAATCCTTTTTGTTTCTATTATATCTTTTGTGAATCTAATCGGATTTTTGTATGTACCTACATATTTTTAAATTTAGCCGTATTTCATTTATCAATCAAAATTATTTTTTGATAGATACGTAAGTAGGTATTTCAATTCCAATCATGTCATTTCTTGTTACACTTTGAACAACATCAAGTCACGATGTAATCCCGAGGAGATTACAAATAGAAACAAATTTTCATTGAAACAGTAATGACTCTAAAATGGCGATAAACATCACATTCTAAGCCACAGCTATTTCAATTCGTTTACACGTAACACATAATGAAAGTTGTGTATAAAAACATTAAGGATTATTTGAAGTAGGCCCCGTTAGGTTTAACGATACAAAGTACCTACACAAAGCTGACCTGGATCTGTTTGGGCAAAACGAAACCTTATAATAAGTATACGACTTGTCGCACCAAACCGCAGCAAAAGCAAACTGTCACGGAGTTCCTATTCCGATGGTTGGCGTTCACTGAAAACTTTTCATTTCCCAAATGGAATGAGGCGGGGAGCACTTCATCTTCTGAATACCCTGTACCGAATCAGAGGCGCGCAACCAATATTAATCTAATAATCTCTTGGTACAATAAAAATTAATCTACAACCACAAAGTTTTATATTTGTTAAAGAAAGAAGTTCGTCAAAGCACCAAACAAACTAACGAACTGATAATTTGAACTCTATTTTCTTTTTATTGTATACATAACTTTATCAAGATAGGTGTTGGCGGAGCGGTTAGCGCGCTGGGTTTGTAATTCAGTGGTCGCGAGTTCGAATCCTGCCACGACCGATTTCGTTCGCCTATAGCACAAGCATTTATGCTTAATTTAGGGAATGTATGAGGATGTATATGTACTTGTTACAACAAGGAAAAAAAAGTTTTTTTTTATTCATGAACTGATTCAAGTAAGCCAAACAATTGTATGTTATATTTTTGTGAAGTAAATGAATGTTTCGTTACTGAAGCATCGATTTTTTGTTGCTGATCTAAATAAGTTTAATGTACCTATTTCTTAGTAAAAATTAAAATCCGTAGCATAAAATTACTTTTGAAACTCTTAAATATTTTAGCTAATTGGCGTAGTAACAATTCGCTGTTAAGTAATTTAATGAAACCAGGTTCAAATCTTTCCTCGAATAATTTCATTCATACATATGTAGATATAAATATTTTAGGCTTGGTTAAGTGAATTTCTGAGAATGTTTTTTCAAGGGTAAAAATGATATTGTTTATTTTACCATCCACGTCTATTATATTTTTTGCTTAATTTTCTAAATAGTGAAATAACTTTATGTCTGCTTTAGTCCCTGTATTATTCCAAAGAGCACTAAACACCGTGGGCAGAATTCTCTAATTTTATTAAAATTAAATGTACTACGGAGGTAAATTCAGCACGTGGACCAGGAAACTTAATTGGGCTTCTGCAAAACTTAAAATGTCGGTTAAATAACGTTTTAAAATCCCGTAATTAAATTTGGGCATGACAAAAATTCCTGATCATCTTCTAGTGTGCACGAAAAAGGTGAAAGTTTTGTTCAATAATGTTCAAAAATACATTGAATATACATAAAATAATATGCATCGAACGATCAGGGGGGCAAGTCTGGTTCAACCGGCGAAATCAAAACCCTCACGATTACCCATATCATGGATATAGTTATTATATGTAGTTCTATAATATCTTTAGATGTCATAGAACTCCATATAATAATTAAATCCATGATATGGGTAATCACTAGGGTTTTGATTTCGCCGGTCGGACCAGACTCGCCCCCCTGGACTTACTTCAAGTACCAATCTACAGATTTAAATGAAAAAATATGTAATATGTAATTATCATAGATCATAATGTATGGCGAACCAAACGTTGTCCAATACATCAAAATACAACGTCTACGTTGGCTCGGAAACGTTTGTAGAATGGAGGATAGCCGGGTCCCAAAGAAAATATTGGACACCTGTCCTGAAGGAAGAAGAAGCAGAGGGAGACCTAGGATGAGGTGGCTGGACGATATTGAGGGCGATATATGTAAGAGCGCTCGGACAGACATATTGGAGGAGACTTGCTGTCGACAGGGCGGGATGGAGGCAGTTTCTTGAGGAGGCCAAGGCTCGCACCGGGCTGTAGCGCCATTGCTGATGATGATAATATTTGTTCACAGTACAATGTCATTCAATAAATTCGATTTGGCAGGAGATTAAAACGCCTGGGTGGATTCTCTTTAGCGACAGTATTATAGTTAATACGAATCCAAATAATGATAGAACTCGCTTTGAAATAAATTTATTTGTGGCGATTGTGATATTTGTTCATATAAATTACGGATGAAATTTCGAAGATGGGCCAACAATCGTGTTTAAGAGGGTGACTGCTGCCAACGTACCTATTTTTTCAATTTGATATACCATCATTAACGAATCATTTTGAAAAAAATAACCTAGTTAGTTTGGATATCAATAAAGAGAAATATACCTTAATTTTTTGATTCTGTTCTGTATATATTCTTGTAGGAAAATAATAAGCATACCCCGATTTTAGACATTCATCTTAAATTTCTAAAAAAATATAAGGTATAGAGCAATTTTTTTTTATAAATTAAAGAAGAACAAAATACCTGGAAAAATATGATATGACGTTGCATTAACGCATCAGGTTAAGTAAATAAACCAAAAACACTTTTATTACGCAAAGGCCCTGAATGGAAAATAAATGTTTTTTAGGTTTATTTACTAAACCTGAAGCATTAATGCAACGTCACATCATATTTTACTTGATATTTTTGTCTTCTTTAATTTAAAAATATAAATATTACTCTACGCCTTATAGTTTATTGAAAATATATGATAAACGTTGAAAATCGGGGTATGCCATTATTTTTCTACAAGAATTTATACATAATATTGTCAAAAAGTTAAGGTATATTTTTGTTTAATAATATCCAAACTATCTAAATTATTTTTTTCAAAACGATTTGATAAGAAATAATGATGGTATATCAAATTGAAAAATAGGTACGTTGGCAGCAGTCCCTCCCTTAAAATGATTGTATGAATTATTTTACCGTATGATTTAATTAAATATCATAATTTATAATGCATTGTTGGTGTACCAATTACTTTTTCTTACCCCTCTATCCCGGTTTATCCTGGGTCGGGTCTCCTCAGTAAGCATCAGGATCTTCTGTCCTGGCTTGTCACAATGTCAACACTCTATGCCGCCAGCTCCTTCTCAACACTGGATCATTATATTTCTGTGGATGTGACCCTACCCCTTCGTCTAGTTGGGATGTTGATCGCTTTATTTACCGAATAATCTTCATCTTTGCGCATCATTTGACCATACCATCTCATCCTGATTTCTTTCAGCTTTTCAGTTATCGGTGCACTTTGAATGACCCAAGTTTTTGTATGTTTGGATGATTCTGCGCCGTACAACATTGCAGGTATTTTTACCAATTTGAAATTTTTATTTTCAAATTGGTAAAAAGGCTTTTCACTTTCATAAAATAGCAGGTCAAGTTTTCAAATCAAGTTTTATTCCATACAAAATTTTAATATTTTGAGGAGTGACTTGGGACTCGGTAGTGAGGAGTATAGCGTTGGCCACAACCCACTAGTTTTAATTTAATATTGGATCATTACTACAAACTATTTAAAAAAAAATAACTTAGATTGTTTGTATAAAGAAAAATATTCCTAAAATTTTTAATTACGTTCTGTACCTATATTATATTCTCGTAAAACAACAATAAGGATAAACCGATTTTTTATATCTATCTTATATTTATAGAAAATTTTAAGACGTAGAGCAATGTGTATTTTTTTAAATTAAAGAAGACAAAAATATCTGGAAATATATGTCATGATATTTGCATTTATGCTTCCGGTTTAGTAAAGAAACCCCAAAAACTTTAATTTTTTTAAGTTTATTTGCTTAATATGATGCCGACATCAATTAATAAATGCAAAAGCAAAAACAATGTAAATAAAAAGACTTGTCATGGAATAGCTTTTGAGGTTTGGCTTTATGTATAGTTAACAGATCTCACACGATTTTATTTTTACATTTTCATTTCATTTGTCGGCCTTCATGGTTCAGTTGTTTAGTTATCTGACTGCTGATCCAAGGGTCCCGGGTTCGATTCCCGGTGGAGACATAGTTTTTAATTGTGTTTTCAGTCTGTATCTGTCAGTCTGTATCTCGAGTCTCTAGATTCATTATTTTCCCTTTATATACCGGGTATTATACTATTATCTAAACTACCTCACTATGTAAAAACCTGTTCTGATAGGGTGGGTCGAAAAAAAGTTTTTTTTGAATTTCGAAACGCTTTAGTGCGGAAAAGTTGCCTATTGTAATGTGAAATATACAATATGTTACAATAGGAAATTGTAATGTGAAATATGTTACAATAGGCAACTTTTCCGCACTAAAGCGTTTCGAAATTCAAAAAAAACTTTTTTTCGACCCACCCTACTGTTCTGAGACTTTCACGTACTTAATATATTTTTTATGTAATTTCTGCCCTTTTGTTCAATTTTGTATCAAGTATTAAACTCAATGTAATTTATGCAAGTTAAATCACATAAAAATTGATGACATAAAATACAAAGGAGTGTTGAAAATTTATTAAGATTTAACAAGCACATATTATTATCTTTAACGAAGAAAATGTGGATATTTTTTAATGTAACAGAATCAACTGGAATGAAATATATTCTTGAGCAGTTGAAGTTGTTGACAATAAAACAGCAAATAATTTTAAATGTGTTATTTATAAATTAAAAAAAGAGTTTTTATTGTGTTCTTTGATAGATATAAAATGATATTCTAGTTTTTTTTATATAAGTCCTATGTAAATTTGTTATTTTTTAGATGTAAGAAATTATAAAATATACACGCATAAATATTAAAGACATCTTAAGAGGCTATAGTAGGCTATACATTATATTTTGAAAATAATTTCCCTAATACCCTCAAAAGATACGTCTTTGAAATAAGGAACAGTTTGTATGTACATCTTTAATCTATTGCATGATTTTTTTGAATTTTGAATTTGTTTAATACTTTTCTTGTAAAATTAGTTTTAGTAAAACCCTTTTTTATTTTTTTACTGTAAGTAACTAAAAAACTACAAGGCGTATGAAGTATATATTTACTTTATTCGATAGAGAATATGAAAATCTACCGGCTGAATTTTTTATTATTATAAAATTTCAATGACTCTTCTTGCTATTTAAAAAAAACCTCTAAATTTTACCATTTTCGCACGATAAAATGTTGTATATCACATATCAGGTGATATACAATTTTTTCTCGTGTTTCAAACATTAGAAGCTAATTTAGTGTGCATTTTTGCGTACATCCGTATATCCAGGGTATAGTAGGGCCTTAATAGCTCTGATTTAACACTTCGTAAATAGTAATGGCGTCAAAGTTTACACCGCATAATTTCCTGCTTTTTTGTTGTTGTTAACTCTGGGTCAAGTATGCAGCATACATTTTCTTTCTGATCAGCCATCCGGTTCCTCGTCAAACTCTAAACGACTCTGTCCCGTGGGAAATTAAATTGGATCTTGCTTCGTGTCTTCTGGAGCCATATTAAAACATTATTTTTTGTTATATTATCATGTATAAAATGTGCAATTCGAAGTTTTTCAACAATATTTTGAGCAACTAAAGGTTAAATTTGTGTTGGAGTTTTGCCTTCTATGCTCTTATTAATACAAACATGAATTTTCAAAGATAATACCAAAGTATATAAGGTCTTTGGATAATATCAAGTCGGTTTTGACAAGCACTTCGTTTTAATTCATACAAATTTCCTTTTCCTTTATCCATGTAGGTATGTATATCTCTTGTATTATTGGTATAGATTCTGTTAACAATTCTTCAGGTGTTCAGTATTTTGAAAGTTGGGCAATGAATATAATTTTCTTGAGTTTTTATCTATATGAAATACCAATTTTTGGGATATTTTTTTTATGATTTTTACGTTTGAATACGTTTTCTATGTTTGTATACTCACAATTTATTTGTTTTTTTTTTATAACTGAATTGCCTTTGTACTAAACAAGTATGGAGATAACAGAAAACAAATATTCTCGTGCTACTGTGTATTATGTTATTTTTTTTTTTTTTATATTTATTTACATTTTTTAAAACAATAAGTATTCTTGCACTAAACTGCAAAAGCAGTTTAACAGTGCTAGCTCTCTCGTACACTTATATAAATTTGATAATGTAACAAAAAATAATTATAAACAAACAAAAATTAAAAACTAGCAATACAATATAACAATAATTAAAATCATTAACACAATATAACAAAGAAAACATACAAACTTATATATAAAATTCTTTTAATGTTGTTCACGTACTGTGTGTAATGTTGTGAATTTCTTATATTATTTGAACTATTATTAAGGTAGGCGCGCATGGAAGCTAATTTCATCGGCCGATTAATTATCGGTGAGCTACAACATACGAATTACATGTTAGAGCGCGCATGAAAGCTAACAGAATCGGCCGTTTTTAAAAAATCCGTGACGAGACACAAAAAAATCGGCCGATCGAGATCGGCCGATTTTTTGTTACCAATCTTGTTGTATGAGAGGGCGCGCATGGCGCTTGCTCACCGATAATTTAATCGTCCGAGCGCAGTAGATCGAGAAGTACGTTGTCAGTGTTGTCAAACGAAATGTCAGAAAACATGGATGAAATAAATATTGATTACGAACAGTTAATTATATATGTTGAAGCCCGTCCTTCATTGTATGAGAAAAAATAAGTGAAATATTAATAACTGGTTGGGAACAGCTAAATAATAATAAAAGAACTGAATTTGGTAAGTTATTACTTAATTGATTAATAGTTACATAGGTAATTTAATAAATATTCCACTTAATGAATAAAAAAATCCATATTTCTAATCATATGTATATTAAAACTTGTATATACACATATTGTATTTTAAATATGTGAATGTTGACCGCCGTGTTATTTCCAATCGTACGATTCTATAAGCTTCCATGCGCGTTAGAACCGATCGGCCGATTATTATCGGCCGATAAATTAATCGGCCGATAATAATCGGCCGAAGAATTTTAGCTTCCATGCGCGCCTTACCTAAGTCTACAAGCGCGCCTTACCTAAGTCTACAAGAATTATTACGCTAGATATTCGAATTGTTTACGAATACGAATATTTTCATTTTGCACAATATAAATATAGGAAAAAAATGTTTGTTACAAAATGTGATCCAAACAACTAAAATCATCAAAACAACTAAAAATAATATTAGAGATTTTTCGTTTAAATATATTCCATGTCATCAGCAAAGTGAGCTTATTTTTGTAGAGTAGGTATCGTCCGGGAGCATTTTATACTTGAGTTTACTTAAGTGAAAAAATTCATTGAGAGATGAAAAAAAGAACGTTGTTATTTTTTAAAATGCGAATCATATTTAAAGAATTTTTTGAGGAATGAAAAAGATGAAAATAATTTATCATTTTTTCAAAATAGCAACTTTGTGTAGGTTGATGACGTAGTATGACAAGTAGAAAGTATCTTCATTTATCTCAATTTTAAATATATTTATTTTATATAAATGGTTGTTTTTTGGGTTCCTTAAGTTTTATAATTCCAAGATGGTTTTATTTTCAACTTTACGCTTGATTTACTCGCATATCTAAATGTTTGAATTCTTCTTATCCTGCATTGTCAGGTTCCCTGATGTTGGAAATCACTGTTATGAACAATTCCTTGACCTTTGCTGCACGGTACAGATCCTTTACTCGTCTTTTCCCGGTCTATACCCTGATGTCATACATCCAGAACATCTCCTATCGGCCAACTCCTCTTCTTCCCTCTGTCTTTGTATTAAGTATCAGTTAAAGGATAAGATAATTCTCTCCTCTCAGTAATATGGTCTTGCCATCGTATATTTTCGTCAATGTATATTCCTAGGTATTTGTACTTTAGGACTCTTTTCAGTGGTAAACATTGGCAGTTCGTCAAAGTCCTGCAGTTATGTATTGCTAAGTTCGGGTCTTGTTGTGGCTGTGTCCTAGTAGTAACACTAAAGGTCATAGACTCTGTCTTCGTAGTATTAATATTAAGTCAGTTATGATCCATCCAGTCTTTTACACCACACAATTCACAACGCGCCATTTCAAATGTAGTCTCCCATAGTTCGGAACTATAGGTGAGCACTGTGTCATCAGCAAAGGCAATAACTTTGCCGGTTTGGATTTTTTTAGTGTCATTAATATAAACAAGGAATAAGGTGGGTCCCAGGACGCTGCCCTGTGGCACTCCAAATCGAACTGTTTTCGAATCACTCTTACTCTTACTATATTTAAAAAAAAACATATAATAAACATACTCAAACTGATCCAATATGGAATTTTTCAGCCGACGAATCCCTACTGAGGCAGTTTGGTTTAATTTGGTCTAATTAATTTGTAATCATATCCTTTTCAATTTGGTCAAAGGTTTCGTGTTATCAAAAACAAAAAAATAACAGAAATAATAAACAAAATAAAAATTAAACAGAAAATAAAAAGATAAAATTGTAATGCAAAATATGAATGGCAAGAAGCTATGGTAGAGTTTCTCAGGTCATGAAGGCAGAGGTTCTTCTCTATAATTCGACTCTATATATAGATTGTCTTAACCACTATTGTTCTTAACCGCGTTTACCAAAAATTTAAATAGAACGTAAAATACACGTAATTTTTATAATATTTCTAGTTCAATCACTATTTTATCTTCTTCAGTGATTGTATAATAAATATAAATGTACCATGAGTTTTAGTCTGAATAACCTAAATAATACCGACTATTACTAAAGTAACGAAATTCAAAGGAATGTGTCTCCGGCATAAATTTTGAATTCAATGTAAATTTCATTAAGATTGTCAATTTCGAATTATCATAGATCTAAAGTTTGCTCAACATTATATATACGGCCTAATTGCACCCACCTATCATAATTGCTTTTTGGATCATTCATGAGTGTAAGTTGTGTCTATATTATCGTGTATAAACATGTCGTATATTATGTAGGCATATGCTTGAGTGGATAATAGTAATTTCCAATTATCTTTACAAAATTGGGAGGCTTCTAATGAAAGGATAATATTGTTCCGTCGTGACAGAAAACGAGAATTACGGACGAATTATAACGTGGATTGAAACAAGTAAGTATAATATATTATTTGGAAATTCAATACAGTTTCTACTACTGTATTTATTTTAACATTTCCCTTAAGGTTGAAGTTTTGCTTGTGCGAACATCGCATCCGATAACGGGAGTTCAGCTATGACATTAAAATTGAGACACGCGCCATTGCGATGTCTCAATTTTAATACCTACTCATTTAGTGATGAGCAAATGTAAGGCCAAGATCGGGGCGGTCATGGTGTCGCATTTACATATGCGGGATTTTTAATGTGGTATATACCTATTTTCCAAATCCAATCATCCATTTGACTCCGCTTATCCCACGATTGAAGATTGGCTTCTTTAGATAATGCTTTATGACCATCAACAAAAAGGCAACAACTATATCGGCCTTCTTGGCATTTCACAGTCTAGAAAAAGATAAAGGAGTTTGAATACTGTGCACTATATTGACATAAATGCATATAAATCATTTTGTTAATGGGAAATTTTATCTCGTCGTTATGTGTTTTATCATCAGATTTTCAATTAATTTACTATATATTATACCATGACACAGTTGGTGAGCCGCTTGGCTTCTGTGCGGGCGTTCTAGATTCGATCCCCAGCAGAGGAGAAATTTATTTAAATACATTTTTGACGCATGTATAGCGTCTCTGGGCTGGAAACACTGGTTAGTTGGAAGAAGAAATTGGCAATAAACTCGCCACTTGCGCAGGGTGCAAGGGAGTGACTTTTGGCGCCCAATAAGTAAGTTTACGTGTCTGGCTGGTTTATATCCTGCCATCCCAATATGCGGCGACCACCATCGACCTGTCATTCGCCACAATCAGGTCCCCAGGAGTGCATTCTTCTCCCATCAATGGGCATATCAGAATGTAACTCTCATCCTGGGTTGCGCAGCGCAGTCACATAGGATGTGATAGAAGGCACCCTCTATGTCACCATCAACCAACATACACCAGAAACAGCTTCATTAAAACCACATTCCCGATTAAATCTTCACTACAACGAAGAGAGGATCTATGAAAGCAGGACCTGGAAGTGGGGCTGTGGATGCACCTATGCGAGGGTATCGTAATAGGAGAAGATCTACCCTATTGTATATGGGCTAACTTCAATCAACGGTCAGTGTCACATGATGTAGTGTAAAACTCGTATAATCATCATTATCCTCCTCCAGAATCCTTCTTCAGCCGTCCCTGTCCTCCACCGCTCTCCTCCAGTTTGATATACCGATCGCCCTTAGCTTGGGCCTGTCTCTACTTATAAGTCCTGCCTCTACTTAACCTCGTATAATGGGGGTACCTATTTGAAGATGACATAGTTGGTTTTTTTATGTTGAACATTATGTAAATCACTGTGTACCATACCATAAATAAATCAGCAGTCTTTATTATTTGTCACTATCCATTACGTTTATCTATGAACTCATTATTAACGAAGAATCTATTTCGCAGAGGCCTGAACCAGCTTGTGTATAAAAATACGTCTACACGTATTCTTATATTTCCTTGAATGTTGTATTATTTGTTAATCAAGAATCCACAGCAGCTTAGATATTTCCGTGAGAGACGTTTTAATAAGATATCGTCTTTCAAATTTGTAGGTAATAATAAGTCATTTATTTACCATAACGCTCGTTTATGTAAATCAGGCTGTTATCCGGGATTTATTGAGGGATAATGATTTAGGGATAATTGGGTTTCCGTGCGGATCACAGATTTCTTTCTTATCGACACACTACCTTCCTTAATTCTAAAAGGATACACCTTATTGAGGTGATTCAATTCCATCCTTAATTACTATTAATCAATTTAGATATCGACTTGGTATATTTTGAATAATAACAACACATCATGTTGAGATTTTTCTGTAGATTGAAAATAAACTAATTATTATAAGCTCCCGTTGGAGTTATTTGTTAAAAAATAGGTTTCAGAAATTTTATTACCTTGTTGAGATATTTAGCATCAAATGTAGCTAAAAATATACAAATCAAAGTCTTTGTTAAAAACCATCAGCACTACAGGGATATCTGGTAGTGCGCAGTTGAGCAATAGCCTTTTTGTTATCCATTGTTGTTCAAATTTTTTTTTTGTTTTTATGGCAACAAATAAACAGTTTATTTATTTATTTAAATTGTGAATTGCTATAGGAATATTGTCATAAAATTGATTATTGTAAACTGATTATTTGTTTACTTATTTTATTTCAGATAACTAAAATTAATTGTGTGATTACATAAATATGGTGCTATTAAAATTAGTTCAAGCCAATAATGTTTTCTTATAATAAAAAAGAATGAAATATTTAAACAAATATGCTGAGCTGTAGGTTAAAGAAAAACAATAATAAGAAAAAAAAACGATTGATAAAAAATAACAATACATAATGAGAACAAAATGAGGAAAACGAGGGATTATTAGTGTGAAGGAAGGAGCTTGTTTGAGCAGAGGAAAGTTAGGGAACTGGGTTGAAAAATGTCTTTATTTGTTTACGGTAATTTTCTAAGGAGTCATAGAAAATGTCTGTGTGTTTAAATTTTAAATTATTGTCATGTTGAATTCTGTAAATAGACGACTGATATCTGTAATTAGTATGGCAAGTAGGTAGATGAAATAATTTTTTCGAACAAGTGTGCCTGTTTGGTATGTGAAGTAATATAGTTTTAAGTAACTTAACACTTAAAGTAGGTTCTTCTGTCTTGTGATGTGTTTATTTTGAAGAATTCCGTAGAAAATTTGTAATTTGTATGTTCTAGGAATAGTCGTCTCTCTAAGTATTTGTAAAAAAATTCTGGATGTATTCGATAGGGTTGCTGTGGATTTTATAATGCGGATTCCATATTGGTGTACAAAATTTTAGATGAGGGCGTATATATTATATATATGAAGGTACAGTATTTTAAAGTGTTCATGTTGAATTGTTTACCGGTGCGGATGATAAAGCCCAGCATCCGGTAAGGTTTGGAGGTTATTGATTCAATGTGTTTGTAATACATTAATTTTGAATCTAATATTAGGTACTCCCAAATTCCTTATGCTATCGACTTTTTTAATGCCAAACAGAAAAAAGTAAAAAGAGCGCACATGTAAACGTTGATGTCTAATTTATTATCACAACAATATGTACTTGACTCTATTGATATAATTTTGCAAATCAATACAGTTGTTTATGTTGTTAATTTTTGTGTAAATTTTCATATCGTCAGCGAACCCGATTACTTTATGCACACTTTTTTTCTTCCTATATAATATTATATTGTTTTATGCCTTGCACAGACTGACTTTATATTATCAACTAGTTGACCAAAACGGTCAACGACGTTCACTCTACGAGTGTTGATATGGAAAGAAACGCCTGAATGGCTGCAATTATTATAGTTAGTGAAACAAAAAAAAAATATATTTTTGCGATCAGGGGGGCAAGTCTGGTCCAACCGGCGAAATCAAAACCCTCACGATTACCCATATCCTGGATATAATTATTATATGGAGTTATATAATATCTTTAGATGTCATAGAACTTAATATGGTTATTTATTTATTTAACTTTTATCACACCATAGCTTATTTATAATGACAACAATAAGTAGATTACTGCTGCCCAACTAGGAAATCCTGTTCAAGGGCTAGCAGTTTACAATTTTTATTGACAATTATATGTAATTATGAACCAGGTGATTGTTCCCGTTTCACACTAAATAGGTACACAATCTAAACTTTCTGCACTCACAATCATTACCTCAACAAGCATATGGACTCACACAAAACAGATCAACCAGGTCCTTACCAGATAGCTCAAGCTAGTAAAGGTCCTAACAAGGCGAAATAGACCTATCGCACGAAATCAAATTCATGTAGAATGCAAAAGTGGTTTACTTTTAATTATAGGCATAATTTATGTACGGCGTGTTTATTCTACTTTATCGATTAGAGACTTAAGTACTCATTCGATATTTTTCATTTTTGCACAATTGTATATCTAATACTCGTTTAGACCTTATTACATTTTGAAGGATGTCTGATTAATGCTTCTCAACTTTTTTGACTGTCAAATATTTCAAAGCGATTCCAAGCTCAGGAAATTTAAAATTTGATATTATATATATTTACAAATTGCTAAAAAGACACATCAATTTTATAAAATGGTATTGAAGAAATATCAAGTTTTTATAATAAAATATTTAAATAAAAATATAATTAAACAAACTCATTCCATAAAATTCTGAAAATTTTCCATACAAAATTGTAGTACGGAACAACTTTGAATATACTGTCTGAAGGTAATATTTTAACATTATTAATGTGAAATTTGCTTTGTTTATGTTAAATTATTATTTTATTTTATTCTTATTAAATCATTTTCCATATCATATATGAATATTAGAAAAATGTTTTACTTTCGTAAAATATCTAGTTTTCATAATGAAATCAAAAATAATTGAACAAACTCACTTGATAAAAATGCTGAAAAATTTCCATACAAAATTTGAATATTTTGTGGAGTGATTTGGTGGTGAGGGGTATATGCTTGGCCATAACCAACTCGTATTCTACTGTTATGAAAATAAACTTTTTGTTAATATTAAAACTTACACGAATTTCTAGTGTAGGATTGGTCTGCCCCCCAGTAAAGGCGGGGGTGGGCGGCCGACGCTGTTGCGCCCTCGTCAATTCTGTACTTAGAGAAGAGCAGGACGAACGCCTTTAGTCTCGCTCGGCAGTGACTCGTCAACTGTGGCGAATGTTGTTGTGTGGTTCGGGCACACCGCCGGCGCAGACGTCGGGTCAGACATCCTGTGTTGACAACTAGACGTCATATCTGACAGGTGATGATTGCGTCGGATGCCCCCGGTGTTAGCCCGCGGAACCTTCGGACGCCAACACGAGGACCGAGGGGTCGGGGTACAAGCCCCTCCGACTTGAAACGGAGTGTACTTAGCGGCCGATTTCGAGACCAATCGGAGGCCCTGACGTGTGTGGTTGGATTCTCGGGGGCAGTGGTTGAACCCGATGGATGGTGGATATTTTGTGTTTGTCCGATGTTGCGGCTGCGTCCGGTGGTGAACAGGGCCAATGAGCTCTATAGCGTCGCCGGCGTGGAAGTGGATCGCGATCTCCCTCGATGCACCAAACACTCGATCTTTCCACTTAACTCTATCGTCTGCCAGTCTCTTCATCTCTTTGTAACCGCTATGTACAGCGCACGTCACCGATTATCTGGTCTATAGGTATAGTTGTTTCTGGGGCGACCTCTACAGTTACCCCCATCAATCATTCCTTCGACGATGGTAAAAAGCAGTATAAAATTAAATGTATAAAATTCATATAATTAGTTTTCACAAACATTTTCAACCGAATTAAGGTGTGGCGGGTGTACATTGAGTACAAGTCCTTATCGGGTGATTTTAAATCTCATTTTCATAAAAATTCTTACAAGATACCACGTGGTTTTATGTAGGTTGGGATTAAAGTTTCCAAATCGAATATTCGGTATTTGAATTTTTCGTCCAATATTCGTATAATATTCGAATATTGTTGTAATAATAACAGTACTTACATTTTTTTTTCAAAAGTGTAGACAGAGAGAACTTAACACCATATTTTTTTCATAAGTGTAGACAGAGAGAACTTAACACCATATTTTTTTCATAAGTGTAGACAGAGAGAACTTAACACCATATTTTTTTCATATGTGTAGACAGAGAGAACTTAACACCATATTTTTTTTCATAAGTGTAGACAGAGAGAACTTAACAACATATTTTTTTCATAAGTGTAGACAGAGAGAACTTAACACCATATTTTTTCATAAATGTAGACAGAGAGAACTTAACACCATTTATTTCATAAGTGTAGACAGAGAGAACTTAACACCATATTTTTCATAAGTGTAGACAGAGAGAACTTAACACCATATTTTTCTATCTTGATATACATTAATTTTTTATCTACCCCATCATATGGATTGAGTGGCACGCCGGAAAACACGAATATTAATATTTTTATCTACCCCATTATATGGATTGAGTGGCACGCCGGAAAACACGAATATTAATATTTTTATCTACCCCATAATATGGATTGAGTGGCACGCCGGAAAACACGAATATTAATATTTTTATCTACCCCATTATATGGATTGAGTGGCACGCCGGAAAATACGAATATTAATATTTTTATCTACCCCATCATATGGATTGAGTGGCACGCCGGAAAACACGAATATTAATATTTTTATCTACCCCATCATATGGATTGAGTGGCACGCCGGAAAACACGAATATTAATATTTTTATCTACCCCATCATATGGATTGAGTGGCACGCCGGAAAACACGAATATTAATATTTTTATCTACCCCATCATATGGATTGAGTGGCTCGCCGGAAAACACGAATATTAATATTTTTATCTACCCCATCATATGGATTGAGTGGCACGCCGGAAAACACGAATATTTTTATTTTTTTTATTTTATTTGAAAAAATGGGCAACGTACAATAATATTTTTTTAAATAAATATAATAAATAAAAATAGCAACATAAGTAATTGTAACTTAATCAGCCCACCTTTGATTTCATGGTGCATTGTACTCACTACTGGTAATAAAAAAAAATATATTATTCCTGTCTAACGTGGCTCCTGAAAAGAGTCCTGGACATACAGAATATGTCCACGGACCTGATCTTTTCCAAATTATTATACGTGGTAAGGCATATTAATATTTTTTGGATTTATTAAACGTATGATGTATATAAATATTTTAAGTGGATAGTTACATTTTATTTTTTATATTTTGATAGACTTTAAGCATGTGTGACAACAGCTATGATTCCTGAGATGATGAAGTCCAAACTGTCAATCGATCTCTTTGTCGGTCTTTCTGGTAAATGGCGTCCAGAACGAATTTCATTGGCTGCTGTATAAACAAGTTTGTGACAGTTAATTCTGGCTTCGTGGTCTCTCCAATATCTTCTTTAAGATCTTCTCAACCTGACAGGAACCTCGTTATCGCAGGCTCCTCGTTTTCTCGATCTCGGAGAAATTTTCAAGTAATAAATTGTACCATGGATAATTTACTCCTTTCAAATAGTCGATAATCTCTTTGATTTTAAGTTTAAGCAAACAAACATACAGTCACTAAGCAAATATTATAACAAATACTAATTTTTAATGCATGTGTTTCTTACCGATTCGAATAAGTAACTAATTATTTTTTTTGTACTTACCTAATATAAACGAATATTGAATGTGGACGAAGCGAGGGATGCGTGCCAGGATAGAAAAATGTGGCGTTCGGTTCTCTCTGCCTACCCCGCAAGGGACATGGCGTGATGGTATGTATGTAATGCACAATAATGGGCTAAATGCCATCAGAAAATTCCTTCTTACAAACCAGATTATAAAGTACATGTAACAAAATTATATTTGTATGACATCTCAATAGAGGCGAAGTTGGGATATTGTAGACGAACCAGGAACTCGAGGTATCTACAGGGCTTGCGCAACGTTCACCAATTATGTCTTCTTATTGAGTTCCCTTTTCGATGCAATTTTTGGAAGTTCTATATATTTGAATAGTGTGTAACATTTTACCTGAAAATAATGCATTATTACTATTGCCATCTATGGAGTAACGGAGAAACCTTTTTGTAACGCAATCTATAGAGAAATTGAGAAATTAATTTTTATTTGTAAACAATGAAAGCAACAGTCCTTATAAATGAGGTGACGGTGTCACACACAGATGTCACCCCTGAACTGCGCCAGAAATATTACCTATTTCATTTTTGGTTTGTTTACCTACTTGTACCAATGTGTATGTAAATGCAATTAAAAAAGAATATTCGATTTATATATGTATATCAACAAAAGAATGAAACAAAGGAAATATACATTACACTAAGATACATATTAAAAAAAACACATCACAACAAAAAAATAAATATGTATTCTAATAACTTAATAGTTAGTAAAATTGGGTGGTGGCAAAGCGGTTAGCGCGTTGGGTTAGTAATCCAGTGGTCGCGAGTTCGAATCCTGCCACGACTGATTTCGTTCACCTATAGCACAAGCATTACTGCTTAGTGTAGGGAATGTATTAGGATGTATATGTACTTGTTACAAGTATTTGAAAAAAATTTGCTATATTTCAATTCGTATATTTACCGATCTCGAATATTTGTTAGCACCAGTTGGTACACCTGATATAAAAATATCTTGTACGTGCGCGACGAATTTCGAGTCGTAAATTTCTTTTCAGGAAATTGGCTATACTTATTTAAGCGAAGATGAAAATAATACGATCTTTAATTTAAGTACCGAGAATCATCATTACATTTTATTTTATCGTATGATGTGCCACATAAGATAACGGCCCAGAAATAATTTGGCCCTCTCTCGCCCCCAGGGGGATCTACGTGGAGGCCATATTTTGAAACATTTTAATATTTATGAATCGTTATTTTTTTAAAACCATGACGTAATTCAGATTTTACGGCATTATGGAAAAATTGTGCGTGCCTTCATGTTTATATTATTTTTGATTAAGTACTGCAACGTGAAGTATTTTCAAAGCAAATTATAAAAATGTTTATTATTTTATCAATTTATATTGACATGTTAAAATTGAGAGATAGACTTTGGTACAGATGTCTTACATCCTCAGGTCGTCAAAATACATAGGTACGCCAATTATCTTAAAAGTAACGTCTTTGACGCTTACGTTCTCCCGATACTGACACTCTTGTGTGAACAAACAAAATGCTACACAATTTAGCAGTAACACAAAGAGCCTTGGAAAATAGAAAAACTAACATGTGGTTAAGAGAGATAACCAAAATAACCGACGTTGTCCAAAAGGTTGCCAAGCAGGAAGGAGCTGGGCAGGGCATGTCGCCGGAACCACAAACTCCAGATCGAATAAGAAAGTGCTTGAATGACGACCTAGAACGGAAGTGTTGAAAGGCCTCAAACAAGGTGGTCTGATGATATTATAAGAGTGGCTGGAGGCGGATGGATGCAGTCTTCCAGGTGGAGGTCTATGTTCATTACTGAACTTAGGAGTGCTGAATAAGAAGATATTGATATGTAGGTTTCCATTTCATGAACGACAACATACTTTTAGGTTAGGTTAGGTTAGATTTTTGCTCTCCTCGTGAACACAACTCGATTAAATAAGAGTCCAATATCCCTTACCTTTCCTGACCTAGTCTATGGGCTGACGTCCTTGAAACGGAGGAAAGCCTTTCAATATCATATGATTAATTATTCATAATTTTTTGACTGCTAATTCTTGATGGAATTCCATTATCAATTATATAAAATTACTTAAAAATGAGTTAAAACACAAATTTTTAACTTTTTTCCACTAATTTAAAAAATATTGACCACTGACATAATTGGACATTAACAATTTTTAAATTATTTATTTATTTAATATAAAGAGACACCAACAGAACACTGAAAAACACAAACAAAGAAATCATGAAACAAAAACATAGATTCTCTAGTGCTCCAATAACAGGTATCTCCCGCATTCAAATAATACATGTAACAAAAAAATACAATACACTGCACAATTGAAACGAAAGTTTAAAATACACATATACACATGTATTAATACACATACAAATATATATAGGTACAAATTATGCATAAATCAAATTTTTAAAATTACGTACACAACTGATTTTTAGTTTACCTATCATTATTGATTTTTATAATATTTATTTTATCTTTAAATGTTCTAGTTATAACAAAATTAGCAACCTCTTGATTTTTCCAAATATTGGCTTCACCAACTTTTACTAAATAATTTGTTTATTCTTTGTTACAGGTTATTTTGTGTAAAAGTGGACAGATGGAAATGCTTTACGATTCAGAATGATGGCTGTAAAGCAGAGATCAGAAACCTACAGAGATTGTACACAGTCTCTTCCGCTGGAGATTCTGTAAGTTTTTTTATATCATTTTTAACAATCAATTCATTTCATAAATACGAATAAACGTTTATTTTTCTACGTAATATATTGATTATAATTCTTATATGATATGCTCTTCAACTGCTTTGATAATATTTCACAACGATCTGTCAGTTAATTGTGACGAAAAGGCAACTTTTATATCATGTTTGTAAGATTTACCAACTTTACAAAAATATCACTTATTCTTTGAATTAATTATAAAACAAGTATTTTACTTTTAAATTTTTCATAACCTGACTTTGTTTTTAACCTCCTTTCGTGGTCCATATAAATATATAGTTTAATCATACATACATCTATGCCCGGCATGACTATCAAAATCAATAAAAAAAATTAAAATCTAATAATTTACACATTTTTCATTATTTTTTTAATAATTATGTGTAATTTTTTTTTTAATCAAATCAATTATAAAACAGTTTTTTATTTCATGTCTAGCGCAAATATTAACGGAGATATTTTTTTTATTAAATTTCCTTTGTTGGTTCAATTTGCTTGTAATTATTTTTGTCTGTTTGTAACACTGACTTTTAAACGTTTGCAAAATTGCTTCCAAGGAAGAGATTATATTGAGCAATTATATTTTAACCAAAAATTTTCATAATGTTTACAGTTAGTCATTATTTTTTTATGAAAAGGGAAGCATTCAAAATATTTTTTAAAAAATGTGTTCATTAATGGAATTGAAATAATTATAATCACCTTCGCCTACCTTCACTCAATGCGTATAAATGGTGTTATGTACATAGTACAAAACTGGAGTTGGAGAAAAATAAATTTAAGGATACGGAGGCTGACTAAATAGAGGATTGCCAACCGCCAAGGCACAGTTGGTAAGCCGTTTCGTTTCTGTGCGGGCGTCCTGGGTTCGATTCCTAGCAGAGGAGAAATTTATTTAAATTCATTTCTCATGCAAATATTGCTTCTCTGGGCTGGAAACACTGATTAGTTGGAAGAAATTGCCATACGGCAATAAACACGCCACTTGCGCAGGGTGCAAGGAAGAGTTTTGTAATTTATTTGTAGGATAAAAATTTTGCTGGGCATACCCAGCTGAAGGATCCCTTGCATGCCACTGAGTTCAATGTATGTCACTAAGTTTACTCTTTGTAAATTTATTAAAACGTATTTTTTTTCACTTCACTTATTAAGAATCAGGAAAAAAACACGAATATTTTAGATAAAATTTCTGATTTTTGTTGAAATATAAACAAACCAGCTAAAGAATAATTTAATAAAATAACAAAAATGTAGGCTAACTGTATCTTTCACCGATCTGACAATATTCTTGTTGATCGAGGGTCAAAAATCCTTAACCCTTACTAAGGTTATTTTCTTTTGAATACCGAAACTCAACCCTTTTCTCTTTGTTCCCAATCCTTATCTTACAGGATCTACATATTGAATTCCTGATCACATTGAAGTAGGGACTTTTGAAAATTTAATAAATTAAACCATTTCAGACGTTCGTGTAATTATATCATTAGTTATATATAAGATAAACACTTTACGTACATTAAATCAATGTTAATTTAAATATTAGAAAACTAAATAATAATCATGTTTTTTTCTATTTAAGAAATACTGGAATATATTATTTTAAATGCACGTTTAAGGATCTCATTCACATAGTCTTTGTCCTATTGGTTGAATCGTCAGCTCATGAACCTGAAAACATAATTATAAAAATAAATCAATAATTTTCAAAGGATTGCAATATCTTCCCTCCGTGAACGAATAAACAAAGTTAGGAATTAATTTTATGTTTAAAAAGCTTGGAGTTTTTTACTCAAGATAATTTACTTCAGATAAAATAATTACAGTGGTTATTATACTGGAACAATTATAACTGATGAACTATTTCGTATATACATTTTACGAAGCCAAAACATTTTCATATTCACAGGAAATATTTTAATTATAAATAGCAGGCTTTACAACTTTTCTTCTTTGGATTCTTCTTGTTTCTCTTGTCTTGATTATGAAAAAAAATCTGCATTGTTAATTTTACATTGTAAATATCATCAAAGGGAAATACCCATTTGGAGAAATGTATAAGGCACCTTGGATTTTAAATTTTAAATTTCTCTCCATAAAAATTTACCTGGGCGTTTGGTCTACAGCTCAGTATGTAAATGATTGCATCGGATATATCTTCAGGAACTAGTTGCTTCAGATAGCTGTTTTCCCCGTTCAGTTTTTCAGTTATTCCGAGCACGTTCGTTGCAAATGTTCTGGTCATTTCAGTGTCCACAGCACCTGGGCTTATACTCTGAAAACCACATTCCGTTTTAGTGCTTGAAATTAAATTACACCTCATCTTGTTAAGAAGTCACAGTCTGCGGAAATCTGGGGAAATAATTTTCGGTGGTGATGCTTTTGAAACCATTCAAAACTTCCAGAATTGTTCATAAGCAACTCATATAGACAAAACATAACTCCGATTCCGTATTTGAGGTAGGTTGAGAAATCTACACGCCACAATATTCTGTCTTTAATTTTGAATATCGTTCACACATCGCATCAAACTTAATTAGTAGGTAGCTATATGTGATTTGCTTTTATTATGTCCCACATCTCAAACCACTCTTATTAGCCTTGCGTAGTAAGGTGTATACTTGTTACGTCAAAGTTCATTATTTTAATTTACCCTTTCTAAATTTATGTCAAACCATATTTATATATTTTTTTATATTTTATATATTTTTTCAATTAACATTAATTTTTCAATAATTAACCATATGTATTTTGTACATAATATATATTTTTACAATTATCTCACAAAATCTGTTTAAACTTTAGTTTTTCGTCTAATATCTTCATTTCAAGTGCACCAATAGATATGTTTTTGCATATACTCATCTACCATGACTCACAAGCATACATTACTGTCGACTATTAGAATATGTACATGTACCGATCTTTGCTTAGTTTGAGATGACTGGCTTATCCAAAGTGGAAACACAACTACTAGAGTGGAAATCCATTTTAAAATTACTAAATAAATAAATTAGTATTTTTACATAATACTTTTTCATAATAACGACCGAACGTTTTTCAGTTTCTTTTAGACCTTGACAATGTCAAGTCACCTTGGCGATAACGTTCGGTCATTATTATAAAAAAAAGGATTGTGGAAAAATACTAATTCATTTATTTTACTAGATTAAAAGTTGTTATCTTCCTTTATATTCATTTCCAATCTTCCACAATGCTAATACTTCATGTAAATACATAAATACTTTTTTATTTATTTATTTTGAAAAATGGGCAAACAATAAATAAAATTTTAACAATATTCTAATTGTAAATAACGTAAGTGATGTGACTCAATCAGCCAACCTTGTATTCATGTTACATGCACTCACTGCTGGTAACAAACAATGCATTATTCCTGTCTAAAATGGCTCCTGAAAAGGGTCCTGGATATACAGAATATGTCTACGGACCTGATACTTTCCAAATTATTATATGTGGTAAAGCATCGGTACAGTGGCGAATTCTGAAGTGTTTTTTTGTCTAAAAACAACGTTATGTTTTGTTCGTCTGTTCGATAGCTTTGTTGAAATTAATAATTTTCAGAAGGTCTGTACAATCAATAGCGGAGTTTATTATGTCTTAGAGGTATATTAAGTCTGAGGTCCTTCGTCTTGTCTGTAAAGTCACCAATTCATGTCTGTAGTTAAAAACAAATTTGTACATCACGTGTCTCAAAAATGTGTTGAATTCGTTCTATACTGTTAATATAAATATTATATTGTGGATTTCAGATGACTGATGCATGCTCCAATTGACTTCAAACAATATTGAGTAATATATAGTTAGCTTGTTGTATTATATAATATGAAACATTGGTAGCTTTTCTTGAATTAAAATTTTGACTTTTCTCATTCTTTTCGTTGGAATAAAATGTACGTAAAGTTTCATTTCATTTTGATTCTCTGTCCACTTTGTTTATCGCCCCGTGATATTTTATTCTGCAACTCATGTTCCGTTTTTTCACAACTTTGTTCCGTTTTTTTTTCTGAATTTTATCAGATCAAGTAGTCACTATGTAATCATATAGAATTTTCTGATTTCAACACTAGATATCAGATTCGAATAAAGTATTTCTTTAATTCTATAATGACTTCATAAACCTGCGAAATAGCAAATGTTAGATATCGGTATTATAAAATATACGAAATTCACGCGGTATAAAAATTGCGAGTATATTTTGATTAAAAGTTCTCATATTTTTTTATGATTTTACATCGATTGAAAAAATACATATATCAACATAATATAATTTGCGATAGTATTCTTCTTCTTCTTCTTCTTCTTCTTTTGAATAGACCTTCAGGTCTGTTTTTTAAGAGGCCTGCTCTTCCTGCGAAGTGGACCCCCAGCTATCCCTCCATCTTTTTGGCGGTCTACCGCAAGGGCGGGTTCAAATTTATTTATATTGTTTTATCAACATAGATTATGAATGAATTATACGAGAAAATACGAAATATGTAGAATTTGCTCGCCTGCCCTTTCCGTATTTCAAAGTATTTTTCACGTGATGGTGTCAATGTTTTATAGGCAGAACCCTTCCACTCATTCTTTCATATATTTTCTATATTTTTTCTTCATTTATTCTTTCCATGTGGCCAAACTATACCAGTGTATGATTCTGTTTCTCAGCACAAGCATTGAATGCTTTTTGATTAAAGGATAAAATATAAATCTAATTTAATTGTGAGTGATATTTAATCACTAAACGACGCTGTATTAATTCTCGTTATTATTGTTTTAATTTCATATACGTGATGGTGTTTTTAAGCTTATGTGAAAGGATTTTTAAGAATAACATAAAAAACTTTCAAAAATTTAATCGATAGAGAACTCAATAAAAAGGCAAAATTGATGAACGTTGATCACGTAAACTAGCCCGGTTGATTTTTCCAGTTCTCCTATAATATTTCAACTTCATCTCTATTGAGATAATAAAAAATTGTGATAACATACAATTTAATTGTTTTTTTTTATTAATTTAACATTTATTTTCTGTTTTAACAACATTACAACATAAATTTACAAGAAATATGATATTTACTATTACAATTTTTTTGCATACCCCGTCAAAAAGATTGAAATCTTGTGCTTGATGAAGGATTTACATGATTATGAAACAAATATAAAGAGAAAGTAAACAAAACATGTTATACAAAGACAAAAATTAAATTATGTATGTTTTGAACAAATTAAAAAAAAATATCTTTCTTCAAAGTACGCTCAGTAAAAAAATCGTGTTTTTTGTGAAAGTATTTGCCCGAAATTTCACCCCGAAATAAAATAATCCACAACACCACGAATTAAAAAAATGTATAAAAAAGAAATTTCACAAGTACAACAAGGTGGTGCCTTATCAAAATGTGCCATAAAAAAACGTGTATTATAAAAATAGTGTCTACTCACTGTGACTTTAATTCTGCTCTTGAGTGCCTGTAATTCAACCCTCAGAGATTCTGTGACCGCAGTGACTGCATGCTTGCTAGCTGGATACAGTCCTAGTGGGGTGTGAGGGAAAAACGGCACGCTATGTCCAGCCAGGCTGAAATTATAATATTCAAATTTATAAATTAGGTCGATCCAAAACAGATTTCATTCACATTTGAATTAACACGCTTATTGTATTATCCGAATTGCATTTTCGATACTGTTTTATTATTGGTCAACCTGATATTATTTTGTATAACAACTTATATTATTTAGTACTTTATAATCACTGGGGTATAGGAAATTAATACACTTTGTGCTAGGGTATAATATTATATTTTTGGTAGTTTATTTAATTATTTTAATATAGTTTCTAAAATTAATACATCATCATCATCATCTTTGGCGCTGCAGCCCTGTGCGGGCCTTGGTCTCCTCCAGATTCATTCTCCAACCGTTCCTGTCTTACGCCGCTCTCCTCCAGTTTGTTTTTCCAATCGCCCTTATGTTATCTTCTGTATCATCCGGCCATCTTAGCTTGGGCCTACCTCTACTTTTTCTGCCCTCTGGATTGGTATTAAGATCTTTTCTGGGGATACGATCATCATTCATCCGGCTGACATGTCCCAACCACTGCAGTCTACGAACTTTTACAACTTGTACAATGTTGGTTTCATCATATAATGCCTGTTGTTCGTGAATATATGTATTGTATCTTCCAAAGCCCATGATCAAAAATCTTTCTCGGGATTTTCCTTTCAAATATCAAGAGGCTATTTTCGTCTCTTTTTGTTAAGATCCAGCATTCGGCTCCATACACTACGACAGGTCTGAGATGAGTTAAATTAATTAGACGTAAATAAATACTGATGACTTCAGAAAAAATGAGGACACTGATAGTGATAGCAGGCAAAATCTGGAGAGACCGAATGAATAACACCAGAATAAGGGAAATATGTGAGGTTGGTGATATCAATAGATGGAGTAGGCAGCGGAGGAGGTACTGGTATGGTCACATCCAAAGGATGAACAGCACCAGACTTCCTCATATCGTGCTGCACAATCAGCCTCACGAAACCCGCTCAATCTCAGTAACGCAAACGTTTACAAGAGTTATTTAGTTAGCGACAAACTTTTCGAGCACATTTATGGTTTTATATGCGCAAATCTCTCCACTCCACGACAAAAACGCTCAAGTTATTTACCGGACACTATACACTTATTCATCTTAATACAGCATCGAAATTACACTGAAAACGTATAACCCTGGGGGGTAAGTCTGGTTCGAAATCAAAACCCTAGTGATTACCCACATCATGGATATAATTATCGTATGGAGTTCTATGACATCTAAAAATATTGTAGAACTCCATATAATAATTATATCCATGATATGGGCAATCACGAGGATTTTGATTTCGCCGATTGAACCAGACTTGCCCCCCTGAATTTTAATTAATTTTTCAAAGGTTATTTCGTCTTTGACATAAGAAATAAACTTTATAAATATGTAGAAAGTTAATTATTTACTATGGATCGTTATTTTATGAGATTGCTTTTGTTTAATAATGCAAAAACTATAAAACATTGCGTCATAATAAGCTTTATAATATAATCTGCTTACATGCTGAAAACGATAACAAAATTTATCGTTTTTAGGCACATAAAATATTAATAAAGATATGTAGGTCGCTCTAAGTATGAATACATGTATAACCTGTGCTGTGCACTTTTCATTTTCACCTCGAGCCAACCCTGACCCATGATTTAATCAGATTCGTATTGAATTTTTCCATTTGTACCAATAGCAGGTTCAATTCCAGTATCGGAAATTACTATGGGCATGTATTTGAAAAGGTTTTTTTTTTATTTACAAAGTCAACTGATAGCGATAGTAAGTTGTTTTGTGTTCGGTATCGAAGGAGGACTTTGTTGATTTAATTAAGCGAACTTTTCTCGAGGGGTTTCCTTAAACCATAGACCAGATAAAATTGATAGCTCCTCTGGGAATACGGTTTGGAAAATATGTGTTATCCCAGCTGCTCGAATACACTGTTCAGTTATTGTTCGTGTTCGACGATCAACAACCTCCACAATATTCCAACGTTACGAAACTTTACGTTTTTACAATTATTATTTTTTATCAAGTAATGTGACTGGAAGATAAGCTAGATTTTTTATTTGTCGCAAATTTTAAAACAATTGGTAGGTATTCGTTATTTTGGAGTAGGTTATAATTTAGAGATGGTGAATGACTTCACCTACATGGGTTCCAATATAACAAAAGAAAACGAAGACTATGCATTAACAACCTTTAATTTTGTGTTTTTTTCTTTTTGGTTTTTGTATTGATTTATGTGTTGGTTCAATACCGAATTATGGTGAAGTGTCAGTATAAATAGGCACGGTGTGCTTATATTCATTCATTCATTCATTCATACCATCACGGCATATCCCACAATGTGGGGTAACCAGCGAAAGGTGTGCGGGTGTGCATTGCCTTATAAAAGGGATCACAACACATATGTGTATATCCACACACCAGTCTCGTCTCACCTAAAAAGCCACTACATTCAGAATGGGTGGTGAACCTCATTGCTGAACTATGTCAGATGTTATTGTTGCCTGTTGTATTTTCGATTACCCGGCTCTTACGGGACACTCGAAAACAGTAATAGAAAAGAGTGGAAGCACTATTCTGAGCCTTAGTGCTTATAGCAGATGTCAGAAAATAAACTGTGAAATGTATTATAGAGAAATGTAAATATGCAAATATATCAGGGAAAGATAATTTATTTACTTAAATAACAGCAAATGAAATGATGAAACGAAGAATCGCAACAGGAAACAATGCATTCTTCTCTCTTCTCCCAGTGCTGAAGTCAAGAAGTGTTCACAGGAAAACCAAAATCACCCTTTACAAAACAATCATTAGAACAGTTGTGAAATACGGGTGTGAGGCGTGGACAATGACAAAAAAGTCCGCAGAGGTACTGGACACCTTCAAGAGGAGGTTACTGCTTATAATACTGGTGTCCGTGAATGATGGCCAAGCCTGGGGAGTGCGCTACAACGATGAGCTGGAGAGCACTACAAGGCATCCAGAATATCTGTACACCAAAAGGATCCTGGAAGGGCACCCAGGTGGAAGAAGGAGGGTCGGGAGGCCAAGGCTACGGTGGGAAGACGAAGATAGGAGGGATGCTGCCGAATTGCTCCAGGCAACAAATTGGAAGGCCGAGGCGGGAGACAGGAGAGGTTGGAAGCGAAATCTCATGAAGACCAAGGCTCGATATGGTCCGTAGAGCCATCGAAGAAGAAGAAACTCATGCAGAATTGATTACTAGAACGATGACAGAGTCTTGGCTATATTAAACGAGTTATTAATATTTGCGTATGGCATCGGCATCTGCTTGGCTCAGAGTCGAAACTCTGCTGTCAATAGCCAGTCGACCACCGAGTAGAAAACGAGTGGATTGTAGCCAGAGCACTACCATGTCACATCACAAAGTATTCAAATTTTATATGGAAAATTTTCAGCATTTTCATGAAATGAGTTTGTTAAATTATTTTTCATTTAAATGTTTTATTATGAAAATTTGATAATTGTTCAATGCTATTTTGAGTTTCCTGAGATTGGGGTCACTTATATATTTGAAATATTTTAAAGTTCAATAAATTGATATGAATGATCAGATATCCTTTTAAATTTTATGGGGGATTAAGCGAGTGTTTTTCAAAAATATGAAATTTGAAAAGAATTGGATGTGTACTAGTCTATAATCGATAAAACAGAATTAACAAGTCGTAATACATGGCACATATCACGAAATATCACATAGCACATAGTACACAGCATAGAAAGTGATGAAATTTTCAGAATACAATCTCAGCATGATACTAGTTGACAATCTGCAATAGTCTAAATTGCAAAATCAAAACTCCCTAATATCTTCCCTTGTGGTATTTATTTTATTTAAATTTACTTCTCGGACAACTAACAGGTACTATGTCAAATATTAATTTAACACGCACCCAATAACAAGTTGCCACATTCTGGAAACTTCCGATATTAATCGTCTTACAGATCCAGACTGAAAGCGTCTCCACCGGGAATCGAACCCGGGACCTTCGGATCAGCAGTCAGATACTCAACCAACTGAGCCACTAAGGCCGATACTAAGGGTATTGAACAGGATTTCCTTGTTGGGCAGCAAAAAATATCTATAAATATTATTTTTAATAAGAATATCTGAACAGTGCTTGTCAATTTTTTTAACTGTCACATACCTATTTAAAATTGACCACAGCAGACTTAAAATTTGAAATTACTAATATCAAAATGGTTAAGAGGCATATCACTTTCATAAAACGGCATTGAAGAATTATAAAGTTTTCATAATATAATATTTAAATCAAAAATAATATAACAAACTGCTAGCTATAGAACAGGATTTCCTAGTTGGGCAGCAGTAATCTACTTATTGTTGGCATTATAAATATGGTGTGATAAAATGTAAATAAAATCAATAATAAAAACTCGTTTCCCGGAAAAGCTGAATATTACCATAAAAAAAATAATTCATTGTGCAGTGACTTGATAGTGAGGAGTATAGCGTTGGCCACAACCCGCTCGTTTAATCAATGCCGTTATTTTTACCTGATATTGGAAAAAAAATTACCTATGCGATCATGGGTCTTAATTACATAATCCAGGTGGAAATATAATATATCAATTTCGAGGAAAAAAATGGCCCCCTTCTCGATTAAAAAACTCCGTGTCGACCCTTTTTTATGTCCCCGGTGTAGCAAGGTGTCTGGTAATGTGTCACCTGTTGATGTGGATGATGTGACCATTATCTCCCCTCTGCCTCATTGATTTCACCGCCTCCCTGGTGCAGATGGAAAGTGCCAGAACATTTACGTCCAGGACTGATCTCCATGCTTCGGTTGATCCACCTGGAATAGAAATAAAAAATATATTTCGTAGACTTGCTAACATTCTACTCGTTTTGTCTCCAGAAACTTCTACACGAATATTTTATGTATCAAAAATATTCTTTTTACTCTTTGTCTACCTTTGTTTAGATCTCAAGATCTGGGGGGGGGGCAAGTCCGGTCAAACGGTGGTATAAAACCCCTCATGATAACCCATAACGTGGATGTAATATATATTTTTTAATTGTCTCTCTGTTTTATTGCATTTTTGTTACTAGCCTCTCGCTAGGTTCAGCATGTGCTAAGGTGAGCTTGTTTTATGTTATTGTCTATTAAATATTATGTTGTATGTATGTATCAGTGTACGATGGTATAAATAAATAAATGAATGACAATAAATTCCCCTCTTATATTGTTGTCGCCAAATATCTTGAACCGTTTCGCTGAGAAAATCAACGAAGCAAAAAGACACAAATTTGCGCTATGCGCACCCGGAAGCAAGGTTCAAGATATTTGGCGAAAACTATACAGAGTTTATTATTATGACAGCTAAAAATACCATACAAAATATTTGCACAATTTAAGTTTAATTATTTATTTCAGTTAATAATAAAGCCATATCTTATACACACTTTCTACATCATAAAATAATAAATTTAATAAACATATTACATCAATTATATTTTACAATACACTCAGTTGTTCATTGACTGTTTTTCATCATTTTCATGCATCAATCATTGATTGTTGAATTGTTTTATTCTTTCTAGTTAATAATTTATGATGTGTTTTTGTTTACTATTTTTTTTATTACTTTCTTATTTTCGATTTTTTGTATGGTAGGCATCTAGTGATTTTATATCATTTCTAGATTTGTAGTTATTATGCTTTTTGACTTTGTTTTGTGAATCCATTATTATTATAATTGTTATTTTAGTGTGTTAATTTGTAGTTAATTGTTATTTTGTAGCTCATCGTTTTCATCATTTTTTTTAATACTTTTGTTGTAACTACTGTACATATTTTTTGTTGTAAAAGGCTTCTAGCCGTATATATATATATAAATAAATAAATAAATTATACAAGCGTCTGGCGATAGACGGATCATGAGACGGAAGTCGGAAATACGCGTGCTAATAAATATTTAACTGAATAAATAAAACAATAACAAATAGTATTAAAAATAGTATATATCTTTCAACTACGTAAATAATATGTTGAGAAACATATTTTTTTTGATAAATGTGATCAAATGCGAATACATAATAAACTTATTCCTTACCTCAAATGGCAAAGGTGTCATAATTAACATTTTTCCTGTGACCAATTTCCATTCAATTTATTATTATTAAAGACTAACTGAACCTAACCAATAAATTAAGGGATTTACGTAATAATAATAATTAGAATTTATAAAGCGCCGTTTAGTGATACAAGATCACTCCAAGGGCGCTGTGACTTATTTGTTGGCTCTACTAAACAAAGCAGTCTTAAGTAATTTACTGAAGGTGTCAACGCTCTGAGCTCCACGTATATCAGGGGGCAATTTGTTCCATTTTAAAGGCCCGTTCACACTGAAACTGCGATCATAGTAAGCCGCTTTATTGACTCTGTCCAACTCTTTTAAAGAGTTGGTACTCTGTGATCCCGATGATCTCAATGAGAGTTGTCTTCCTGATAGGACATTCTTTTGACATAGTTCTTGTATGTAGTGTGGAGCCAAGTCGTTCAGAGCCTTAAACACCATCAATCACACCTTATAGTCTACTCGTTCTGGACACTTCAACCAGTGCAGTTCATTTAGAAGAGGTGTTATGTGACATCTTTTGACAGCTCCATTTATCAACCTCGCAGCCGCGTTGAAAACCATCTGCAGTCTATCCAGCTGATACTTGGGCAAACCAGCATATATAGCATTACAGTAATCCAGCCGTGATACAACAAATGCATTGATAAGCGTTTTAGCTTCGCTTTTAGGTAAGCTGCGGCAGATACTTTTCAGTTGCCTCAGATGAAAAAAGCAAGAGCTAACAGTTTTAGAGATATGCAAGTCCAGCGATAGTTTATTATCCAAGTGGACGCCTAGAAATTTAAAGTTGGTTGATGGTGTAATTTCTTCTCCATTGATGTTAATTGGAGTGTTTTCTATGAGATGCTGTCGTCGCGGTGAAGCTACCCACATAAATTCTGTTTTTGTTGGGTTCAATTTTAGCTTGTAGAGCGACATCCATTCAGCAATTTTATTAATACAACCAACGGTATCATTCCCAAGACTATCATACTATTATTTCGTTGTCGTATTTTATTACGTCCCGTATAATTTTGCCTTGATTCACCTGTCGCCAAACGCCAGTGTTCATTTTTCCATTCAATATTGGAATTTCTTTAGCGATTGTATTCAGCTGCACTTGTGAATAAATTGAGTGTGGCATCGACCTCAAAATGTTCTCCAATGTCGATATGACTGTTGCATCCCCTTTGGATATTCGGAATATATTATTTTGTTTATACAAAAGAATTTCCACAAACGATACAAGTGGAGTTACATTGAAAAAAGAGTAGTATTTTAGTTTCATATTATATTTTGTCGGCAGTCAAGGCATCGTGGCTCGTTGTTTGGCTTCTGTGCCGGTGTTCAGGGTTAGATCCCAGGAGAGGGAAAGTTCGCAAGAAGCCCGGTTATTGAATCAACTGCCCAGCTTAAAGGTATTCAAAAGACGACTAAAAAAACATGCGTTTTTGACTCTCGCTCTATATGTGATTGACAACTGTGGTATAGTGGCTAGTAGTTTGACTGCTGTATCGGTTTGTCTCCAATGAGAAGAGAAATTTAATAAAAAATATACATTTGAAATGACGCAATTCTTGCTTTTCTGATGTACCTATAAACAATGATTGGTTGGAAGACATTGTTAACTGGCAATAAACTTATCACTTGTATAAGGTTCTACGAAGTGATTTAAAATCTAGTATTTATTGATTATCCAGGTTAGAAACATTGTTCATTAAAAAAATATATATTCGGAACTAATATCGCTATTTGCATGGGATGCAAAGAAGTGCTTACATTGTAAAATTTGTTATAATTTTCTTCTCTACTTGGTTTCGTATTTTTATTTCACGTGTGTTTCCAAATAAATCTATAAAATCCACAAACAAAAACACGCGAATTTATTATTAGCTAGTGAATTATAATTTGTTAAGGGTAATATTCACACTGTTGATTACCTACTACAAAAATGTTATAATATGAAGGGTTTTATAATGTGTTTTGGGAAAATTGGACCTGTGTAATTACATTTATACATAGTTGTTTGTTTGGCAAGTTCACAATAGGTCGGTGGCTGACCGGGTAGCGCACTGAATTCAATATTTACTGGACGCAGGTTCGAATCCTGCGTCGACCGATTACGTTTCCTGGTGGCAAGGGCATATTACATACACACATACATACCATCACGCCATGTCCCTTGCGGGGTAGGCAGAGAGAACCGAACGCCACATTTTTCTATCCTGGCACGCATCCCTCGCCTCGTCCACATTCATGCATCGTCTCATACATGTTCGTCTATTGCTCACACTTCTAACATTGTCGTCTTACAAAATATCGTTCACATAGTCGTGCCATCCCATTCTTGGACGTCCCCGACCTCTCATTCCATTCCTTTCCCCTCTGAGTTATGGCAGGAAACAGAGTGAATGGAGCACTAAGACCAATTATTAATGATACCAACATATCAAAAGGCATATTCATTTTTTAAAAAAAATATGTTCACAGCAAAGGCCATTCTTCAAATTTAAAAATCACAAGAAGAGACAGAACCCAAGATAAGACAGAACGTTAAAGTAAGTCACATGGTTAATAAGTAAGTACAATAAATTTTCCTAGTCGCGATTTCCTCGAAATGGTTGTTTTTAAAATCATTAATATAATATAGTGGATGGTGTTAATAATTTTGGCGATTATAAATGAAATTTTTCACTTGATCTAGCATAATATTAGTATGAAAGCATAGTTTTTTTCATTAATTACATAATTAGGATGTACAAATTATATAGACAAACTACCAACATATTTTCTTCGTTATAATTAATAAATTATTGAAGTAGAGTATTATTAATCGACAGTCCTTGTATAATCTTCAAAGCATCTCAACAAAATTGATCAGAGATCAAACGAATTTTGCACAATGATATTAATTACACTTGTATGTTTATTAATACGCTAATATTATTAAACTTTATAACGATATTATGATTGAAAATCATATATCCACATATATACAAACCATCACACCATGTACACTCAGTTCTATCCTTCATTCTAGTTCATACTCGCCGATATTTAGGCTCTGAAAACAGACTCTTAACATGTAGATAGATTCTCACGCCAAACATGAGATATAGAGGGCGTTTAATTCAAAAGGACACTTCATGGTTAAGTTGGTATAGTTGCATTTGGTGTTGTTATGTATACGTTAAGTAGAGGATATTCCCTAAAATTAGTGATTTTTTTTTCTTCTTTTGTAATATTTGTAAAAGTTATTTCTGAATAATCTGAACATATCGTTAAAATATATTTCTTTTGTTAAAATAATTAAAGAAGACATGACATTTATTATTCTGTCACATCAAACTCTTTTTTCGAATAAAATTTCCTATTATTTAGTTTTAAATATAAGATTTTTCAGATTATTTGACTGACTGATAGCAGTAGCGGTATTGCTTATACAAGCCGAAAATCTTGGCTTGCCTATGAATATTATGTTAAGAAATTCAAGACCCAATATATTTTTGTGTTTTATTGAAACCATACTACAAGATTAGAAAATTGAACCGTTTGTAGATACGATGCTTGACAGGACCACAAATGTAAATATTATTTTGGCAAGTGATTTTAAAATATTTTCATGGACACTCAAAGGAATAACAATGCTAAAAACATAAAATTATCGACATTTACCAATTTTTTTTCAGGGTTTGCCAAGTCCGAATGTTGTAGGCACGCCCCTGACTGATAGTCGTGGTAACATTATCAATTAGTGCAATTTTAAGTGTAACCCATTATAGTTCAAGCGATCGAAGGTCTTGTTTTTTTAATATGACAAAATCTTGTTATATTTTGTGTTTAGAAAAAAAGCTTATATTTATCTATTCAAGGGACATACAGTCTTATAAAACTTACAAAAAACATACAATGCGAAATATACACCTATTTGATAATGGATTATTGGTAACAAAAAATATAAACCAATATTTTTCAATAACCCGGGTAGGCTTTTCATGGTTGATTGAAATGTCAAAAATTTAAAACACAACCTTACATAGATATAAAACTTACCATGACGAACAAAGACGATGCATATGTATAATATAATACCATGGCTTCTGGTGTATCATAAATAATGGTAATAGATGATATAATACGAAATACTAGAGGAAAAATTTAACAACGAGCCATTGTTATGTTAAGCAACAAAGGACTTCGGAAAATGGCTTGGCTATATTAAAGTATTATACATAGTCAAAACCCATTAAGATTTCATCACAAATCCCATATGAAGAATATTTTTTTATATTTCATTATATATCGGTATTTTATGACTTAGTGTAACTCAAAGAAGGATATTGTATTTTAAAAAAGTTCATAACATCGTTGGTTTGCTAGTAATGAACGAAGAACAACAGTAAAAGATTTTTTTTTATTTATTTATATCATATTATAAAATAATTTATATCAAAGATAACTGCTTCACTAGACGGAGTCTGTTCCGAAGCAACTGCATAATATAAAGTTTGCATAGTTAGTAAATTTTACTATTATAAAATAGGTATATACAAAATATTACACATACATATTGTACAGAAAAAACTACAGCATAATCAAATAAACATCAATAAAAAGTAAAAAATAATAATACCAATCGTAAGAATAAAAATATTCACAATAAAAATAACCACCAAATTACAAAAAGGAGTAAAAAGACATTACTTATATTATTTATTGCTGAAAAATTTATTTAATTTTGATTATAAAACTAATCAAACTGTATATTTTTTTTTATTTTTCAATAAAAAAGCAATTACTATCGTATTTTCCCGCCAAATTGCATAGCAGTTTTTTGGCGAGATTAATGAATATATGAATATTGATTTGAAAGAAGAGAACTTAAGATGTTTTTGCCAGTAAACGTGAGGTCGCTTTTAGCTTCTATAATTCCAAGGAAAGGTATATATGTGCGTCTTAATTGCTAGATTTACAAAAAATAACTTAATAAAGATTTAAAATAATCATAATCTACACACATATGTAATTATTAAATTTATTCAATTATACTACTTTTTGGCAAATAACACTCCCTCAAAGTTACACCTTTCACCTTTTTATGGTGAAAGCCATACAAAAAAAAGAGATTTTTTTGATAAATAAACAATTTTTTTTGGTAAACGTTGTTTGTTCCACTCACATTTTTTTTGACATATTGAAGAATAGTTTACACTGCGTTTTTTACTCCTCACTAACCCAAGGGGATATAGTGGGGTGTTATGATTTCGCAATTTTTAAGGGTATTTTTTTATTGCAGATTATCAACTAGTATCATGCTGAGATTGTATTCTGAAAGTTTCATCACAATGTATCTGAGTGTGTGTGTGTGCTATGTGCTGTGTGCAGTGTGCTATGTGCACTGTGTGCTATGTACGGCGTGTTCATTTTTACTTTATCGATTTTAGACTAAAGTACTCATTTGATTCTATTAAAATTTTGCAAATTTGTATATCTAATACTCACTTAGACCCCATAAGATTTTGAAAGATATCTGAATAGTGCTTCTCAATTTTTTTAACTGACAAATATTTCAAAGTGACCCCAAGCTCAGAAAATTTAAAATTTGAAATTTTATTTTAAAATTAGTAAAAAGGCACATCACTTTCATACAATGGCATTGAAGAGTTATCGAGTTTTCATAATAAATTTTTTTAATAAAAAAATATTTGAACAACCTCATTTCATAAAAATGCTGAAACTTTTCCATACAAAATTTGAATACTTTATGGAGTGACTAGTTAGTGAGGAGTTTAGCGTTGGCCACAACCCACTCGTTTTTAATTCACGCATGTTTTAATGTTGAAACAAGTCTATGATTATTTATTTATTTATTTAATGTAGCTTCACGGGCAACTAACAGGTACTATGTCAAATAATTATTTAACATGCACCCAATAACAAGTTGCCACATTCAGGAGACTTACGATATTAATCGTCTCACAGATCCAGACTGAAAAACTGTTTCTCCACCGGGAATCGAACCCGGGACCCTTGGATCAGCAGTCAGATACCTAACCAACCGAACCACGAAGGCCGACAAATTGACAGTTTAATAATAATTCAACTTACCAAGTAATGAAGCTGGTACAGCTCTAATACCAATGAATCCAGCACAATTGACCAAAACGTCAACACCTCCAAAATTGGTATTGATCCATCTGAATATGTCCAGTATTTCTTGTTCGTTGGTCAAATCACACTTTAAACCACGAATTGAACCGCGCCCTTTCACAGAAGAACTGAGACCCTGAAAACCAGAAAAATACATTACAACTATTCATTGTCATAGACATATCAGAAAAATACATTACACAAATATTAATCGTCATACACATATCAGAAAAATATATACATATCCCAAATATTAATTGTCATGGACATATCAGAAAAATACATTACCCATGTATTAATTATTGTCATAGACATATCATAAAAATACATTACCCAAATATCAATTATCATAGACATATCAGAAAAATACATTACCCAACTATTAATTGTCATAGACATTTCAGAAAAATACATTACCCAACTATTAATTGTCATAGACATTTCAGAAAAATACATTACCCAAATATTAATTGTCATAGACATATCAGAAAAATACATTACCCAAATATTAATTGTCATAGACATATCAGAAAAATACATTACCCAAATAATAATTGTTTTGAAGATTGGGAAATAAGATGATAAAAGAAGTGAAATATAAAATTTAAAAAAATGACGGTTGTTTATTCAAATATTTCAATAACTAGTTAACCAGTATTGAAGTTTTGAATTTAAATAACATAGCTTAGTTTTAAGAGATGATATTATTAAATGTCGGTCGTTCGTTAAAAACGGTCGTTCTGGAGAGTAAAAATAAATGTAGAAAGAAAAACAAGTGTTTAATTTATTTTAATTATTAAATGTATTTAAAAATGATATTTTTTTGACGGCGGCGTTTATAAAAATATTACACTGATTTTCGAATATTCGTTCCAGATATATTCGTCTTTATCGTTTGATCCACAACTGATATTTAATCGTTGTCGAAATTGACGATTGATTTCTTACCTTCTGGACCGTATCCAACACATCAATGAGTGTAATGATAGTTTCAACAGAGAAATATTCGAACAAGCGGTGTTTGTTATCAAAATATAGATTTTTGTAAACAATTTAGGCCAGAAATAGTTGTGTGTTGCCGAATGGTAATATGCAATGATGATTGTTTTATTATTTACGGTATCCTAAGGTTATACTACCACTGGAGATGATCAGAAGAACTTGAATCCCTGGTCCCTCTTCCACCCATTCACAATAGTCAATTGTTTTATTCAATTTACACGAACCAATCGCTTCTCGAAATCTTTTATTAACACACCAGCACGGCTGTGGAACGATCTTCCGAATGATGTGTTTCCACCTTCTTACGATCCGGGTTTTTTTAAAATATATCCGAATATATATTTTCCTGAGCACTTTGCAAACCCTCTCCAACGCTAGTGCGCTTCTTCGGAATTGCTTAGTAGCGCGCTTCTTCAGGAGAGTATAATAGACCCAAATCCAGATAGCTGCTGTCACCTACGAAGCCATGTTAAAAAAAATACTAGTTACCTTCTTAATATAATTTCCTCTCATAAAATTTAAAATATTCAGTAACCATAGAGTGGAATTAATGTTTTTGACTCCGACATGCGAATCTTAGCTTAGAACCGAGCGAGTGACGTTTAACTTTATTGTTGTGAGCCGCTTGATACATTTTTGGGTAGAATATATTCTAGTTGTCATGGCCAGTACATTTTTGCCTCGTTCAATGTACTTGTTTTTAATTGTATATAAATTTTATCTTGTTAAAATATTTTAGACACATTTTTTGACTTGTTATATTGTATATAAATATTTTATTTTATTTGTTCATATTAGGTGCAATTACAAATATTTTTTTTTTATTTATTAACAAAAACAATACAAGGTTCACATATAAATCATAATTAAAAAAGGTATACAATTTTCATCATATAATTTATAATAACCCTCTTTAATTGAGATAAAATCTCGTGTTAAAAGAGGGGAGTATCTATTTAATATTGTTACATTTACCAAAACATTGTACATCTACTAAAAATATGAAGCTACACAAAACAAGAATGAAATAACAAAAAATAAATAAATAAATCAGTACAATTTTTTCATTTTATTTTTAAATTTCCATTATTATTTTATTTATATTGTATACTTTGTGAGAATTTTGGTGATTATATAGTTTTTTGCTGTACATATATGTCTTAATTTTTGTAACATGTCCCAAAATTAAAATAAATCTGTAAATAGAACGAGAATTTTATTTTTGTTTCACAACAGAACTTACGAACTAGTTTTAATATATTCTGCATTGTCAATTCGCTATTCAACGAAGATGAATGCGACAAGGAATAAATTTAGTATATAACTGTTATTTTCGGAAGCGGATTCCAACAATCTTCGATTCGACCAAACTTTCTTGATGGAACTCAATTTGATTCATAGGCGTATGAAATATTTAGATTGTTTTATCAGGTACGATAAATTTTGTACAATGCACATTTTCTAGTTGTTTAATTGACATTTTTTTTAAATATGTTCACTCACTCATCCACTACATTTATTCTCATATAATCAAAAAATATGTTCAATCACTCAGCCACTACATTTATTCTCATATTATTAAAATATATGTTCACTCACTCAGCCACTACATTTATTCTCATATTATTAAAAAATGTGTTTTTTTTATTGAAAAATAATAAAAAACATAAGACACTACAAAAAGAAAACAATGATTCTGAGTCACGCCAAGTCTAATTTCTAGACAATATCTATGTATACTTTAAAAATAACAAACAACATTACAGTAAAAAGAGACATATAAATGTCACACAAAGATGATCTCCCAAACAAACACACACTCCTTCCTATGTTACAAAAGTTATCTATTTAAAACAATAAAAATAAATGAAATGAGAAAAAAGTAAAATCGTTTGTGATCTTAATTATATATAAATCCACACCTCAATAGCCATTCCTTGACAAGCCTTTTTACCTTATTTTTGCTTTGGCATTTCTTAATAGATGCCGGCATCATATTAAGTAATTTAGGTACATTATATTCTCACGTTCTCTTACCGTATTTATTATTATATTTTGAAACTACATATCCGTCGTTAAATTTAAATCTCTCACTCACTCAGCCACTACAGTTATTCTCATATTATTAAAAAATATGTTCACTCACTCAGCCACTACATTTATTCTCATATCATAACATAGCTTTTCATATCGGGGTGTTTTTGTATGAAACGTGCGCGAATGGCGTACGATATTGAAGCGTTGTATTTTATATTGGAGGTATCATTTTCATTAAGTAATATTTTATCGTTCAGATTTTCATTGTCACGAAAGTATAGGTCAGCACCGTTCATATTATATAATTATATACTTGATACCATATTATGTAAAACTGTTAATAATATTCACACAGTGATCGATCAATTGTCTCGGTCACGTGAAAAATATAGACCTTAATGTCATTAACTACCCCATGGACAGTGTTATGTGTCATGGCGTAGAGGTACGGAGGGGTAAAATGGATACCTGAATGGAGAGTTTTTAAGTAGGTATACATTTAGTAAGCATAAAAGCAAAATCTACATATGATTATTAGGGTAGTTTTTCAATCTTAAATAGGTCCATGATAAAGTATCATTGTCTAAAATATGAATCGAATCACGATGTGATAATTCACCCAAACTCAAATACTATTCGTAAGTGTTAATAAATTAAATGAAGTAATGAAAATGTGAATAAATGAATTATTAACAGACAATTTTAGATGAAAAATTATAGAAAAGAATCAAGTTATTTGTTTTTGGTTAATTAAACGACAAAGTTTTGGGTTTACAAAACCAAAACTATAGGTGTTGATTAATTTTTCTTGTATTTTTTTTTATTCCTCGTTTCCATAAACTTTGTAATTATAAATAAATGCAACTATTACACACCAAATAGTTACTGCAAAGGTTATACAGATTCAGCGTATATTTTCTATTATTTGGCATTCAAACAATTTTTGAAATTGCGTATCGCTTATAATACGCTCGATTGGAAAAGTAAAATTCACTTTATCAATTATGATATCATAACAGATAACAATGGTTGGATACAATGAACTCTGAGTACAGCCTTCAATGTGTGAAAAATAGCTATTTTAGTATGTAGCATAATAGTATAAAGCGAGATTTTCTTTATTTATACTGCTGAAGAACATTAGAAAACGTACCTTTGATAAACAAACATTTTGGTTGGTGGAAACCCCCCGATATAAATATGTTAAAAGTGTCTGTCTGAGGGCTTCCACCAAACATTGTGTCAGTCAATAGAAAACGTGATTTTTAATAGTCTTTCGTAGCAAATATAGAAAAAATCACTTGGAGATGTGGCAAATCGTTTTTTTATGTCAGTTATAGTAAGCGAAAGGCTCTTATACTCAGAGTTCATAGAATCCAATCGTCTTTGACCTGCCGTGGTCTCCTTACACAGAAAAAATATGCCTTTTTAAGTCTGGCAGGTGCTGAGTTTTCCTCTATAACTCTTCTTCTTCTCTTTGTGCCATGTTAGGTTTCCCGACGTCGGCTACCATTCTGGCATCGGCATCTCTGTCTTGAGCCAACAAGTACAGCTCTTCCATTCTATGGTCTCCGGTCCACGACCTACTATAAGTGGACATCCAAAAAATCTATTTTGTTTTTTTACTATATACATTACATAAGCCAAATAAGCCCGGTCGGTCGGTGGTTAGATTTCTATCGTATGCTGCGTTATGAATACGCTTGTTTCGGCTTGTAACAGCCATCTGGAGAAGGTTATTCACTTCCTTTAAATAGTCTTTTTTTCTCACCTCACCAGGGATTAATGTCCCATGAACAGAAACGGACAAAATTTATCGAATTAAAGCAACTCCCCCTAAATTGCGTTTTCCTAACCTACAAATCATTTTAATGATTGCTACGGAAATTTTATTAGATTTAAGTGAGATTCTCCATGCATAAATTTATAAAAGAATTATTAGGAGAATGTATTCATAAAATATAATACGCTTCTATTTTAGGGCTCTATTTAATATCACATACATATACAGGGACTTTGTGTAGTAGAGTTTGTATAGAGTTTATCATAAATATTTTAATATAATTGAAAAACTCACTAGAGAAATGTTGGAAATATTTATGGTATTTTTTTGAGAAATACACATATTAGAAATTTGATTTTAAATTTGGGTGTTTAGGTATATTTGTCCCCTTAATTCAATCACATGCACTGTCATTATTGTCAACTTTTTATAGTATTCACTATGAAAATTTATCAAAGACTTGTTTTGATTTATTCAAATTCATCATCCAACTGTCGATTCGTTCATGAGAATTCAATTCTCTGAATGAATCGACAGTATTAAGTCAAGATGCGTGTACGAAGGAAGATTTTGTATAGCGTAGTGGACTTTTTGCATGCTAAAAACAACAACTTAGAGGCTTCGCAGCATATATCGTCTGCTGACAGGAAAAAGTCACTAACTGCAACAAACATGTTTTCGAGATAATGGCTGTCAAAGTTTTTTGGCAATATGAACTCTGATAACTTTTTTAATTGTTTATAGATTGTCATGAATTTTTCAACATATATAAAAAGTAGCCTAATCTAACTATATTTGATGTTCAAATTTGACAAAAACTAATAGGGAATGAAAAAAACACAAAATTGCATATAATGAGATTTTCCTGACGGCTCATCTGCCATACTGTGTGAGATTGTATGTAATATTTCTATGTGGCAAAACTCATTATAATGCTTTCATAAAAAATTTCAAATTTTGATCACTTCTTTGCAACCTGCACAAGTGGCGAGTTTATTGCCATTTTGCAATTTCTTCCAAACTTTTTGTATTATTCTAATATTCTAATTTTATTAGTACCTATCATGAATATTTCAGATGTTTCAAATGAAAGGTACAAACCTATTGTGCCCAGGACCTCTAAATTTTTTTCTTGACTTTAAAATTAATAGAAATTTAGGTATTTACTCACATTTTCAGAAGATATTCAGATCAACTTCTATTTTCTGTCTTATATATTTTTTTATGAATTAACCAATATTAAACCTGGGTTTGTTCTAAATCATATTATGAATTCTAAACCTTAAATACCGTCAACATCAACAATTCATGTAAAAATATAGATTTTTTTTTAAAGAACGATTATGTTCGTTTAACAAGTAGGTACATTTATGCATCCTCATAATACCCAAATTTAAGCATAAACTTGTGCTGTAAATGAACAGTGTCAGGCAAACACCTTCTCTCTCTCCTGTATTTACTGATACCTAAGAGATATTGTACCAGGAATGCAGTTTTTCTGGTAGGTATATCACTACAATATTAATATTATTTATGCTGGTTCGACCATACGAACGAAATTCTGAAAGAAAGGTATCTAAGAAACTTGAAAAAAAGATGAACATGTAATAATGATGTATAATATTGATGAGGCGATGTATGTGTTCCAGGATATAAAAATATAGTGTTTGGTTCTCTCTGCCTACCCCGTTAGGGACATGCATGGGTTGATGTATGAGAATAACAGACTAAAATGTTGAGATGATGTATCAATTTAAATAAGGCGATTAATGCAATCCGGGATAGAAAACAATGGCATTCTTTTCTCTCTGCCTACCCAGTTAGGATGTGATGCTATGTGTTTATCGAAAATTAATTTTTTTAGTTAATGTGTTAAAATTTTCGAATGTTAGTAGTTAAATACAAAAATATGTAAAAAAAAAGACTTCATTACAACAATAATGACTTTTTCCAGACGGCATAATTGAAAAAAAATGCAGATAATGAATATTTTTCCGAAAAATCTCCGCAACGGGACCTGATATGAAGATAATTTTTTTTCCAGATGTAAAGTGTGTTTTGGTGAATATGATAGCATAGTTAACTCAATTTTGCCAAAATAGGCAGTTAGTGACTTTTTCCTGTCAGCAGACGATATGTTCGCATACATGGATTTACTCAGAATTCGGAGTAGAACATTTTATGTGAGTTTTGTGTGTCTGTGTGTGTGTCTGTCCTTCCCCCCTTATAACTTTTGATCCGTTTGATTCACAAAGCCTAAAATTTCAGACTATATAGATAATTTTAGATACACACAACTTTTATACTAAGTATTAATAATTTTTGTTCCAGTCAGGGGTTATCATCATTTTAATTTTTATAGCATTTGTCCACATATCTCAAAAACTATAAATGCCAGAACGCTGAAATTTTATACAAATATAGTCAAATATAGTATCTCGAAATGAATTTTGAAAAACTGTTCCAGGGTTTCTCAAACTGTTTTTATTAAGAAGCAAAAAATTGGTATGACAATTTTTTGTCTTTAACTGCCTTTATTTCCATTTCTTTAAAAATGTCGAAAAATGCTGAAACATGTAAACTAGAGAATTTAATGTTCTATAAAAAATGTGCACATTAGGCCCAATTCAGATTCGACTAAAAATTTTATACGGAATTTTAGTATATGAGAAATGTCAAAAAGTTGGCCAAATTTATACGGGATTAAATTGGTATTCAGATTCTCTAATTTTATCTCATGACGTCACACCGCGCGGATAAAATCCTTTTATCCACGGTTTCCCGTTGATTTGGACGTTTTCGTATTCCGATTCGCAACTTAGACGTTCGATCTTTTAAAATATGACTTAAATTTATGCGGGTCGTTTGACATCCGTCTACAATTTTGTACGCTGGATAAGGGCTCCATTATTTGTTTGTTTTTACTTTATTCAATTATTATTAATAATTATTTGGTGAAATCGTTTAAAGTGTAGTATTTTTATTACTCACGTCTAAAGAAAAATAATCGTGATTACTTTTTAACTGTACAAATTTATGACAAACAATAATCATCACGTATTTATAGGTACAGGTTACTTGACTTTCGTTGATATTTTTAGAGACCACACAAATAATGGAATTTTATTATCTTTGCCTAGATAATGGATAAAGAAGGTAAAGTTGTAAATTTTATTGGTTTTTGTAGCTTTTAACTAATGATGTGACACGAATTTTATTAAAAGTAATTGTTAGAGATTCCACTTGTCAAATAACGTACTTACAAATTATATATCTATCATAATAATGAAAATCTACCAAGAATGGTCATTCATCATCAATTTTAATATGAAGTATTCTTACAAGTAGCTAAATTTATATTCAATGTTCTACTAAAGTTTGGGGCTTCAGTCAAAATCTCACATACAAGTTGTCTGTCATTTGAGGTTAGGTTATTATATAAACCATTATGTTCATTTTAAATCTTAGGTGACTCTGGATTAAATAATTATTACCATGAGTAATAACGCCCCAGATGAACCGACAGGATACTAAAAACAGGAATTCCTAGTTAGAATAATAATTTGTATACTATAAATAAATAAATTTTGTTCATTGCAGATGAAGACATTATTGAAATAGATATTGGCAATAGCGACAGACTTACTTATGATACTTACATTTTTTTCCACGTTGCAAGGACTAGAAGTAATTTAATAAGAAGACACATCACTTTAAAAAAAATCATATATATATTTAGTTATATTAAATTTGTCACATTTTCTATGTATGTATAAAATAAATAATCGTAATATAAATACATGTGTATTAAATTTGTTGTATCTAATTTGTAGAACCTTTTAAGCAGTAGACAGAATGACAAGGAAAAATAAAACAAGTATGTAAATTGTTATAAAAATAATACATATTTTTTTTCATTAATTCTGTATATTATAAAAAAGAATTACAATAATATTTTCCGCCAAACTACATAATAGTTGAATATTTTTATTATTGCATATGCGCAAACATTGGATTTTTTCCCCTGTCGGGAGTCAAAAATATTTTTTTAGCAGATTTTTAATTATCTGAATAGAATTCCTTATTTTCAAGCGAAAAGAATTTCAGTATTACAATATATAGAACTTTCAAAATTGAATTGATAGGGATCTCATTAAAAGGCATAATTGGTGAACGTTGCGCAAGCGCATCAAGTGATCACGTAAACCAGCCGATGACAGGTCGTAAGCCCTGTAGGTGCCTTGATTTCCCGGTTCTCCTACAATAAATATTCCAACTTCGTCTCTATTCAGATAATTAAAAATCTGCTAAATACATAATAGTTTTTTGGCAAGGCAGATTCTCTTTTTCACATAACTAATGTATGTATTTAAAACATTTTATTTTACAGATCCATAGCTATTTACATTCAAATAATAATTATATGCAAAAAGGTTATTATATTATATCAAAACACCAAAAAAATACAATAATTATTGAAAAAAATAATTCAGTCCCTTGATAGAGAAACATCATTAAACTCTGGATTGTTAGAGATCGCCAAATCTGAATTTCTCTGGTATTCTGGATCCACAATCTTTCAACTCTGGTTTCACTAGAATTCCCTGTAAAACAAATAATAACATTGTATTACATGAATTATAAAATGATCTTAATCATTTTAATAAAAAAAAGCCGTCAGTCTAACATAATAAACACGAGTTTGAGTAATGACTGTCATATGAGTAGAAAATGAAAAATACTTTGAATTCAAATGAAAGATACAGTTTGGAATGTTACTTGTTATTACCCTGATGTATGTAATAACAAGTGATGCGTCATAAATACGGCTCTCTTTTCTTCCAGTTATCACTAGATATGCTCGACATATTTAACCTATAAAATTTCAAGGCAAAACTTTATATTGACATATCTAACTTACCTTCATAAATTTACTATCTTTCCATTTGTCATTGCACTATTCGTTGATACGAAGTCAATCATCAACTCCATCTGCTTCTTTGTACTCTTAATTTTGGATTTATCCTTAGGTATCCATAGCAAATAGCGCTGTACAAATTAGAAATGTTTCGGTTTTGGAGGTAAACGTTGTTTTAACCATAGAATACACTAACTAGTTTTGACAATAAAATCTCTTTTCTATGGTTTTGACGTTTTTAGGCTGTTGAATATTGCTAGAGAAATAAAATTTCGAATGTCTTGAATATATTATTTTTTGTGTCGCGGCAACACCGAAAATGTTTTTATTCACGGTGACTAAAATTTTTCGGGCGAATTCATTTTAGTCGGCCATTGTTTAAGACGAAATCAGAATACGGGTTTACGACGCTTGCGACTAAAATTTTATTCGGGACGTATAAAAACTAATTTTAGTCGGCAAATCTGAATCGGACATATTATAGTAATATATCTCAAATTTTTTTTAACAATTTTTATAAAAATTGAATTTAGTGACGACATTGATTCATACAATTTGTATGCCAGACGCCTATACACAATATGTAAGAAGACTTAATAGTTTGATATTTAAATCTCCAAACATACGTATACATACCATCATGCTGTTTTCATATTCTGGGTAGAGAAAGGGACTGATCTCCATACTGTCCTATCTGGACATACATACCTTCATGTGTTGTATAGAAAACAAAATATCCTAAAATATTCAATAATTTGGATTTATGGTTTTATAGTTATATACTTATTCTTCAACTATACATACTATCGCTATCGACAGTTGGATCTCATGTGTTACATGCAACTAGTATTATTTAAAGTTGGCATAGTTAGGAGCCGGAATTTTGTATTCATTTGAAGTTGCTTTGTAATATTCTGAAATACACTTCATAACCATATCTTGAATATAGTTCGGTTATTAATGTTTCTAGGGCCCTTGGGTCTCAGCATCCATCTATGCTTTAGGTCGACTGTCTCTCCTCTCTTCTTCTGTCTCCCTCACTCCAACCGCTATGCGAATCGAATAGAATAAGAGAACAGATAAATTCAGTTCGGTCCATTAATGCTCCACAATAGATAGATAGTCTCTGTCTCTTCCCCTCATTCTCGATAACAATCATTAGAGGTATTGGATAGAACGAGAGGAGAGATTCGGTTCAGTGTATGTATGTATATTATGTTACGGTTTTCCAGGACTTTCCCCTAAGGGAACAATCAAGGTGATTACTGAAATCGTCCCATTGCCTTTATGTGCAACGCTTCAGCTTCGAGATAACTAAATCGTGTCTACCATATAAAGACAACCTTTTTCTTATCTTATACGTAGTATATTTTTGTTTTCATTTTTTCATAAATCAACAGAAACTCATTCGTCAAATACTCATATGTTTTCATCGCTTCGTTCATGGGATGCATATAATATGAAATATGAAGTCGGCCTTAAAGTTTGGGCTGTAGAGTAAACTTAAAGAATACGCCATACATACAAACACATCACTTTATATGTACACGATACCCAGTCCCACTGAGAAATTGATGTAAAAAATACGTTTTAAAATTATTATGAAAAGAATATTAGTATAACAGAGAAGCCACTTATATACAACTTGGAACAACGACCAATATTTTTCTACGGCTGACATGTATCCTATCTCCCCAGTTAGTAGCAATTGTGAGTCAGTGAAAATCATCAAGAATTTCGAGATCCTTGAACCTAGGAGACAAATTTTAAGGATGAGAGAGAATTTCGAAACTGAAAGTGACAATACAACTGGATTCAAACCTCAAAGACAATTCAAATATACATAGAATTATATAATGTACAATATAAAATACGAAGTGTGTATCAAGGTTCAAAACCATAATGCTTTTGATCAATACTAAAATTGTTGTATTGCATTACCATAGTTGGTATAGTAAATATCAGGAAAATATTGATAGGATACACAAATTGTAACACGTATTACTAAAATATTTAAAACATGTATTATCAATTTTCGAATTAAAATTTCATGATGTTTTTCACTCGATTGTGTAAAATGTATGATCTGCTTATAATGCATTATGCGCTATTGTTTATTTAACTAAAAATATTCGTAGATATCATTATTACCTAACAACATTTATGTGTTAACACAATGCGATAGCGTGTTTCAACATGCATATTAATTATTATGCAAAAAATAATTTACACAGATAGGGTTCTCACTTTTTCAAGGTTCTTTTACTAAATCATGTTTATATTGTTGGAAGGGGAGGAGAGAAACGAGCCCATACCACTTTTTTAACGGGAAAATATGGATTAATTTAACTTGACATTTTAAACTTTTTATTTTTTAATATCCATTCTTTTCTTTCCTCTTTCCCCTTAGCGCTTTTGTTCCGTTTCTATCGGGGTAGACTATGGGTTTGACCATGATCCTGGAATTGGCGAGTCTGGTTATTGCATTGAAGCGACTGCCATCTGACCTTCGTAAACCTTAGAAAGGGGAACCAGACAAATTGGATCATGGCTTCACATAGTTAGTGATATAAATCCGCACATGGATTTTTTAAAAATCCAGAGGTGCGTGCCCCGCCCGGATTCGAACCGTCGACCTCATGCAATTTTTTACTATCCATTATACAATAATGTGATCAGCAAGCATAGAAATATTTTGATATTTCTTGGTCTGTCAACTCAAGTGTCTGTAAATGGAAGATCTCTAATAGTCTTCCGTTGTCAATATAAAAGACACGCTTTTTACTGATGTGGTGACACACATTATTAGGTATTTATATCGCGTCATCACATCTTTCGACGACACCAAAGATTCCCGCTGGAATCCCCGCATCTCAAGCAACAAGCCCGGCATACTCACATACGAAACCTTCAACCAATCAGAAGACAGATGACATCAGTTGCAGCAGTCCCACACATATTAAAACACGGGACACGGGACCCAACATTCCTGTCCAGTGTCCGGCCCTCAGTCACAGGCTGTCGCACGCAACCGCCGCGCACATCGCGGACACGCAACTTCATCATCATTCTCAACCAATTCGCGAGCTACCATCATCCTTCACGTCTCATATCTCCACACTATAAACACGTTTCATACAATTGACGTGTTAAAATATCAATTTTCAACATTTTATCTCCGAAAGCCGCTACTACTCAGGTATCATATTATAAAATCGTTGTTGTCTGCTGTTGTATCCTTTTACAAAAAATGAGCCTTTATAGTATGACTTAAGTATAAATTTTGAATGGGCTACTATACAAAATGACGCAAGTCTAGAAGCGCGGGCTCTAACACTTTTACATAAAAGATCAAATTTCAATTTTTGGCAGCCCTAACAATACAGGTAGGTACATAGTACATATAATTATTCAAACATCACACTTATAAAATTTATTTTAACAATTTAACAACCATACTGTGTGTAATCCTGATTGCATAGAGTTAACACATTTATATCAATTAAAATTTTGTTTGTATTTTTTATACATCTTGATAACTGAATATGCACTAGCTTTACTGTCATTTATTGTTATACAATGAATTTTTATTATTTAGAATTTTCTCCTTTTTATTTGAACTGCAAATGTCGCCTGTAATTAACCGAAAGCAAATTTTCACAATATTTTTTTTAATTGAGCTATATATATTTAACAAATAATAATAAGAACATATTAATTCTTCCGTTTTATAATAAGAAATTAAAAATACTCTAACTTTGAATTATTTATAAGTATTCAGAGCACTTTCCAGAATTTAAAAAAATATGCAAATATCTCCTCCGCTTGAATTCGATTCTAGCATCATACTATTCTAACCTTATTATACAAGTTTGTATTATATAAAACAAAATATCTTAAAATATTCAATAATTTGGATTTAGAGACTTTTAAAGATTGTACAAATTCTGGGTTCTTTTTCGTTTTTTATTTTCATTTTTTATTTTTGTTTTTGTTTAATCTTTTGCTTGTTTTATAGTACTTCACTACCTATATTTTGTAAATTTATATTTTTTTGCTGTTATTTATACTTATTTATAATTATGTATGTATGTATTTTGCTTCGTGATTGTGTATGTAAAAGCCCATTTAGGGCGTTTATATAAATAAATAAATAAATTTATGGGTTTATAGTTTGGTACGTATTCTTCAACTGTACATACTATCGGCATCGACAGTTGGATCTCATGTGTTACATGCAACTGGTTGAATAAAATAAATGGGTTGTGGCAGAGCGGTTAGATCGCTAGGTTTGTAATCCAGTGGTCGCGAGATCGAATCCTGCTACGACCGATTTCGTTCTCCTACAGCACATTTATTTATATTTATTTTAGGGTATATATGACGATATAAAAGGACATATTCATTCTAAACATGATTTACAGTTTTTGGTATAACATGATGACATGCTTATTTTTGTATTCAATTAAACTTGTTCGATTCACAAGTACCTACCTACAAAAATATTATCTACCTTATTTTCGTTGAGTGGTCATATTAACATATTGAAAATATTTTATGCGAGTTCGTCAGCCTGTCCTCAAAACTGGTACAAAATACAGTGGTACCTCGATATACGAGTGCCCCAACATACGAGTTTTTCGAGATACGAGCCGGCGAGTGAGTGAATTTTTGCTTTGAGTTACGAGCGAAATTCGAGATACATACGAGTTCGGTTTAGCAGGTCGGCCGGTAGATACAAGAGTTACAGTCACAGCAGCATACGGAGGTTATGCAAGAAATTGGTTTCGAGGAGTCAGAGGAGGAGGAGGTTAATTCTAGAAGTGAGATAAAGGAGATCTTAGGAATGTGGGAGAGAGTTTCACAGTTCGTGGAAAAGAAACATCCAGAAAAAGTTGCAACAGGTCGTGCATCTGATCTTTTTAATGACACTTGCCTAACTCATTTCCGGAACATTCTGAGAGGGAGGAAGAAACAAACCTCCTAAAGGAGGTTTGTTTCTTTTTTCTAAACGGCCTACAGGTGAAAGCGAGAAAAATGTAGCGAAAAAGGCAAAGAACAGTGAGGATATCTAATTTTTTTCTTTACATTCTCTTTTTTGTTTTTGTACAATAAATATTTGTCATTTATAAATACGTTTTTACTATTCAGAACCACGTAACAAAAATAACTGGGGTGACATTTTGGTTGTAGGAACGGATTAATGGTAGTTCAATTGTTTTGTATGGGGAAATTTGCTTCGAGATATGAGTAATTCAAGATACGAACAAGGTTGCGGAACGAATTAAATTCGTATGTCGAGGTACCACTGTATATACGAACGGTCACCGATGACATCATTGTAGGTAGATGTGTTTAGTGTGAGGCCATATCTATGTACACGTATATGTAAGTACATAATATGTAAATGATTACTAAAACTATAAAGACTGGTGCAATTTTCTTAAATGGCGAGTGCAATGAAATATTTTAATAATGTCAGTAGAACACAACGATTGCAGATATCCAAATTTGTAGATCGATTGTTTGTAAATTTTTACGTGGGATCTGATATCTATACACATTCAATAGCTATGATTTATTTGTTTTCGTTTAATTTATTTTATCATTTAATGTCTAAAATGAAATGAAATGTCTAATGTGGGTGGTGAAGAGTAATTGCACATAATTTTTTAATATCAATATTTATTTTATTTATTTCGTTATTATATCGAATATTTTTTTAATTTACATACACATTGGTGCAAGTAGGTAAACAAGCCAAAAATGAAATAATATTTCTGGCGCAGTTCAGGGGATACATCTGTGTGAGACACCGTCACCTCATTTATAAGGACTGATGCTTTCATTGTTTACAAATAAACTATTTTCTCAAAAGATGGCGTTACAAAAGAAGGTTTCTTCGTTACTTCATAGATGTCAATAGTATAATTCCTTATTTTCAGGTGTTCCTTATTTTTCATTTCTAAAATATAATACCCAAAAAATTACCACGGTTTCAAATAAATATTGTTAGATATTGTTATATCTAATTTCGAATTTTTTCTTTTGTTTTTATTTTCTATGGTTTTTTCAGTTGTCAAATTTTTCTTGCAATTTTTGATTTTCCTCTCCAGTCATATTCCCAATTCCTTGTCTGGACTCATCTGCGGTCGGTCATCACATAACGGTCGGTAAATGTGCAACGATACGCTGCTTCGGTTGCATATTTCTTCGGTGATTCGGCACGTGTGATTTCGGAGACATTTCGTTCGAACATCGCAGTGAAATCAGTGTTGTGTTGGTGACTATTTGCATCGGAACAGATTGGAAAACTTCAGGACAATATCGGTGAGTCTTCGGCTTCCTTTCATATACAGTCCACAATCCTTTCCGTGGTATATTAAACCTTTTTTATATGACATAAGGAAATATATCACACATTTTTGGTCCCTCGACCCGAATCCTGTCTTTTCCTATCATTTCCATCAAAGATTGCAAGAATTGTACCTACTACATCGGGTAGCTGTCAAATTAATTGTTCGTAAATTATCGGATGCGAACACTTCACACGCGTTTCGTGAAGTTATATTTGTCAGATTAAGGTAAACAAACCATTTTAAGGTTAAGTATTGTACAAGAACATACGAATAAACATGGCGATTGAAATCAAATATAATTTAGCTAAAATGTCTATTGATAGATTGTTACAATTGGGAAAGGAAATACAAATATCAAAAGATCCACAGTTATTGTGTAATTTTAATACAAGGTATAGCGATATTAACACTTTATGGGATAATTTTGTGAAAATTTATGTATCCATTGAAGCCGGTAAACGAAGCGGTTTTGATGCAGAGAAACACATAAGTGAATATATATCTTATGAATCGATTATATATGAAATAAAGGGCATATATAATAATTTATTTAGTGAATTAAAATCAGAAAAGACTTCTTGTGATTCTGACAACAAAGTTAATAAACTAGCTGTTCCAAAAATAAATTTGCCTACATTTCACGGCGATATGACAATGTATCATAGTTTCAGAAATGTCTTCGATAGTCTTGTACACCACGACAAGGATATTCAAAGAGTACAAAAAATGCATTATTTACTGGGTTGTTTGAAAGGTGATGCATTCAATTTAGTTAAACATTTAACGGTATGTGACGAAAATTATGATGTCGCTATAGGGATAATACACAAACGTTTTCACAATCCTCGGTTAATCGCAGACAACCATTTAAACCGAATATTGAATTTGTCATCTTTGACAGACAAAAATATGCAATTGAGACTTTTTATTAACACAATCGTAGAAAATTTGGCAGCGTTAAACGCGTTAAAATTTAAAGTTGACGAGTGGTCGTTTATACTATTGCATATAATGTTAAAGAAATTAACCACAGGATTGAGACAACGATTTGAGTTACAATATTCAAATTCGGAAATTCCCACTTTTTCCCAATTTATTGAATTTTTGGAAGTTGAATCAAGAGCATACGATGCATGTGCTCCGTCTAGTAGCCACGTCACAAATATAGTTGCGACCAAACATCACAAGACATATACAGTACGTACAACGGTATCAGAAAATTGTATATGTTGTGGAGAGTTACACCAAATTTATTCTTGTAGTAAGTTTAAGGGATTTAACGTAAATCAAAGGAGATCTTTAATACGGGAAAATAAATTATGCTGGAATTGTATGAGCAAACATAAGGTTTCGCAATGCAACTCTAAATATTCATGTAAGATGTGTAAATTTAAACATCACACATTATTACATATAGATCAACCTTTAACATCGGATTCGGAAATTGATCAACAACAACAGGTGACTTGCACGTCATATATTAAACCTAATCCCAAATTTAATACCGTTTTACTCGCAACGGCTATTGTACATGTACAAGACTCGTACGGCGAATTTCAATCGGTTCGGGCGTTAATTGACCCTGGAAGTCAATGTTCTATCATTACAGAATCGTGTGCACAACGTCTCAGATTAAAGAGACATTCAATTGGAGTGACCATATCTGGAATAGGAAGTAATTCTTCTAATAATGCAAGGGGGCAAGTGATTTGCCACATAAAACCAATGAATACTCATGGTCCAATTATTTCATGCGGAGCAATAGTGTTAGGTAACATTACGGGTAATTTGCCTACATATTCTCTTCCTTCGGATATTCTAAATGAATATAAGGATATAATTCTGGCGGATCCAGAATTCTTCAAGTCTAGATCAGTTGATATTCTACTAGGTGGGGATGTATACAATGACATAATTACTGGGAAGAAATTTACTATTTCATCAAGTCTACCATCGGCACACTCTACAATTTTTGGTTGGGTAATTTTGGGGAAAATTTCAAATTTATCCCCAGGGAATAATCAATCGTTCTTAACGCATGCGACTACATTGGATAATTTAATTCAGGATTTTTGGGAGCTGGAACAGATTCCTGAGACTATCGCAAAGAATCCAGAAGATGAAGTTTGTGAAAAACATTTTTTAGACACTATAACTCGCACAAAGGAAGGTCGTTTTATGGCACGTCTTCCTTTTAAGAAAAATTTCGCTTCTTTAGGTGAATCAAAAAACCTAGCTATGCGTAGATTTTACTCATTGGAACACAAATTAGAAAAAAATATTGCTTTTAAATTAGAATATTCAAATGTCATAAATGAATATATACGGTTGGGTCATATGGAGAAGGCTTTAAGCTCTGATATTAAGTATTTTTTACCACATCATTGTATTATAAAGAATTCTACTACAACTCGAGTACGTGTGGTCTTTGACGCTTCTATGAAAACAGAGATCGGATTATCACTGAATGATTCTCTTATGGCGGGACCTAAATTGCAAAAGAATATAGTTGATATTTTATTGAATTTTCGTTTGAATTGTATAGCTTTCGTCTCAGACATCAAACAAATGTACAGACAAATAATATTACATGATCAGGATCGTAATTATCATGGTATTTTTTGGAGGGATTCACCTGATAAACCTTTGGAAATATTCAGATTAACAACTGTTACTTTTGGAATATCGTCATCACCATATATTGCAATGAGGTGTCTAATAGAATTGGCCAAACAGGGGCAAGCTTCTCATTCTAAAGCTAGTCAAATTATTCAAAAGGAGATGTATGTTGATGATATTATCAGTGGTACATCTACGGTTCAGGAGGCTGTCAAGCTTAAGGAAGAGTTGACAGATCTATTAAGGGGTGCTGGTTTCGAATTAAGGAAATGGGCCAGCAATAGTGAGGAATTTCTATCTCATATTCCTCATGAACATTGTGAGGATATACAATCTTTTGATTCAAAGACAGAAGCTGGATTAAAGGTATTGGGAATTCAGTGGATTCCATCGGAAGATTATTTTAAATATTATGTTAACATTTTAAACACAACTCTGACAAAACGTGTAATTTTGTCAAATATTGCTCGATTGTATGACCCGTGTGGGTGGTTGGCACCTATTACATTTTTCGCTAAGGTCATACTCCAAGAAATGTGGCTTCTAAAATTGGGATGGGACGAAGAAGTTCCAAATCATATTGCAGAAAAATGGAGTCAATTTGTTTCTCAGTTAAATCGGATTTCTGAGATAAAAATCAATAGATGGGTTACTTCTTTGGATTGTACAGTGAATTATCAGTTGCATGGATTCTGTGACGCATCAGAAAAGGGATATGCAATTTCAATTTACTTGCGATTAGAAGATCGATCAGGTGATAGAAAGGTTTATTTAATTATGGGTAAATCAAAAATCGCACCGCTTAAACAAAAATTGTCCATTCCACGAATGGAACTTTGTGGCGCACATTTACTTTCAAAATCATTAAAGTACGTTCAGAATAATTTAAATTCAATTCACATTACATCTATATTTGCTTGGTGTGACTCAAAGGTTGCTCTTGCATGGTTAAAAACACCAGTTCATCAGTTAAAGTCATTTGAAGCAAATCGGGTATCTCAAATTCACTCAAATTGTGATACAACCATTTGGAGGTATATTCCATCAGCATTAAACCCAGCGGATTGTGCGTCAAGGGGACTCTTACCTAGTAAATTAATAAATCATAAACTTTGGTGGGAACCATTATGGCTTACTGAATCTTCTTCAAAATGGCCAGAGAACAGGAATATATCAATTCAAAACGGTGAAGCAGAGATTGTAGAGTTGAGTGTCTCTCATGTTGTCCAACGTGAAACCGCTTGGGACATCATTCAGCGATTTAGCTCGTTTTCGAAACTTGTTCGAATCACGGCACTCTGTAGACGATATATAAATAACATACGGCGAGAAAGTGTCAAACAAGTAGGATATATCTCAGCCACAGAATGGAATAACGCATTATTAAAACTCATTAAGAATGTACAATTAATAGAATTCTCAAAGGATATTGAGCTCATAAATCGTAATATGAGTCATAAGACAACATTTTTTAAATTAAGACCTTTTATTGACGCAAATGGCGTCGTTAGAGTCGATGGAAGATTACAACAATCAAGTTTATCTTATGAGACAAAACATCCAATCATTCTACCAAAGTCTCATCAACTCACTCTTTTAATTATTAAATATTATCATGTGCAATATTTACACGCTGGTCCATCTCTAACATTAGCGAATTTACGACAAAGATTTTGGATCATATCGGGTCGAAGCATAGTTAGACAAGTGATCCATCAATGCATTAAGTGTTTCCGAACGAAACCCAAAACAATAGAACCTGTAATGGCTCCACTGCCTAAAGTAAGAGTTCAACAAGCACGAGTTTTCTCAAAGACAGGCTGCGATTTCGCAGGTCCTTTTTTTATTAAATCGTCTAAACTGCGCAATGCTAAACTACTAAAGGGATATCTTGCCTTATTCATTTGCATGGCAACAAAAGCTATACACATAGAAATTGTCTCTGATTTGTCCACGGCCGCTTTTCTTGCAGCATTGGATAGATTTGTGTCCCGAAGAGGAATTTGTTCAGATTTTTATTCTGACGGAGCGACAAACTTTGTCGGTAGTAAGAGTCACCTGAAAGAAATTTTTAAAACTTTGCAAAATAATTCATCTTTTGAAGAGATATCTACATACCTAACGGAACGTCAAATCACATTTCATCGGAATCCTCCAGCAGCGCCGCATATGGGAGGTCTATGGGAAAGAGCGATATCTTCTGTTAAGACTCATATGAAAAGAGTGGTAGGAGAGACCGCATTAACATTCGAAGAATTATACACTCTAGGTACAAAGATAGAAGCAGTTCTAAATTCTCGACCTATTTGTCCATTGTCGGATAATCCTGATGATTTAGACGTCTTAACACCTGGTCATTTCCTAATAGGACAGGCTTTATTAAACATTCCGGAAAGAGACGTAGAAGCTGCAAATATGAATATTTTAGGAAGATGGGAGATGCTTAGAAAGTTCAAAGTTTAAATTAGATATAACAATATCTAACAAATATATTTATTTGAAATCACAAATTTATAACTTTTTTCTACTAATTCAAAAATATTGACCACTGACGCGTCAGCGGAAAGAAAAAAGTTAAAAATTTGTGTTTTAACTGAAGTATTTTTAAGTAATTTTATATAATTTATGATGGAATTCCATCAAGAACTAGCTGTCAAAAATTTGAAATAATATATATTTGATATTTTTTTCGTGTAGTCAATTTAATTATTCGAATATTTTTATAATATTCGAATAATTAAATATTTTCATATATTCATGTTTGCTGTTTGCGTTTACGCACCATGATGTATAAACGCAAACATGGTTCTTTATATGTGAATTTATTAAAAAATCCAATATTCGCGTATATGCAACTAAATAAATATTCGATTTACATAATATATGTACATTGCTAAAAGTAAATAAAAGTCAAGTAAAAGACGAAACAATAATTCACGTTCAGGGGAGACATCTATGCAAAATCAATGAAACCTCATTTATAAGGGCAGTTTATTTCATTTTTTTACAAACAAATTTCTCAGTAGATGGCGTCACCAAAGAGATACTTCATCACTTCATAGACGGCGCGGGCGATGGTGTTTCAGCGTATTCTCAAGTGAAAGGATTTTGACGAACTTTCAAAAAATTGGTTTGATAGGGAACTCAATAAAAAGGCATAATAGGTGAACGTTGCGCAAGCACATAACGTGATCACGTAAACCAGCAGAAGACAGGTCAAATAAATTATTATGAAGAAACTCAATTCACAATTAAATTAAAGTGTTTTTTAACTTAAAACTTGTCACGTGGATTCTTTGTATACTTTTGTATTAGGGTTTAATACTAGACAAAAGAAGAATAAATGTAAATGTAATTATGCTCACTCCTATTTACTATATACGCTTATAATACTCGTACCCTTAATTCATTTATCTTAAAGCTTATGTGTACGTACATATGCTTGCTGTACAAATTATCGATTAGATTCTGTAAATTTCATTTGAAATTCGTTTACAATAAAATGCATTTTTTACTCCTCACTAACCCAAGGGTATATAGTGGAGAGTTATGATTTCGCATTTTTTAAGGATATTTTTTTATTGCAGATAATCAACTAGTATCATGCTGAGAATGTATTATGTGCTGTGTGTATCTGTATGATATGTACGGCGTGTTAATTTTACTTTATCGATTATAGACTAAAGTACTCATTCGATTATATTCAAATTAAACAAGTTTGTCTATCTATTACTCATTTAGATCTGAATAGTGCTTCGGATTTTTTTTTGACTGTCAAATATTTCAAAAAGACCTCAAGCTCAGGAAACTTATAATTTGAAAAAAATATTTTCAAATTGGTATAAAGGCAAACCAGTTTCATAAAATGGCATTGAAAAAATATCAAGTTTTCGTAATAAAATATAAAAAAAAAAAAAAATTAAACATTTCATAAAATTGCTAAAATTTTTCTATACAAACATTGAATGTTTTATGGAGTGACTTGCTAATGAAAAGTTTAGCGTTGGCCACAACCCACTCGTTTTAAAATAAATTCAATTTATTGTTTGTTCAGTAAGATGAATTAACTTGAATTTCCAAACAGATTCAACTAGTGTTACCTGAACTTTGTGATGTCTTAACTTTGTGTTACCTGAACTTTGTGATACCTTAACTAGTGTTACCTGAACTTCGTGATACCTTAACTAGTGTTACCTGAACTTTGTGGTGTCTTCTGGCAATCCCTATCACTTTCATCCCATGGTCAGCCAAAACGAGGGCAGTGGAAGCCCCTATACCTGTGCTTGCTCCGGTTACAAGAGCTATTTTACCTTCCCATCTTTCCATACCCATTGTAAACAGAGATTAACAAAATGTACAGTTTACAAAAACAATCAAATCACAGATATAATTTTCGATTTCAAAAAACACAACTATAATTCACCAACGGGGAATAAAAGTCTCAATGTTTTGTTAGATATTTCAAAACAACACAAGTTTATTCAAGAAATCAATGATAAGTATGTTTAGAATATTTGGTAATCAACAAGACACAGGTTAATTTAAATAATATTCAAAAGAGTGTTTCGGTAAATCTGTTATTAGACTTTGTTCGAAATTTACAATAAAAACTACACGATTTTTTCAAATAATTATTAATAATCACTTTAAAAAAACACGAAAATCATTTGATATTGTCTCTTTTGTATATATCAAACAGTTTGTTTATAAATATAGATAGTGATGTAATATTTAAAAATAAAATAACCGAGTATTTAAATGCAAAACTGTCGTGTTGAAATTACGTCAGTGTTATTTTTTTTAGACAAGACGTTACTTCGACGCCATCAGCTGAGCAGTACTGATATCGAATTGTATAATAACTGCTGTACACACCTCCGCAGATTTTTCGTAATAATACACACATATTTGTTGAATGCACTATTAATAATGTTGAGAAATATACCTACACAAACGAATACATACACAACATGAGCGGCACGTTCATGTGTATTGATGTGTTTTCATTGAAGAAACATACGGATCAGATCATGAGTTAATTCGTTATTTCTGATATTCTGCTGGTGAAATTGAATGAATATTTTTTTCCGTTTTCCTATATAGTATTTTTAGATACAATATTACAATCAAGAATAACAAAAGTGCAAGTCGGGCTTGGCAATACTTAATGCAAGAGTCTTGCGGTCTATCAAAATTGTATATAATTATTTACTTTTAAATAAAAAGTATGTAACCAATTTACTACGTACTATCGACATGTGCCGACCGCCGTGGCACAGTTGGTAAGCCGTTTGGTTTATGTGCGGGCGTCCTGGGTTCGATTCCCAGCAGAGGAAAAATTTATTTAAATTTATTTCTCACGCTTATATTCACGCTTCTCTGGGCTGAAAACACTGATTAGTTGGAAGAAATATCCGTATGGCAATGAACTCGCCACTTGCGCGGGGTGCAAGGAAGTGTTTATTATTATTTTAATACTATGAATTGGTATTTTTATTCATATTCCATTGTAAATACTGAATTACAATGAAATACGAATAAAAACATAAATAAAAATATAATTGGTACAAGTAGCAAGACCTGCAAGACGAGAAAATCAAGACCAATACTGTGTATGCAATACCAAAAACTAGACTACATCTGTAAATGCAAGACCAAGATCACCTCGGTCTTGGTTTTGTTCTCGCATTTGCGCATTACGATCATCTTCAGTATCTTTATATGCCTTTCCGAAATAGCAACAACAAAAAATAAAATAAATAAAACGTGTGGTTTAAAAACAGTAGCACTTCTGCACAGAATAATTTATTTATTGTAATGAAGATAAAAGTAGATTATGGTTCTGGTGACACAGTGAACATTAACGAAAATTGATCATGGAATACCTAACTCCTCTGTCCCTCCCCACCCCGCTCAATTTATTTATTGTTATGAAGATAAAAGTAGATTATGGTTCTGGTGACACAGTGAACATTAACGAAAATTGATCATGGAAAATCTAACTCCTCTGTCCCTCCCCACTCCGCTCAATTCTTCTTTATTTTTTGTATCTTATTTCAATTTCTTATATCATTTATTTCAAACTCACTCCATTGTTTACATTATACTTTTATTTATTTAATTTTTATATAAGGTATGCACGATGTATGATAAGGTAACTATTTTGGCAAATGGTTTATATTTATTATCTATTGTCTTTTATAATTTGCAAATTGCTGTATGTTTCCTCTAAATTAAATAAATTTACAAAATGTATTGGAACATACAGAGTTAGGTACCTAATATAAATGATATGCCAACTAAACGAAGGTATTCACTTGGAATCATTTAGGAGACAATGTATTTGCATATTATAATATGCATGCATATTATTACTTGTCACGTTCAGCATATTCAATAGTCGGTCAGTGTTATTAGCGCTCGAGTCACTACTGTAGGTATGTACCTATAGTGTTATATTATGTGGGTAGGTACATTATATAGATATTATTGTATGTGTTCAATTTCTTACATCATACAAAAATAACTTCACTGGCGGAGTTTTAATGCATCAAACGGAGCAATGAACTGAAAAACGTGTTGGCTAAAAATGTATTTTTATTTATGTTTAGCATTCATATTAAATTATACATGCATCGAAACGTTGTGTCCTTATTGGGGTAGGAAGAGAGAAATATAAAAAAAAACACAAAATGGCGTAGCGTGTGGCAAATATATTTAATTTATCTATTCCTTACAATTTGATAGTTAAGCGGCCTATTTTGATCGCAGTTTTAGCGTGAATGGATCTTAAAAGAAAAATTACCTACCTTCACACGTGCGTTCAGGTTCAGATTTTTGATACCTTCAATAAATTGTTTAATATCAATTTGATTCATTAATCTGCACTTTATTTACTTATTTATTTATTTATTTATTTATTTATTTATTTATTTATTTATTTATTTATTTATTTATTTATTTATTTATTTATTTATTTATTTATTTATTTATTTATTTATTTATTTATTTATTCATTTATTTATTTATTTATTTATTTATTTATTTATTTACTTATTAATTAATTTATTTATTTATTTATTTATTATTTTTTTTATTTATTTATTTATTTATTCATTATTTTTATTTATTTATTTATTTATTTATTTATTTATTTATTTATTTATTTATTTATTTTTTATTTATTTATTTATTAATTTATTTATTTCTTTCTTTCTTTATTTATTTATTCATTTGATTTATTTATTTATTTATTTATTTATTTATTTAATTTATTAATTTATTTAATTAATTTATTTATTTATTTATTTACCTATTTATTTATTTATTTATTTATTTATTTATTTGGTATTTATTTTTTATTTATTTATTTATTTATTCATTAATTTATTTACGGTAAATTGCCTTTTACACACATTGAAATACAAAAAGAAAACTTAAAACAATCATAAACATACTTAAAAAGAAAAAAATACTAAATTGCTATAATTGTTAGTTTATTGTACCTATAGTGCATACCACACAAGAATTTCTTTCGTTTTTTTGTGTTGTGTTTTTAAAACTATTGTTATCAGTTAATGATTTGATGTCGTATGTTTTGAAAAATAACATAAACAATTTTACCGAATTTATCTGGCACACGCGTGGAAGAGATTTCCTTGCTGCAATACCTACACGTAAAAAAATATGTTGTAACATTATCATAAATCGGCGTTCATCACTAAACTAAGCAATTGCTTAATTGTTCGAGGTAGGATTCGAACCTGCGTTCCCATCAAACCCATCTTAGTTTGTGCATAAATAAGATAAATATATTTTGTAATAAGTCACATATATTTTGTAATAAGATAAATATATTTTTTAATAAGTCATATATTTCAGTGCACTGTTTTGTATTGTTCAAACAATGTAGTAACAAAATGTCAAAGTGTTACCTATTATAAATAACATGATATCGCATAAATCCAGAAGTTACGTAAACACTCGTTAACTTAATCCCAACAAAAGGGAGAAAACTGAAATGTGCGAGCATTATTTGTACCTACATATTATAGTGTCTACCGTTAGTTCATACTAGCAAAACTGTTACATTAGTACCTCGTTTATCGAAATTAAATAAATATATTTATTTAATTTTGTACTCATAAAATTTTTCTTTAACGCCTCACTAGGTTTATTCAATGAATCCACAAACCATGAGCTGGAGAACCTTTACAGTAATCCTAACATAATTAAATATATTAAAATATATCGACTTGATAGATAAATAGATAAGGAATCACCCAGTATCTCAACACATTAAATAAGACTATCGAAATTGAGACATGTTTAAAGAATGCCAAATATGCGAATTCCTAAGAGAATTATGACTGATCACCCAGGAAGCAGAAGGAAATTAGGAAGATCCAGGTTGCGATGGGAGGACGAGGTGAGGAGGGATGCAGTGCAGCTCTTAAGCGTTACAAACTGGAGGACGGCAGCCGAGGACAGACGGGGTTAGAGGCAAAAGTTGAAGGAGGCCAAGGCTCGACTTGGGCTGAAGCGCCATTGAAGAAAGAAAAAAATATATCGACTTCGATGGTAAGGGCACGTACAGCGAATGGAGGAAGGTCAAACCTCAAAAAAGATTCAGACACACGACCGAAGAGGACTGCATACGGAAACATTTAAAGAGGATTGGCGTTGCAAATTGGAGAGCGTTGGCGATGGACCGATCTAACTGACGAAAAATTCTGGAGGTGGCCAAGGCTCACAATGGGCTGTAGCGCCAATAATGATGAGGTTTATTCGATATTCTTGGCTATTAATTTTCACATAAGAATTGATTCATTTTGTCGGCGGACGATTCTTAGTGAAACTCCATTATAACATAGAAATATAAATTAATGTTTCAGTTTGTTGTCTTGTTTCAGTTATGAGCACTGTCCAGAGTGTCCAGTATTAACAGTAGTTAGCTACATCACATGTGTACATAGAGACACTGATTGATATTAAAGAAAAATTTCAATTGATATTAAAGAAAAAAAACACAAGAAAAGAAAACAAAATACGTAGATGAATCAAGCAAATGCTTGAATAAAAAAGTTCAAGAAAATTCAATAATACAGTGTATATCTGGTATAAATTTATTTATTCAGTTCTAATAATTTTTTTGCAGTTATATTCATAAATCAACTTCACTGAAAAAAAAATTATGACAACCGAACTGGCTACCTGCGTTTTCAGCCAAACCATTGTTATCAGTAATAAAAGTTTATCTATGTATGACTGTACGTTTTTTGGCTAAGGGCACAAAATATTTATTTTTTCAAAAATATGAAATATTTTGTAATCACTATAGTTGGGTTAATTTAAACATGAATTTTTTTACAGTGTACACCGTAATTATATAATCAATTATAACTCATTTCTTTAAAGAAAAATGTATATTTTTAGCCTCTGATGATGGTAACTGTGTCTAACGATTTAACATTGCATAAAATATTTATTAAAACTGTTTTTCGTTTCACTTTTAAATAAATAAAAAAAAATTTCGTATTACAATCTAATTTTTAAACTCGCGTTAAAAATAGTAACAACTTTTATACGCATTTCACATTTACAGATTGAGCTAGTAAAGCTAGGATCCACTGTGAATAAGTTATGTTTGAGAGTTGGTGAATAGCTATATAAGTACTAAGCAAAAAATGACATCCTCAATGATATATGCTCAGAAAACAAAGTTGAAATGCAGATAAATCTTGTCTCTATTTATTACCGGAAGTCTAAAAGCTTACAATCGTTAAACCAACTATTTATTCATCTAAAGGTGTAATTACTAATTAGTATCATTACGATATTTGTTACTTAAAACTATTATGTTGACTCGATAAATTATTATGTTTAAGGATTTTATAGCGTTGTATTCTTAGAATGAATGAGCCTTTTATAAAAGTTGCTGCATAGCGTATGGTAATGGAACATAGTCGTAGGAACGGACACAAGAAGAAAAAAAAACGCCGTAGAAATGGAATCAATAAGAGTATGTAATAGAACGATGAATGATATAATAATTGATGTTCGAATCTTGCCACGACAAATTGTGGACAGGATGCAAGAAAAAAAAGTAAATTACAGAATTAATGTGCACGACCGTTAGATAGTTTAGGCATATTCAAAGGTGTACAATGGAGCAAAAAAATATACAAAGATACAAGAGCTGGAGCAAATAGCAGATATCATCCTAGAAAGGGATGGCATAACCACAGGAATAAAATTTTGAAAGAGAGAAACATAATATTTTAAATGGAGAGTATTTAGCATTCATGGGGCAGTAGGATGGATTTAAAGGAAACCATGAGTATTTTCAAAGACATGTTAATGGTGCTCGATTCTCTCTGCCTTCCGCGTTAGAAATATGGACTGGGGCTTTTGCTTCTAGAGGCCAACTATTTCATTTAATAGGACATCAATCGATCATAGTTGAAAAGCATAGTATTATTGAAAATCCTTCTATAAGATAAATATTGGTGATTCGGGCAATGGAGAGCAAAGTGTCTCCAAAGGAAACTGTGGTATACGGTTTTACCGTTACACATAGGTCTACATATAGTTATGTATATCCCCGGAGAGACAGTGCACTCGTGAAACGAATGGTCTGGGTCAGTCCGATTTTGGATTACAAAATAGACACTGTATTGGTTCTCGAGATATTATAGATTAATTACGTGTGCAATACTTCAAATATATTTATAATAAATTAAATTATAATTACACATTACTATGTATAAAAATACAATATAAAAATATCTTTGTGCCTTATTAAAAATATTACAGGATCTTAGTACAGACGCGTGATATTTTCAAAAGCGAATAGGTTTAATTTCTGTAGGTATATCTAACGTCTTAATATTTTTTTGGCTTGGACCACTTTTTTCTCCAATGATATCTTTAAAACAAGGAATAAACAGATTTCATTTATTTATAGCTTAATTTATCCTACAACTCAATTATTTTTCGAATATTTTGATAGTTGCGTATACGCAAACCTTGTTTTATTGTTCCCTTTTGGGAATCAATATTTTAATGACAAATTTTTAGCATCTCAATAGAGACAAAGTTGGAATATTACAGGAGATCCGGGAAATAAAGGCACATACAGGGCTAACGTCCTGTCATAGGCTGGTTTATGTGATCACTTTATGCGCTTGCGCAACGTGATGCCTTTTTATTGAATTCCCTATGAATCCATTTTTTTTAAGTTCTATGTATGTTATTCATCAATATCCTTTCGCTTGAGTATAAGCTTAAACACCATCGCCATCTATCAAGTGACGAAGAAACTTTTTTGTAACGCCATCTATCGAGAATTCGTTTTATAATCAATGAAAGCAATAGTCCTTACACATTATGTAGGTGACAATGATTTCCATGATTGATCACAGTTATTGGTTTCCCGGCTTTCTAATAATATTCCAACTCTGTATCTATCGATATATAAAATAATGTATTTTACTTTTGTTGGCTTATTTATTTAAAACTTTTTGAGCGCATGTGCACAATGGCGGGCTTATTGCCAAATGGCAGTATTTTCCAACCAGCAACATTCATTTGGCGAAGAATATTGTTTTTATGATACGTACCAACAATTTATATGAATAGAACATATAATGAAAATATATATACCTATATACATATAGTGCTTCCACTCTTTTCTATTATTGTTTTCGAGTGTCCCGTAAGAGCCGGGTAATCGAAAATACACAGGCAACAATTATAACATCTCACATAGTTCAGCAATGAGGTTCACCACCCATTCTGAATATAGTGCCTTTTGAGGTGAGACGAGACTGGTGTGTGGGTATACACAGATATGTTGTGCTCCCTTTTATAAGGCAATGCACACCCGCACACCTATCGCTGGTTACCCCACATTGTGGGATATGCCGTGATGGTATGAATGAATGAATGAATATACATATAAAAAAAACAATAAACAAAATGAGGGGACAGGAGAGAGGGGGGGGGGGAAAGGAAAGGATAAGGAGAACAAATTTAAGTGTTATGTGTAAGGAAATGATTCACAAAATGAATACACAAAGCACGAAAATCAAATTTTTATTATTTTTTTTTACCTAAGAGATGGAGTGCTTGGTGCAAACCAATTCTAGGATTTTGATCATGAAGACGATTGTTATTCATCTCAGCTCATTGCAATTTTACTTTTTTGCCAAAAGACAAACAGAAAAAGGAAAAAAACCTAATTCAATGTAAAATTATTCAATACAAACGCATTTCCCCATGAATTTTATGAAAATTACCTTTTGAACAATTCATGAGTTTGCTTCGTTAAGCATATAAGAAAAGGAGACTTTTGATCATCAGGCAATGGAAGGTACTTAAACTGATCCTTTCCGTTTCTCATTTTTTTCTAATATGTAAGTACTATTCCATGGAATACTAAGAAATCTGCCCAAATTCTTATTTTATTTACAAAAAAATAATTCTTTAACAGCCTTATATTATTTCCCTTAGATGGGTTCTATAATTTTTTTTTCGTTAAATAATATCGTTTATATTGATATCGTTTATTGATTTGTACATTAAAAGATCTTATGAACTTAAAATTTCTCGTTTTGAAATTCTTTTGGAATGAAAAGTTTCAATTATTAAAACTATTATAGGTACATCGATTTTTAAAAGGTGGATGAAATTTAATGAAGCAGTGATTTATTAATATAAATTAGTGATAGGAGATCAGATGTGGATCGTATATTATTACATCATCTTATTATCGATGATTTTTCTTCGCCATCCCATCTCTCTTAATCAAAAAAGATAATGTGTATAAATAAATATTATACCTCCGTACTGGACTGACCCTTCTTACAAAATAAACAAAGTGTAATTAAATTCATCGACCCTTGCTGAATAAAGATAATGACTATCTTTTTCGCTTCACTATTAGGATTCTCAATTCAATTAGAATTCCTTTATGTTGAAGATATTATTGTGCCTTACGTCGAAAGTATCCAATTTAAACAACTCCCATATAGGATACGTGTTCATTAGACTTTTTCAGTTAAGTGTTATTTTATATCTTAACAGTTACCTTCGAATGACTTTGAAGATATTTGTTTCAAAAATATATCTACAGATATTTTACAGTAACTTTTAATTTGCATATATTATGATTTGACTTGTTGTATTATGACTGTTTGTCGACTTGATTTATACCGACATCAATTTATAAAATTGTTCCCAATAAATCAATATTAATTTGAATAAATTCACTGGGAATAGGTACTTGCATATTTTATTTCCGTTATAATAGTCGTTATACTTTATCAAAACAAAAAAGAGAATGCGACTTGAAATAGGGTGTTTAACGAGACTTTGGGGGCTTGTGCAACGTTTGTAAATTACGTCTTTATCGATTATTGTGTAGAAGTTTCATTTATTATAACGCAATATGAAAAATACTCCTCAACTCGGAATATCATCGGCATAATACGCGAGGTGCAAACAACATCAGACCTGCAAAGTGCAGACTGCAAAAAGTCGCAAATAGCTTTGTGGGACAGAGTATTAAGCTGTATAATAAACTACCACCTCACATAAGGTCTTTGGAAAAAAGGTGATTTTGAGAGTGAGGCGAAAAAGTATCTCGTCGATTTTATACTACTGACGAAATGCTAAATGAAAGAGATTTCAATTAGCATGGAGTAGTTTGTGTTTGTTTATTAAAAATAATTTGTTTACTTATAATGAATTATGAGTGCTCTGCTTCGGAGCCTATGGAGGATAAACCAATACAATACAATACAATTATTAAACATTCGTACAACAACTGTTTAAAAATCACTAAAAAATCCAACAAAGAAAGACGCCTTATATTGATTTTATTATATTAAACGTTTAAAAACGGTGTCAAATTGGGTAACCGTTATAACCGCTAGACAACTCATTATATTTTATGTTCGTTTCGCAACGAGGTCTAAATGATGTAAATATTAAAACAATAGATTTTATAAACAAGCACATTAAATCAATATAAGAATTTATTTACAATGATTTTAAAAAATCGAGAATGATGAATAAACGGTATATTTTTGCATTAATACGAATGACGTAACCAGTCTGTAAATAATATAATGATCTCATGTTAAAAGAATTTTTCTCTCTCTTGGGTGAATGACATTTAGAGCCTATCATACGCAACGAACCTTAAGCTATTCGTATTTAATTTGATATTATGGTCATGAGATCATTGTCAATACTCTCAATAATATTTAATCGTGACATAATACATTCTCTAAGCACGTCTATGCTTACATTGTAACTACTCTATGGGAAATATTGTGATTGCACATATAAATCACCTTTATTATTTATTAAAGAAAAATGTGTATGTGTGAAGTATAATTTTTTTTCTCTTAATAAATAAATTAGTAATTAAATAAATAAATAAACAAACCAATAAAAAAAAAAAAAAAAATAAATAAATAAATAAATAAATGAATAAATAAATAAATAAATAAATAAATAAATAAATAAATAAATAAATACATAAATAAATAAATAAAGAAATAAATAAATAAATAAATAAATATATAAATAAATATATAAATAAATAAATAAATAAATAAATAAATAGATAAATAAATAAATAAATAAATTAATTAATTAATTAATTAATAAATAAATAAATAAATAAATTAATTAATTAATTAATAAATAAATAAATAATAAATAAATATATAAATAAATAAATATAATAAATAAATAAATAAATATAATATTATGCGAGGCTATGGATCGTATTACGGAAGTTTTTTTAAAGAAAAATATGTAGGTAAGTAGTCGCAGTTTGGGACACTCCCATAATACAACCCTAAGAGGCTGAATGAAGAGCGTCTGACGATGAAAATATAAAAATCGCACACCAAGAAACTGGATTCGTTCAAAAATACGGATTGATCGACTATATAAACGGTCTACTAAAGTTGGAAGTATAAGAAGCTTGCACGATTGACAGACATGTATGAGACGAAAAATGAATGCAAATGTGACGATAGGTGCCTATGGAAATAGAAATAATATGAGACTCGTGATTCTCTCTGCCTACCCCTTAAGACACATATTTTTATTCGTATGAAAGTGTGTTACTTTCTCTTCAACCTTGTGTGTTGCTTCCCGTCTTAATTTTAAATGTATTTGATTGCAGAAGCAGAAGATTGTGTTTGGGTTGAAATGTTTATAGGAATAACATACCTATGGTAAATGCTTATGGATTTCAGAATAAAGCTCTTTAAATATTTCGCCCACCCAATTGGCTATTTCATTACATTATGGTTCAATATCGTTTAACTAAATAATTACACTTTCTCGTCAAAATATAATACATACCTAATCGTTTTTTGGGGGCTTATCTGCATTTAATTTTATAAACGGGCGTAGGTGTAAAATAATGATAAATACACAATACACACCGCAGTTGATTTCGACTTTGTGAATCAATATTGATTCCACAAAGATAAAAACACCCACACGCATACATATACACAACAAAGACTTACGGTCAAATTTACAAATATAAATATCAATTTTGTATTGGCTCAGGGGAAGAACTTGTTGCGATTTCGGCAGAATAAAAGTATTTTTCATCTCTCACATATATTTTTGTTAATATTACGAATAACTTAGTTTACGGCCTTTTTTATATAAATTTATTTTCAATCATGTTTACAAATTTAAGCGTAAAATGAAGTTGAGAATAATAAAGAAGAAATCTCAATTTGTCAAATACTCTTTGAATCGTGAAATAACAGAAAAATCTGCATAACTGATTGTTTTTAATCTCATGGTGAAAAATAACACAATATTAATGTCATAGTTTTACTACTAATGTAAAAAGAAGATTCGCATTCATTCTTTTTAAAAATGCTTCAATCCAATCATCGGTTCCACATCCCAGTTGTTCTCTCAACCATTCCCTGAAAAGATGATGTGTAGGAGATTCTCTTGTCAGACAGGCTATGCCTTGTGGGATTTTTATGTGCACGGTTGATTTATTATAATTTGATATTATGTTTATATATATTGTATGCATATGAGTATTCTATAGTTTTATGCAGAATAATAAAACTATAGAATACTCATTCCCATACAATACCTTTCTGAAAAGTGAAGCCGTTTTATTGGCCGGCTCGTGTCAATATATGTATGACTCTGCTGGTAGACATTGTTCGTATAGTACTTCTCGTTATGACTCCGTAAATAATTTTTCAAGCAGTTAAAAAATTCCCTATTTGGAGAACGTATCACGCAGACGGCCAAATGATTACTGAATGCTCGTAGCAAAATGTTGACCAAATTAGTCAACAGTAAGTGGTCGCGTTTATTGCAGGCTAACAAGTATTCTATACTATTATTATTCTATGATTGTATGTATGTTAACTGTGTACCAAATCTTAAATAAATAAATAAATAAAAACACATGGCCTTTTAATTAAGGAACCTAAAAAGAGTTTTTTAGCAAATTTATAAGTACTACTTCTTTTACGAGTTTTAAGTTTTTTTTTACTATTGAAAACACGAAAAACACGTAATGCAATATGATGTAGTCCTATCTTATGAAGTGGCTTTTGATCCATTTATATCCAACTGGTAGTTGTCGAAACTTATACGTACAATGTACGTTCATATTACAAACTATATTTTCGTGAGAGTTTCAATGAAATATTTTGATTTTCTCATCAACCGATTTTCCAGGAAGGATCAAAACCCGACACGGAAGTCAAGTTCTTCATAAATTAGTTTCGTATATCAAATCTCTATCACTGTCACTTCACACTGTACAGGTACTTACCCTGTAACCGATATCATGATATTGTATTTTGAATAGCCTATTATATCATTTATTAAGGATATACGAGTAGGCTCAGCATTAAATGTAAAGAAATGTAAAGGCATTTTGATAAGAGTGAAATAAAAGGCTCGCGAAAATTATTCCAATTTTTTTTATTCGTAATAAAATGGAACACTTAAAAATTCATCAATAATTACATAATAAATGTTATTATCTCCAACATCCATTTCACTGATATTCTTGACCAATGGCTTGCAAAATTAGATCCTGTACCTGAAAAAATAAACAAGAAAATAAGTACCTATTATTAATGTTTTTAGAATTCACCTTGTGGTACCTACATTTTTAAAAAAACACAAATTACTTTGATGTAACCACTTTTTGAGTTATTTATATTCGACCGGTTTCGGAGCGTATCGCATCCTCGTCGGGACGGATAACAACTAACCCTTTTTGTTTGTGTGTTACTGCCGGTGGCGCTGTTGGTGAGAGGCGCGGTAGGTGGTAACGGGGGTCAGGTCAATTTTTCTAGAGGAAACATATTGTGGAGCGGACTATTTGTTGAGATTTGATTATTGAGTCGGCCTTCGTGGCTCAGTTGGTTGGGTATCTGACTGCTGATCCAAGGGTCCCGGGTTCGATTCCCGGTGGAGACACAGTTTTTAATTGTGTTTTCAGTCTGGATCTGTGAGATGATTAATAAGATAATTAAGTCTCCAGAATGTGGCAACTTGTTATTGGGTGCGTGTTAAATAATCATTTGACATAGTGCCTGTTGGTTGCCGGAGAGGCTACATAAGTAAATGAATAAAATTATATTTTCGCCTTTGTTTAATCTTTATTGCTTTCCTTATTTCTAATGGTTTTAAATTATCCAATCTATGGCCCTGTTTGTGAACATGTACAATTTGAAAACCAGTATTACTATCGAATCTGTAACTATTTTCTATAATATATCTGCAAATTCTGAAGAGTTGTTATTTTAAAAAAAAAAATTTAAAATTAATCCTTTTTCATTAAAAAGGGATTACTTATGGGGTGATGATGGGAATCATGAGAAATCATGAATGTCATAAATTTGCATTATTATATAGGCGAATTGTATGAAAGATAATATTACTACATAGGTACATACATTCCATCATACCATGTACCCCTTGGGGTAGACAGAGAGAACCGAATGCCACTATTTTCTATCTTAACATATTAATTTTGAAGTCGTTTTTTTATATGAATGGTTTTAGCTAAGTACAATGGAACTATAATAATAAACACTTTCTTGCACCCAGCGCAAGTGGAAAGTTTACCTATTGCCCTACGACATTACTAACCAGTGTTGTCAGCCCAGAGAAGCGATATTTGCATGAGAAATGCAGGTAAATAAATGTCTCATCTGCTGGGGATCAAACCCAGGACGCCCGCATAGTAACCAACCGGCTTACCAACTGTACCACGGCGGTCGGGTTTCTTCTGCCTCTATGATTTGGTAGAAATGAAGTACATCTATAAAATGATCTCCACAAAAATTAAAACTATTAAATATGAAACGAAAGATACAAAGATATAGCCAAAGATACAAAGATATAGCTAAAGATACAAAGATATAGCTAAAGATATAGCCCAAGATAAACGTGCTTTGTATAGTGGGTATAGGATGACAAACTCTGTTATAGACACTATCGTGTAGAAAATCCATATCCTTATTTACGGTATATTGAATCTCGAATTGAATATTAGATAGGCGCTTTATGCATAAAAATAGTATGTATTCATGAACTCGTATATTCCGTATTCATGAACTGACATATAAGACATTATTGTATCTGAATATAGTTTTTTCATGTGTCGAATATAATTTACCTGGGCTCGGGGCGATGTAGATAAGATGTATAACACAGCATCCACTACGTCATCTACTTTTAAGAAACCATCTGGAACTGTAGAGTCATCAAAGTCATCTCCGACAACATCTGCACTGTTCATCTTTAGATGCAACGGTGTGTACACTGAGCCTGGACTAATGCTCTGAAAATAATGCAATATTTTAACTTCAAATGGGATTAAAAATTTAATTAATTATGTATTTGATTCATTAAAAGGGTGCATGTTTATTGTTTATTAACAGACTTTGTAAATAGATAAGTAAACAGCTTTTTATGTTTAAATTGGTAAGTTGTAATCAGAAGATGCTGACCTCTGTGAAGAAATTCAGAGCCAAGTCAATAAGGCAGCTGCAGTCTCGGGCGCCCTAAAATCCATTATTTGGAAAAATGAGGATATGGCCATTAAAAGCAAAGTGAGAATCTACAAAGCATGCGTAAGACCAGTGATGACATACGGTATAGAGGCACGAGCAGACACAGTCAGAAGCAAACAAATGTTGAGGACTTCAGAAATGAGGACATTGAGAGCAATTGCAGGCAAAACCCTGAGAGACCGAGTGAGGAACTCCAGAATAAGGGAACTATGTGAGGTTGACGATATCATCAGATGGAGCAGGCAGCGGAGGAGGGACTGGTATGGTCATGTCCAAAGGATGGACAGCACCAGACTTCCTCATATCGTGCTTCACAATCAGCCTCACGGAACCCGCCCTCGCGGTAGACCGCCAAAAAGATGGAGGGATAGCTAGGGGTCCACTTCGCAGGAAGAGCAGGCCTCTTAAAAAACAGACCTGAAGGTCTATTCAAAAGAAGAAGAAGAAGAAGATTGGTAAGTTTATAAATAGTCTTTGTTAATAGGTTAATTTATAAACAGTCTTTGTAAATAGGTTAGTTTATAAACGGTCCTTGTAAATAGATTAGTTTATAAACGGTCTTTGTAAATAGGTTAGTTACTTACTTACTTTCCGTGTCCGGAACACCATCATATTGGTTGGTGCTCCGGTGGTGGAAGGATTGGCCGGCATTCTGCCGTTTCCAGGGACGCCCGATTGCTTTTCCGAAGTTAACCGAAACTCAATCTACGTGGAGGCTCCTTCCGTGTCCCCAATAGGTTAGTTTATAAACGTTCTTTGTAAATAGTTTTTTTTTTATTTATTTACTTGCTCCCAAGAAACAATATTTCGCTGAGGGTAAGTTTATAAACAGTCTTTGTATATAGGTTAGTTTATAAACGGTATTTTTAAATAGGTTTGTTTATAAACGGTCTTTGTTAATTGGTAAGTTAATAAACAGTCTTTGTAAATAGGTTAGTTTATAAAAGGTCTAAAAGGACATCTAAAAGGACATCTAGTAGTATAGCACTTTTTCACATACATAAGTAAAAAAACTACATTAGGCACATCATTTATAATGAACGATGTAACATATTCGTGGATACGACTTTATGGGAATTCTATAACCTTTGTATATACTTTTTTTTCATCAATATGAACTGTGAAGGTATGTATATATGTAAATACCTCATGATGCAAAACTTACAGAAATTTTAATTTTACTTTCTCCGTCCTTAAGTTCAAGCCTCATAGCTTCTGTAAGAGCTGTAACAGCGTGTTTAGTAGCGCTATACATTCCAACTGGAATCTCCTTAAAGTGTGGCACTAAATGACCTACAATACTGAAAAAAATAACAACCGTTATTAAGTTCAAGTGACGACAAGAAAAATTTTAATACACGGGTAATATTAGATTGAAACCAATTTTAAACGAAGGAATAAATTATTCAATAAAAAAATAAAGAGAAAGTTAAATTTGGAACAAGTCACAGAATTATAAAAATTGAAGAATTGAAACAAAACGATAAGTACCTAGTCATGCACTGTCATCGAAATACAGATCAAATCATTGAATAAATTTAAAATCTGACATTGTTTATATTGGTAAAATTGTAACTTAATTTTTAGAATCTACGAAATGTGTTATTTTTTATAGGAAGATCGTTTTGGATGGTTTCTGTTATTGTTCATAAAATAATCGGCACGAAAGGAACTGAATGAGAATATAAAATGTATAAAAATTGTAAAAAATCCCATTAAAATTTACAGATTCTAAACAATAACTATTCAATATTATCAAAAAAATGTTTGCTTAATTGTTTAGTTGTTTTGTAGGTACCAACTTTGAAAAAATCTTCAAACAACACTAAACAAAAAGGACATTCAAATTACATACCATCACGCCATGTCCCTCACGGGGTAGGCAGAGAGAACCGAACGCCACATTTTTCTATCTTGACACGCATTCATCGCCTCCTTAACATTCATACATCGTCTTATACATGTTCGTCTGTTGTTCACGCTTCTTACATTTCCATCTTTCAAAATATCGTTTACATGGTCGTGCCATCCTTTTCTTGGGCGCCCGCGACCTCTTATTCCGTTCCTGTCAGATTTGTATATTTTCTTCGTCCTTTTTCTCCTGTCCTTTTTGTCCTAAACAAAAAGGACATTCAAAACGAAACAAAATTACTTTATCTGATCTGAAAACGTCTCCGATAGTAAGTTTTTTACAAAAGGAAGCTGGCCAATTCTTTAATGATAAGAAAACTATCGCCATCTCAAAGTCGAAAAATTCTAGGGCATATTATGGCTTCACCGACATTTACTTTTCCTTTTGATCAGATAAAAAACAACACTCTTTTAAGACTATATTTTTAGGGCTACAATCAGTTATCTATGTACTTACAACGAGATACGTCCTTTCCACACAATATATTTTCGTAGTGTAATTTAAAACAAATTACCTCTTTAACTTTTGATTCGTATAGTCTTTGGGAAGTTCTTACAACTAGAAGTTTATTTATTTCACTTAACTATGAAATCGTTCTTTCCTAATTGAATTCTCATTTTTAAGACAGTATAAGATACGTTATTCTAATTCTCATGAATTCTCATTTTAAAGACAGTACGTAAGACAGTATAAGGGTTTTTTACACTGATATTTTTTATTGAAAAACTGGAATTCGGTTCGAAAAATCCAAATTATAAGTATTTTTCATAATATTCCTTCAGCGTGATTATAAGGTACCTGACAGGAGCGTCTGGAGAAATTTTGTCGAGAATACAACAGAGGTTCATCAAAATGGACACCTTCAGCGATGAAGAAAACGAACAAGAAGAAGAAGTAGTAATTAACCACATTTCGTACCTACTTTTTCATACCTATTTATTGTACATTCGCTGACGATCTGTCTTAAAGCACTTTTTCTGATTTCTGATCAAAAATATCGTTTATATAACTTTTCTAGTGAGAACATTTCACGAAACACCAAATATTTCTATAGTATTTCGATACATGATCAAACAAAAAACTCTATAACACAAAGGTTTTGATGCCTCTATAACACGACGAGCAACAAATCAGGGAAATTAAGTATCCAACGTGTATACCCTACCTAAAAAAAATCTCTTGCAAATTCCATGTTTGTTTTTCATGTATATAATTTTCAAAAATATTTCATCGGGTCATATCCATTATTGGACGTCCAGCACTCATAATAATAACCAATATTTTTTCTTTTTATAAAATATGTCAGCTAAATGATTGTCAATGTACCTTTTTATAAATAAATAAACATTGCTATAACATTCAATCAAAATATATTTATTATTTTTATTTAATTACGATACATACTGACTTTATATGTAGGTACATTATACAGCGATAAGTACCAATAAAAAAAATCAAAATTACATTCATCTATATCAGTGTATCATAAATTTTATGATAGGTAAATATTAAAAGGTGGTAATATTTTTTTTTCCATTATTATACGTTGTATTAATTTTTGAATTGTCTATTGTTTTCATAATAACATTTTTAAATCAAAAATGATTTAACAAACTCATTTCATGAAAATGCTGAATATTTTCCAAACGAAATATGAATACTTCGTTTAGACTGACTTGGTAGTGAGGAGTTTAGCGTTGGCCACAACCCTAAATGTTTGATTGTGTAACATTGTGGTTTTAAAATTAAACACTGTGAATTTAGTAAAATATTCCAAACATCAAAGTGAAATGTTTGTGATTAGCTGCTATGTAAGGGTTTAAATTAAAAAATATATTTCACTAAGCACCCAGAGAGTTAACATAAAAGTGCATAGTATGAAATATATATAAACATATTTTTGAGCTTCTGTTAAAATTTACCTGTTTATGTGAATAACTTTTCCAAAATTTACCTGTTTATGTGAATAACTTGTCCAAAATTTACCTGTTTATGTGAATAACTTGTCCAAAATTTACCTGTTTATGTGAATAACTTGTCCAAAATTTACCTGTTAATGTGAATAACTTGTCCAAAATTTACCTGTTTATGTGAATAACTTGTCCAAAATTTACCTGTTTATGTGAATAACTTGTCCAAAATTTACCTGTTTATGTGAATAACTTGTCCAAAATTTACCTGTTTATGTGAATAACTTGTCCAAAATTTACCTGTTTATGTGAATAACTTGTCCAAAATTGTTATATCTCATCATTCTCACCGCTTGTTTTGTTGCAATACTAAGTGCCATCACGTTTATATTCATCATTTCCTTCCAGTCTTTCACATTGCCATCTGAAAGACATATCGTTTTACTCAGAAACACAACACAATTTCTTCTACTTCTTTATTTCTTCTTCTTTATTCATATCATAACAAAATATACGAACATACAAAATTTATACATTATATTATAGTTTACAATATCACCTATCTCTTAAAGCTTATTACCTTGTGTAGAGGGAGGATGTGTGCTATTAAATGACTAAACAAAATGTAAAATAAAAAGAAAAACATTAAGATTATACCAGCATATACAAAATTAATTATGAATGTATTAAACACAATATTACGTAAAAGTATTATACAAAGTACATTGGTTGGGATCCATTTCTCGCCCAGTATATTTCTATCACATTACATAAAAGGAATTATCAAAAAGTCAGATCCACACAAGAGAATGTTCAATAAGCACCATCACAGAATTATCTGCGAATATCTTGAAAGATCACGTGGGCTGCGAAGAACATTTTATCACTTGGTTGGTAGATATCGCTACTTCCACCACCACCCGCTCTGCATATGGGGACTGTAAACGGCCCCTTCACAGAACGCCAAATGAGCGACAAAGAAATATCATACCACGAAAAGTAGCTCATGAACCCCTCTAGATTAGCATTCTCGGCACTATATGTGCAGAAAGAACAATCGACGAATGTGAATAAAAGATTCACACTCGTAGACTGTCATCGACTTTGGATCTTTTTAAATGTAAAGCATTAAAGGTGTGACTAAATCTCATTGAAAAAATATACTTAATGGGAATCAGCCTATAGTAAGGCACCATAACTATGACAGAACTTTTTTAAGATCTTTAAAATAAAATAATAATATTTCAATTAAAAAATAAAACAATGCTTTAGATTCTACGTATATTTTTTCAATTGGTCGATAGCTATTTCGCCTTGTTAGGGCATCTTCAAGACTATTTAATAGGCGAAAGCTATTTCGCCTTGTTAGGGCGATGCCCTAACAAGGCGAAATAGCTTTCGACCAATTAAAAAAATATACGTAGAATCTAAAACATTCTATTTTAATGTTTAATTTAAATTCGAAATGGAATTCTACAAAGTAAACAATCCACAATTACTTAAAAAAAATAATAATAAAATATTAAATTCACCTATAAGTGATGACGAATAGCATACACCCGCACAATTAACCAGAATATCAATACTGCCATACTTTGATGCTACCCATGCAAATGTATCTATAATGTCATTCTCATTAGATAGATCACAATATCTTGCACATATTTCCACATCGAGTCCATCTCCCAAATCCTGTTGACATATAACAAGTTAATTAAAAAAATGATCATCCTTTTCAAAGATAATGTAATGTTAAAATGAAGAACAAGTCTATTGAAGTTAGAGATAACTGAAATATATCTATTAACGATATATAACCCCTGAACATTATCCATAATGTACAGGAGTCAAAATTCAAGTTCTGAAATACAAAATTCAATTTTGTCCTGAATTGTTCATAAATCTTAAATGAATAATTGTGATTGTTTATACACAAATTTTTAAAGTTTCAGATCTCTAACTGTTAGGGATGTTAGTTAAAAATCGATCGCAAAATTCCAGTACAGACATGTCAAGTTAAATAAAAGGGTGTATGAATGAACAGTATATTTTATGATATTTTTTATTTATAGTTAGTCAGCGGTTGGTTTTTTAATTATGCGGCGTTTGATCGCGATTTTAGAGTAAATATTAGTCTCTTCCTACACTATCAGTAAATTATTGAATACTACCCCATGAATTATGTTGTACCTATTGTAACGACAGGTTGATTAGAATATTCAAAAAATTAAATAGACTTTCAACATAATTGCTTTAAGATTCAATGATGTCGCGTTCAAAACTTTTATTAACTGAGTTTTTATACATTTGTCGTATTCATTTAATTCATTATATCGTTTTTATCAATAATTAAAAAATATATAAAAAAAAACAATTTAATACGACGAAATTCGTACAAGTAACGATATTTTTAACGTTTTTTTAAATAGAAATTATTTGATTTTACTGAAAATACTAGTTGAGATTAATATAAAAAAATGTGTCCTATTATAATAAACAAAACTAATTTAACAACCACCAAATTTACCTGTTTTATAAAACATTTTCGGTCAAACAGGTTTCATTCCCGACATTCCAATGCCTATTGATTTGTATTAAATCCTTAAAATGAATCTACCAAGTAAAAAATGATTTGTCACAAAAAGGTTTACCTGTATTTTATCATCCCTTCTACCGATGCCAACGACAGTCACAGCCTTTTCAGCCAGAGCTTTCGCGACTGCAGCCCCTATTCCGCTACTAGCTCCAGTAACCACTGCTACTTTATGAGCCCACTTCTCCATTTTTTAAATATTTAACTAAACTTTTAAAATAAATTATTAATTCTATGAAAACGGTTTATTTGGCACACACACTATTATCGATTAAGTAATAACTAATGATCTTTCTATAATATCCTTTCAACAACAATATTAACAGCCCGTGTGCTGTGTGTATTATATAGTGCAACATACAAATGTTCACATGGCACTTCGATATAAACCGATTATTGCCCACAACACTTCCTGTAATCTAGAACATTCTGACCACAAAGCTATGCAAACAACTTCCTATCGTCTTTCACGCGCTCGACCGCGATAAAGTCGAAGCAAATGAATAACAAACACACTAGATTCACAAGTGTATTTTCTTATCATTTCTTAATTATTATTTTGATTAATTATAAACACAGCGGCAGTTATTTTGTTTCGTTGACAATAATCGTCACAGTTGAGAGAATTTTATCTGGATTAGTTTGTATGCAAAGTAATTTTACTCGCTACTTGCACCACCACTCGCTCTGCACATGTGGATTGTAAACGGCCTCTTCACAGAACGCTGAGTGAGCGACAAGAAAAAAATGCATAGCACAAAAAGTAGCTGAGAGAATTTTATCTGGATTAGTTTGTATGCAAAGAAATTTATTCAGCTTTATATCGAGAAAATAATCAATCAAACATACACGCCGTTCAAGACGCTGTTTCTCTCTTTGGAGTTGGCAGAGAGGACCAAATTCCACACCATTCTATCCTCATACGCATTTTTTGAATGATTTCATGTATTACATGTAGATATATTACAAAAATATAAAAAAATACTTCGTCTTAGTTCTATTAAAATTTATTTGATTATCGACGCGTTTCGTGCAAGGCACATCGTCATAATAATACAAGACTGAGACTAGTAGTTCAAAAACCAACATTTTTATACACCTATCATGTAAATTTTGTATATAAATACTAGTCTCAGTCTTGTAGAGTATTATTCTGACGATGTGCCTTGCACGAAACGCGTCGATAGTCAAATAAATTTTAATAGAACTAATACCAAGTATTTTTTTATATATTTTTTATTATTTCACATACTTCTTCTTCTTCTTTGGCTGGTCCTCTTCCCAGTTCATCTGGGGTCAGCCCTCCTGGTACGCAGTCTCCACGTCTTTCTGTCTTGTGTCATCTCACTGGTCAGCTGGTCCGTCCTCAGCTCTCTCTCAATACTCGTCAACCAGATGGCCTATGGACGGCCTCTAGCTCTGGGTGGTGTGGGAATATTTAGAGCCACCCTGACCACGTGATCGTCTCCCCTTCTATTTACATGCCCATACCATCGGAGTCTGTTTTCTTTCATTTTCTCCGGGATGGGCGCGACCCCAAAGCTACCACGAATATAATATATTGAATATGGAGTTCTAGCAAGAATTATGGAGTTCTACATACAATGGAGTTCTATCAAGAATTGTCGATCGACAAACTAAAGTTTGTTCATGTGAATGATATTTTTTCGTGAAACTAAGAATGATTTGTAATAGAACGATATAAGGAAAGAATGTAACATGAAAAAAAATGTCATTACTAGAATGAAAGTGAACACATTGAGATGGTTTGGTCACATGGGGAGAATGAATGAGGAGCGCCTGACGAATAAAATATACAGAGCGGAAAGGAATGGAATGAGAGGTCGGGGACGCCCAAGAAAGGGATGGATCAAATTTTGAAAGACGGAAATGTTAGAAGTGTGAGCAATAGACGAACATGTATGAGACGATGCATGAATGTGGATGAGTCGAGGGATGCGTGCCAGGATAGAAAGATGTGGCGTTCGGTTCTCTCTGCCTACCCCGCAAGGGACATGGCGAGATGGTATGTATTTATTTTATTTTATTTTATAAAGCTTCTCGGGCAACTAACAGGTACTATGTCAAATAATTATTTAACACGCACCCAATAACAAGTTGCCACATTCTGGAGACTTACGATATTTATCGTCTCACAGATACAGACTGAAAACACAATTTTAAAAACTGTGTCTCCACCGGGAATCGAACCCGGGACCCTTGGATCAACAGTATATATGTATGTAATCAAGTATTGGATAGTTTTATCACAAATATTTTTTAAAAGTTTTTTTATGATTGGTTTGTTATTATGTTGAGCTATTTTTTTTGTCTGTCTTTTTTATGTTCAAATATAATTCGTTAAAAGTTGGGGTTGGCAAGTAAGACCAATCACCGTTTGGGGGATATTATTAATCCAACAATAATAACGGTACAGTGCAAGCAATATTCATTCAAATAAAGTTTGAAGTAAAGAAAGCAATTTGTTTTTGTTGAAACGGGGAAAATATTTCTGAAAGAGAACAATTACTACACAGAAATACGTTTATACGAACATCAAAATAATAAAAATGTGAATTTTAAAATGAAATAAACTGTTGTTATATGACAATGGAACAAAAAATAAAAATTATCGGACAAATTTTAATGTTAAACTGCTACATAACAAATTGACAACAACGGGTGTGCTAAAAATAATATTGTGATAAAAATAATAATACTAGAATAATAACATGTCAAAATTTACTTTGTCGGTTTATACTTTATGTTAAGATATGTGTAACTCTATAAATGTTTGATGTCCGCTCTAATATTTGTTTGTAAAAGACACAATAATTATGTAAAACCGAAATGTCAAATATTTGGGTTGGTAAAATTGTAAACTGTTAACCCTAGAATAGGGTTACCTAGTTGGGCAGCAGTAATTTTCATAACAGTCGTTTTTTATAAAGGTGTGAAAATAATAAATAAATAAATAATAGATGGGTCGATGGCAGAGCGGTTAGCGCGCTGGGCTAGTAATTCAGTGATCGCGAGTTCGAATCCTGCCTCGACCGATTTCGTTCACCTATAGCACAAGCATTTATTTGCTTATTTTAGGGAACGTAGGAAGATGTAAATGTACTTGTTTGACAAGGACATATTCATTTAAAAAAAAATATATAAAGCAAATTATTATTTCTATTTCAATATTTAATCTAATTTTTCCTTGTCTTAAAAAATATAAAATCATATTTTGATAAATAACAAGAACCTGAATATGACTTTTATTTTATTTTCATCTTTTTTATTGTTTTGAATGTCAACGTATGTATAAATAAATTCGCCGTTGTACAATATGATGTATTTAAATGTACAGAAAAAAATGAAAGGAAATTATGAGTATATTTTCAAATTATAGAATCGATAACAAGTGAATTAGAAATATAAAATTAGAGAATGTAATATTTATCAAGGAAATAACCTTTATATCTTTAAAAAAAATCTGTGTAAACAGATATTCATTATAACCACGAACATGTCAAAATACATTTTACAACATGTTGCGTTGTTTATTTGATTTTCATTGTTTTTTATGACAGCGTAAGTAGTAGATGTTTAATATTTATCCACAATTTTGTCAAAGGATTTTTATGAATCGAAAAAAAATGAACCTCGAGCTTTGGTTTAAATTTATTTTATCTTCGCGTATGTTTACATCGTCGTTTGTAATCACTACACATGTTTACATTTCCTTCTAAATATTTCATAACACAAATTTGACCCACTTTCCAAGTTAGTTCTCTAATCCTCACAAGAAAGTCAACGATCGACCTTTCTGTCCATTTCATTTTCGTAATGATATTGTCCATCTCTCTCATTCACGGACCCTTGAGTATTTTCTACACTAACTCATGTGTTTTTAGGGCATGAGTAAATAAACTTTAGAACTTTTTTCCTTATTATGTTGGCTCATATCTGTTTCCAAAGTGAAGTAATTGGATATTGCAAACTTAACTGTCAAAACAAATATTATCTTAAGACTCGTATTAACTTAAGACTTTACTATTCGTATCTACTATGATGAACCATTCTTTGAACCGACAACAATATTTTTATACCCTGTCCAAATTGTCTGTTTTATTACTGACAATTCCTTCCAAATAACAAGTTTGTGTTGACAGCATGTCATTGCGTGATCATAATCCATTCCAACACAAGTCGATCCGAACGCCATCTGTCCATATTGGTTTTGATGTCCTTTATTTACAGTAAAACTACGGGTCTGAAGATATTCCATGTTTTTTACATTTAGCAAAGTATTCATTATTTTTTCAAGTTCAAAGACATCTGTAATAGCAACAACTTGTAATATGGAGACGTCCGCATTTTAACATTTGACCCTGCTCTTATTTCAGACTCCAATATTCACCTACCTGCATCGCAGCTTCGGAAGTCACTTGAAGTTGGATCAAGAATTTTTCCTTCCTCGCTTATTTTTAAAGCGATCCACGTCCTTAAAAATAAGACCGCTCTCTAAATCAATAATTACATCGTTATCACCATCCGTTTCTTCCCTCGTTTCATCTCTTGCTTACTTTCTATTTTATTATCTTTTATTTCACCGCAAACTCTTCTTGTATTTTTTTTTTAATTCACGTCAACATTTTAAAAACCAAACGTAGTAGAACTTCTTCATACCATGTCATATCTTCCCGATGTTAGCAATCAGGGCAGTTTTGTTAATTCGATTTGTTAGTTTTTTTTTAATTTAATTCATGTTTAATTAATTATATATAAGTAAAGTAGTCTTTGAATTTTTTTCCCGTCAAATTTAAAACAAGCACTCTACTATATTGTCACTCAATATTGTCTGTTCAAATTGAATAATTTTTATTCGTGTTAAGTACTGTATTGGTGGATATATTACGAAATACCTAAGTTTTATTAATACACAGATAAATCGATACGTCTGGCATATGCATTCATAAATGTGCTATATTTTGAAATAAAAGACAACAACATTAGATAAATAAAGAATGTCTATCTAAAAAGTTTATGTTCAAATCGATCTATGGCTAAATAACACAACTACTAATTATTACCATTGACCAGTAATTCGCTAAAAAATACTACAACTTACCTACTAATAGTCCTTTTACATGTTAATAAAAAAAAATATAAGTGTCTGAAAATGTTTTTATTTTGAATTTATCTGGCAACATAGTTTGTTATTTTGGTGTCGAATGAGATGTAAATGGATGTGAACTATCTATTTGAACCAAAAGCTTTTCAAAATCATTCCATTATCTTGAAGTTGACTTGTCTCGATTCTCTTGTGTTTTCTTTTGACATTAAGTGTGTTTGTGAATTTCGAACTTATATTCGGCACATTATTTCAACAATGTATTCTTAGCCAAGTGATGTTTTATAAACTTTACCTTTTTCATTCCTGTTTTAGCGCAGAAAGCCAAGAAGGAAACCTATGTATCACATAGTAAATTTGAAATGAGCTATTCGAAAAAAAACGCGATGAAAGTGCCTTCAAATGTCTGTGTTATTCAAATAGACCAAATATTATGAAACCTATGTTTACTGACATCTCATGATTCAATACGACTTTTCTTCGCTATTTATTCTTTCTTATTTTTCTATTCCACGTATAATAAAAAATATATACAATTACATTTGTTTTAAACTTGAGAAAACTATCGTATGATAACAATACCAAATAATAATTAAATTGTGTTTGAATAAAGTTTATTCATTTTCGTATTTCCATTATGAGAAATATTTTTGTCCAATCGGCTGAATTATAAGCTCGTGAACCTGAAAAAAAACTTTCAATTAGTTCAGAAACTCAGAAACTCCGTTTCAGTGCATAGTTTTAAAAAAATTGACTCTGCAATCATAAAAATTAAACAAGCTATTATATAAACAAGCATTCTATTATGTATAGGTTCCCACATGATGGATTTCCGTTTTGATTAAAAAAAATGCAAGTACACAGAGGGAAAATTTTTAAATTCATTATTTTTTTGTATTTATGCTCTTCTGAAATTAAAATGACTGAATGTATTATAAAATGGATTTTATTTGAAACCAATATCAATAATACAATCAAATCGAATCAATGTATTATACATACATCTAGATTTATTTAAACATTCATTGTCATTTTATTTATATCCTTGTTTTGCTGCTTGAAAATTCAATTTAATTTTTGTAAACGTTTTATTGGTGTATTTTCTTTATTAAATATCCTTCATTTTATATTATTTCTTCATATTTGTCACTCTATTTTGTTTACTTTGCCAGTACTTTCAAGCAACATGAAGTGACTGAAAAAATTAAATGTGCAGCAAATTCTTTAAATTTACTTCATGTTATAAACTTCAGTTTCCCTTTCTCTGAAGATGGTCATTGGTCATCCATTGACCGACACTATGTAGTGTCATAATTTTTATCTTAAAACGAAGAAATTGTTTTATTTACCCAAAACAGAAATTATAAAATGTGCCCTACTGATTCCTGAATTAAAGTACAAAGTCTTTAGTCAAAGAAAAATGCTTTATAAATAGCCTTAGATGTAACTTATAGCTATCGCAGTTCAACCCGAAAAGTAATATTTGCATAAAATGAACTTAAGCATTCAACTTGACAAAAAAAAATCAAAGAAAAAAAACCTTATAATTTTAAGGGTGTTCTGACCTGTGCTAAGGGTCTAGTGCTGAGAGCATAAATGATGGCGTCTGTAACATCTTTAGGCTCCAGCTGTCCGGGGGGAGCTGTTTCAGATTTTGATGGAAGGGTTCCTGTAGTCTGCGCCTTTAAATTCCTTGACATATCAGTATAAACGATGCCAGGACTGATACTCTGAAAATTCGTTCAATTATTGCTCTCCAATTACAAAAATATACTTTGAATATTATAAAGAAATCATGGACTTCAAAATGGTTCATGAATATTTAAAAGGCTTGTACAAATATAACTTTATAACTCATACTTTTTTTTGACAATACTAATATCTCAACAGAGATGAAGCATGAATATATATTTATGTTTTGTTTACTCATACCGTGATTTTGATGTCACTATTAAGTCCTTGTAGCTCTATACGTAATGCTTCGGTTAAAGATGTAACCGCATGTTTACTGGCAGAATACATTCCTATGTTCGCTCCAAGATAGGCCGGCACGACATGTCCAGCGACGCTGTAATCAATTAGCTATTATTATTGTCAAAGCCGACCGCCGTTGCACAGTTGTTAAGCCGTTCGGTTTCTGTGCGGGCATCCTGGGTTCGATTCCCAGCAGAGGGGCAATTTATTTAAATTAATTTCTCCCGCAAATATTGCTTCTCTGGGCTGGAAACACGTGGAAAAAATTGCCATACGGCAATAAACTCGCCACTTGCGCAGTGGCGATTAATGATTTCACAAAAAAAATAATTAGGCATTGTATACCTACTGTATTTATTTGTTTTCTTAATATGTGCAATTATTTGTTTTTTTAAATAATATGCGCATTTATTTGTTTTATATATAATATTATGTGAATTTATTCGTTTTGTAAATAATATGTGCATTTGTTTGTTTTATTGTTAATAATATGTGCATTTGTTTGTTTTATTGTTAATTATATGTGCATTTATTTGTTTTTTTAAATAATATGCGCATTTATTTGTTTTATATATAATATTATGTGCATTTATTCGTTTTGTAAATAATATGTGCATTTGCTTGTTTTATTGTTAATAATATGTGCATTTGTTTGTTTTATTGTTAATAATATGTGCATTTGTTTGTTTTATTGTTAATAATATGTGCATTTATTTGTTTTGTAAATAATATATGCATTAATTTCTTTTTATAATAATTTATCTTCCTCTTTCTTCTTCAGAATATATTTTTGTTTGTAATTATAACCAAATAATTCATATTTAATTTTCCAATAGGTAGTATTGAATTATTCTTTTGGTTTGATTCCAATTTTTGTTTATAAAATGCATAAAATTTTGATATTTTATATAACCGTCATCAAAAACCACATAAATAAGTATAAAAATAATGTTAATGTTATGAAAATAAAGGTAAAAAAAACTAATATAACAAAAATTGTGATGCCAAAAAGAACTTAATCAATGTGCAAGAAATCGTATGAAAATAATGCATGATATTATTATATAATATTACCTAATATTTAAATAAATAAGCCACTATAAGAAAATATAAATTGAAATCCCTCTGACTTCTTTAAACAATTAAAATTTTAATTTTTAATGGAATCAGTTTATTTATTTTGTCCTCACCTATTTATGTGAATAATATGACCATTATCACCTCTTCTTCTCATAGTTTTCAAAGCTTCTCTTGTGCAAACACTGAGAGCTACAACATTTGTATTAAGTTCCTGCATCCATTCTGATGTTTTGCCACCTAACAAACACAATTTTCAATTATTAAATACTTAAATCACTTTCCAATTAATATTGGTCAATAAATGATATATTTTTTTTGCGAGTTAAGCCTAGGTACTATAAAGTCAAGTAGGTATGTGTTATAACTTACTTGTTAGAGAAGAGCCTTTTACAACTCCAGCGTTATTAATGAGAATATCCACCCCACCCAGTTTCTTCTCAATCCAATCAAAAGTCTCAATTATTTCCTCTTCTTTGTTCAAGTCACACTGCTTTGTATGCACAGTCCCCTTACTTTCATCAGCTACTTCCTAGAAACAAAATAATTTATTTATACGCGATTTTCCTACTATTTAATTATGAAAAATACCGGTGTACCAAAATTCTGGGAACATTCAATATTATTGTATTGTTTGATTTACAATAACTTTCTCACAGGGAATACGTTATGGAGTTGATTAAATATTTAAAGATGAATTAACCTTTGAAATGGGATTTTTCGAGAATTTAATTGAATCATTTAGATATTTATTAAGAAGAGAACAAATTTATCGGTTCTTAAAATGAAATAGTATGGCTATATTTATTTCAAACATAACAGGAATTATATTTCAAATAATATTAAAGATAGCTAAATTCATCTCCACCACCGGTATAAAGATATAGTTGATTGTAGGAAGCCTTTCACTCGACCATTAGAAAGTGACTGAAGCATTTAATGATTTATTGGAAATTCTTTAATTGCTTATTCATATACTTCCCTTTTGCAATAATTTAATATAAACCCCTATTTCTCTGAGATCTAATGGAATTCTGTTTTTACTCTTCTTTTCAACAGTAAATATATTATGATCTAAATTGTACAAAATATAGTTTGAAAATTGCTTTTCATAACTGTTCATTATTGTAGTGGAAGGAAAACGTGAGTAGGTATATTGAAATAGATTTAATACATAATTTTATATACTTACCTTTAATTTATCTTCCCTTCTAGCGACTGCTACAACTATAATTCCTTTTTCAGCGAGTGCTTGTACTGTGCATGCTCCTATACCGGCACTTGCTCCTGTTACAACGGCAATTTTTCCAACCCATCGATCCATTATTAGTCAATTCTTTCTCTAACGATCTTAAAATTAAAATAAAATCTTTGCTCAATTATAGTATTTGCTCCAACAGTCACTAATTTACTACTTGATATAATATGATATCACAGTGCTGATAAAGTTATTTTAAACATAGATAATAAAACACTCTGATAATGATAAATGATTAACTGAAAAAAAACGTATTTTTTCATTTACTTAAATATTTATTATCTCTGTGTCATGTTTAAATTATCTTTCACTTATAAGATTATATCAACACATTTAGATTGTAGCTAATGTTATGTTTGTTGACAATGATGAACCTACATTTTATAAAAAAAAATGTAAAAAAAACTTATAGAGTTTTTTTCGAGTTTGATATTCTACGGCAATGTATGATAATTCGAAAGCGATTGAAATGCATACATTAAGTATGTAAACCGTTGTACAATATTTTTTTTAATATCAACTAGTTGCATGTAACACATGAGATCCAACTATCGATAGCGATATTATGTATAGTTGAAGAATAAGTACTGAACTATAAACCCATAAATCCAAATTATTGAATATTTTAAGATATTTTGTTTTCTATACAACACATGTAGGTATGGATGTCAAGATAGGAAAGTATGGAAGTCAGTCCTTTTTTTCTACCCAGAATATGAAAACAGCATGATGGTATGTATGTATGTTTGGAGATTAAGTATCAAACTATTAAGTCTTCTAAGATAGTGTGTATAGGCGACTGCCATACAAATTGTATGAAGCGATGTCGTCACTTAATTCAATTTTTAAAAAAAATGTAAAAAAAATTGAGATGTACCTACAACTACAATTGCAATATTTTTTATAGAAAATAAAATTATCTAGTTGGGGTTTTTCGTTTTTTTTTCAATATTTTTAAAAGCATAGGAATATAAATTTAATAGAATAAACACATAAATTTATCATAAAAAAATGTTTTTTCAATAAAAAATGTTTGAGAAATTCTGGAACTTTTAAGAAAAAAAATTAAGATTTTGTATTTTTCTATATTTATTCCAATTTTCAGTGTTCTATCTTTTATGGTTTCTGAGACAAATAAAGTAAAAATTCAAAAGTTGATAACCCCTGACTGAAACGAAAATTGAAAATTCTGTGTAACTATCTTAGGGCATTTATTTATTTTCATCTTACTTACGATATTTCTTTCAATCATACATTCTCGTCTAATATCCTCATTTCTTATTCTATCATACATCGTTTTACCACACATTCGTCTTAGTGACCTCATTTCAACCGCGTTAATTCTACTTTCATGCGTCTTCTGCCATGTCCATGTCTCACTAGCATACATTAGAGTCGGTGCGACGATACCATTGTGTACCGCGAGCTTTGCTTGCCTCGAAATAATTGGGTCAGCCATTACCGGTCTTAATGCACCATTCACTCTATTACCTGCCGTTACTCTCCTTTCAATATCTTTTTCCAATCTTCCATCACGCTGAAACATGCTTCCTAAGTATAAATATTCATCCACTTGTTCTAATTGTACATTCTCCACTCGTATCTCGCATTTTGTTTGTCTTTCGCTCTTCTCAAATACCATTACTTTAGATTTAGTTGCATTCATTCTCAATCCATTTTGCATGCATCCATCGAATACTATTTTAACCAAACATTCCAAGTCTTCCACGCTTTCAGCCATTAATACTTTGTCATCCGCATACATTAGATCACATACAGTCACACCTTCCAGTTTCAGCCCAATGTTCTCATTCTTTAGTGCTCTCACACAGTAGTCAATTGATAGTACGCACCCTTGCTTCACTCCCATATTAATGGAGAACCATCCTGTGAGAGAGTTTTCAATTCTCACACAGGCTTGGCTTTCCTCATATAGAGATGATATTGCCCCTATCAGCCTGCTACCCGCTCCATACACTGATAGCACGTTCCAGAGTTTTTCACGGTCTACTTTGTCATAGGCCTTTTCCAGGTCTATGAAAGCGCAGAAAAGATAAATCCATTTATGGTCACAAAACACTTCAATTAAACGAAACTTTCAAAAATTTGAATATGTTGGATGTAAGATATCAGGAACAATTGAATCTTGTATTATTATTACGATCTATCGACCGGGATCTTGCGCTGCAAGTAATTAATTTTTTAAAGATTTTTCGTCCCTTTTGGAAATTTTATCAATATATTCATGTCCTGTCTTTATTGTTGGGGATCTAAACATCCATTTAGAAAAACTTTTAGACAAAAATACACCTAAATTCAATAAAATAATAAATGATTTTGGCAATGGGTGAAATCTCCAACTCATAATGCTGGGGGTATTCTTGACGTCTTTATCTCTCGCGATGAATCAAAACCGGAAGAAAGTAAAGTGGTTGATGTTGGTTTATCTGATCATCGTCTTATTGTCAGCAAAGTGAATTTCTGTACTCTGCCTCTAGTCTACGAAACCAAAACCGGTAGAGACTGGATAAATTTTAACGCGGAAGATTTTCTTTATTCAGTCAAACACTCACTCTTGTGTGACAGTATATTTTTGTCAGAAAGTAACATAAATGAATTGGTAAACTTCTATAACGGCACATTACTGACCATTATAGACACGATTGCACCCCATAAAACTAAAGTCATCCGAAAGCGAAAGACAGACAGTAAATGGTTCGACTCTGAGTGCCGGGAGAAAAAGAAGGAAATGCGAAAGTGTGAGAGAATCTTTCGAAAAGTATGTAAGTACTCCTTCTAGCCGACAAGAATGGCTTACATTGCAGAACACATACAGAATGACTATAAAGAACAAAAAATCTGTGAATTGGAAGGACAAAATTGAATTCGAAAAGGGTGATCAAAAAAACTATGGATAAATCTGAACAATGTGAGAGAGAAAACAGTCTCCAGCTCTAATACATTACTAAGTGCTCAAGAATTTTCAGACTATTTCTGTAAGAAGGAAGAAGATATTCGAAAGTCTGTTAGTACTTCTGATGTACTTCCAATCCCGCAAAGAACACAATCTCGAAAACCAGTTCTCGATAAAATAAACATGAAAAATGAGCTTGATGTGGCAAAAATGATCAAGGCATGTCCGAATAAACAATGCAAACTGGATCCAATTCCAACTTGCATCATGAAGGTCTATGTAAATGAGCTAACACCTGTAATAACAAGAATTATCAATCTTTCTACAGTTGATACTTTAAATGTCCCAAAATACCTGATCTTCTTCTTCTTTCTCAGCCATTTCTCCACTGCTGGATGTAGGCCTCTTCTAAGAGCTTCCACTCGTCTTTTTAGGGCTTTTTGAACCCATCTGCTTCCAGCGACAGGGACAATATCATCGGCCCACCTTTTCTGAGGCCGGCCTATTCCCCTTTTCATATCCTATGGTCTCCAATTTAGAATTCTGGGTGCCCATCTGTCCCTACCCTGTCTGGCAACATGACCTGCCCATTGCTATTTAAGTTTTGCAACTCGATCCATGATATCAACAACTTTTGTCTGGCGTCTGATTTATATTTAGAATACCTGATATCTTCTATTATAACACCTATTATTAAGAAGGAAAATCTAGATCCGGAAGATACTGTAAACTACAGGCCGATCTCAAATCTACCAGTACTCTCAAAATTATTAGAACGATAAGAGGTAAATCAGATGACGCAATATTTAAATAAAAATGATTTGTTTCCTAAAAAACAATCAGACAGACAAAAGTGTACAGACAAAATCACTCAACTGAAACTATACTAGTGAGAATTCTTTCTGATCTTATCACAAAAATTGAATCTGGAAACATTGCACTACTATCAGTTTTAGACATGAGGGCTGCTTTTGACACCGTAGATCATGACATTCTTCTTTTTATCCTGGAACATGAATATGGAATTTGTGGGAACATAATAAAATGGATGAGATCATATTTATCAGAAAGACGACGATCGGTCTTATTGCAAAATAAATCAACTTCTTCGGAGAAAATTAAATATGGGGTGCCACAAGGGTCAGTTTTGAGACCCATTTTTTTTCATTTTGTATATTAAAAAGCTTGACGATATAATATAAAATGAAGGTTTTGATGCATATGCTGTGAGGTATCTGGATGATGTGTGTGAAAGAGACGGCATGTGAGAGGGCGTGTCGTGTGGATGTAGGTATATAAGCGACGGACGACGTCAGTCCGTGTTCCGCACTTCACGGCATTACGTTGAGTACCTATAGTCGCGTAGCATTATCTAGTTATACCTATCATTGTGTGTGTATTAAATATCTTGTAATAAACTGTATAGAATCAAATACGTGTTTATCTGAATACAACCAAGCACAATATATATATATGCTTATGCTGACGATCGCCTCATTGTGAAATACTGCTGAAAACAGAGATAGTCTTGTGAATTATACCGTTGGTTGCACTAGAAAAATTGCTGCCTGAATATCGCTCTACAAGCTAAAATTAAACCCAACGAAAACAGAGGGACTATAAGGTATGCCTGATGGTATTTAAGGCTCTGAACAACTTGGCTCCACACTACATTCAGGAACTGTACCAAAGGAATGTTCCATCAGGAAGACAGCTTACGCTGAGATCGTCTAGATCACAGAGTACCAACTCTTTAAAAAAATTGGACAGAGTCAATAAGGCAGCTTACTATGATCGCGGTTTTAGTGTGAACGGGCCTTTAAAATGGAATAAATTGCCTCTTGACATACGTGGAGCTCAGAGCATTGATACCTTCGGTAAATTTCTTAAGACTGCCTTGTTTCGTAAAGCCAACAATTAATAAGCTACAGCGCCATTGTGTGATCTTGTATCACTAAACGGCGCTTTACAAATTTTAATTATTATTATTTTATTATATTTAGGCAAGATGATTGTGTCCAATCACTACTTCAACACTCAAGGATCGATTTCTCAGTAAAATGATTTCTTAGAATTAAAAAGATACCTATTACTACCTTCATTGTTTCCAAAATCATAAGCAGATTTTTTTCTAGAAAAAAAAATAAATGGGTTTTCGTCTTTGAATTCACTATAAAATGTTTCTGATAAATATATGAGAACTGTTATAATTAACGTGTCGTACGTAGGTACTAGTATTTTTTATTCCAAAACTAGAGTTTTTATAATATTACTGTTAAGCTGTTAATTGATTTTCTATCAGTAGACGAGAAAATTTTCCAGATTTAATTATTTTTTTAATTAAGTTTTTGAAATTGACATATTATCGATAACTACCTTCTATCTTGGTGCAAGTAATACTGAATTCTTATTAATTGGAAGAATCGAGTTTCCTTAATGAAACTATAAACATTTCTCTTAAAAAAAAACTATGGATTCTGTGTAGAGAGATATTCGGAAATGAGATTTATTTTTGCCAATTTCAAAATGGTAGATACGATTTGTTATCTCTCAAGCTCTTTTTCTATAAACTTCTTTGTTATTTTATGAACTCAAAATATATTTCAAAATATTTCTCGTGAATTTGGTTGGTATCTTCATGGTTATTTATTTCAAAAATCATACGAAAAGAAATGTAACAAATATGTTTTAAAACATATATTTTTAACACTGCCCGTATTATTGCTGAATATTCCAGTTCTTGTGTCGGCTAGTGCGTATGTGAGTTTTGCTGATGACCGTTATTTTTTCTCACTTTCATTTAAGATAAAGCTATGAAACTTTCAGAATTTGTGTATTACCGATGACAATACAGCTTGATCGGTTTGGTATTTTGATAAAATTGAACCGTTTTATATGTCATACAAACTTAGTGCAATTGCTTATGTGCCATTCATATCGTTTCACAATAAATACATTATGTATGATCTGTATTTGAATTTGTTTGAATACAATCTAAGGACTGACATGAAATATTTTTTCATTCTCCATTTACTTCAAGTAATTGTTTTTTAAGTTAAATATTATTTAATGAGAGATTGGTTTGTCGTTATAAATTATTTTAATTTAAAACACCATGTAAAGTTTCTACAATATTTTATTTACGACTATTTCGCTGAAAGCAATTTCATCTTATTAGGACGGGTCTCGTCTTACGGAAGTTTTTTAAGAAGATTACAATACGGGACCTTAAATTTAACTTAAAAAAAAACTCTCGTAATACTACGACCCATGTCTTGATAATGTCACAATAAAATGAATTTTAGCTATCGGCGAAATTAATAAAATATTGTAGAATCTAAACATATCGTATTGAATTGTTGAAAGTTATTTTTATTTCTTTTGTTCTTCTTTTCTTTTGTTAGACCGATCTGTGATGTAGATACTATTCTTCCTGAGATGATGAAGTCCAACTGTTCTTCAATCTCCTAAGTGGTCTTTCAGGCTGATGATGTTCAAATAGGCTGATGATGTTCAAATATACCTACGGTATGAACACGATCTCGCAGGGTCTTTCCAGCCAAAGATCTCAGGACCTTCATTTCTGATGGTCTAAAAAGCTCTATAGTATACGTCATAACCGGTCTTATATACTCTATCCTTACTGTCAATGCACATAATATGTTGGTTTTTCCAAACCAATTGCTGACACCCTGATTTAGTGGACGCTTTGTTGACTTTCTCGGGTTTCGGTAGGTATACAAATCATTATGACTGCAGATTTCGACCACAGGCTCATTGTTTTCTTTTTTTTTAAATATAAAGTGTCGAGGCAGGATTCGAACTCGCGACCACTGGGCAACCAGCCCTGTGCGCTAACCGCTCTGCCATCGACCCATCTAAAATTGTCTATAATCAGCCCACCACAACTTGCAGATTGTCTGGCTAAATTATTGACATATTCAGTTTTTGAGGCACTGCATGGAAATTGTTCAGTATTCTTCGCCAGTCTTCTTCAGATTCAGCCTCTTTACTGCGTCATCTGCATTATATTGAGTACCTATTTACAATTTTATTGCTCATTCTATAGACGAGTCTCAAGCCAGCTACTTCTTCTGTGATCTTGCGTATTTTTTATGTATCTATTATATTGAATACGTCTCCCACTCCCCATGTATGCCGTGGCTGTTCCGGTTTAGAATGTGCGCGTATTGCCAGTAAAATAATTTTACCCAATTTTATTTTACGCATTCAAAATATTAAAAAAAAAAAATAATAATTTGAAACGAAAAGTACAAAATTATCGTTTAAAATATATTTCAAATATCAATTGACAATATTATTGTTCAAAAAGGAATATTTAACACCAATTATATTTATCGTTATTAATAAATCTGCGGAATACGTAATTATATACTGGCAGCATTCTGTACGAACAGGATATCGCTTCTCTATGGAACGCGCTAAAACAATCTAATCTATGGCTTTGACGTGAGTATAAAAGTCATATTTAAACCTAGATCGTTCAAAATATTTATTTTTTAACATCATATCTAATTATTTGGTGTTATTTTATTTGTTGCAGGTATTAACCGACGAACCATGGATGCTTACAATCAAAACACACAAGAGATGGATGAGCGATATATGACAGAACAGCGAGATCTGCATGAGCGAAATATGACAGAACAGCGAGATCGTAGAGTTTTTACCAGGCGAAGAGTGACACAAGAGCAACGAGATCGTAGAAATGCTAGGCGAAGAGTAGAAAATATGACGCAAGAACAACGAGAACGTAGGAATACGAGGGAGCGTGTGGAAAATATGACACAAGAACAACGAGAACGTAGGAATACGAGGGAGCGTGTGGAAAATATGACACAAGAACAGCGAGATCGTAGGAATGCTAGACGAAGAGTGGAAAATGTTACGCAAGAGCAGCGAGATAGAAGTATGAATGCAGGCAGAAGAAACTCTGTCACTTATTTTAAGTGTGCAATTATTAATACACCTCATAATTTTTTTCCAGATCAGCATGATATGGGTCGCATGGACAATCTGTGTACAGTGGAGAATTGCAGAGCGGTTCATTTTAATGCTGAAAAGGGCAAACTATTACATAGTTGTTGCCACAGTGGCAAAGTGTCACCTCAAGTACTGTCAACATATCCGGAAGAATTGAAAGCATTATTGTTAGGAAGCTGCAATGAATCCAAAAATTTTAGAGAATTTATTCGTCAATACAATAGTGCTAATGCTTTTGCATCCTTTGGCGCTCAGATTGCAGACGTACCTGGTACCGGACCATACTGTTTGAAAATTTCAGGTGAAGTATATCATAGAACTTCAAGAAGTATGCAGATTGACGGAGAAACTCCATCTTATGCACAGCTGTATGTTTATGATGCCGATGAAGCTGTAAGGGTACGTATGAGACACCCATCAAATGCAAGGTGTCAACAAAATATTATGTTTACGATTGATAATGTCATTCGTCGTGTAAGTCCGTATGCTCTCCAGTATAAAAGGTTAAAAGAAGCTGTAGAAGAAGAAGAAGCTCGAGTTGCAATTAATGGCGGCCCAATGAGAGATGTTAGACTCCTATTCACACGGTCAGAAGCAGATGATCAAAGAAGGTATAATGCTCCATCTCACAATAGTGACGTTGCCATTGTATATGTCGCAGATCATGAAGGTCAGATACCATTTGATGTAGATGAAGCTGTTCACCCAAGAAATATTGAAGGCCTCCAGCGCATAAATATGTTATCAAAACATCTGGACCCCATGGTTTTTCCATTGTTATTTCCCTCAGGCGAGTATGGATGGACGACTGGTATTCAGCATCATCCAAATTTTCAAACAAATCGTCGTCAATCTGTAACAACTATGCAATTTTATTCGAGTAAAATAGCAGTACGTAGGGAGGTCTTCAATCCAATACATTTTGCTGGCAAGCTTTTCCAACAATATATAATTCATGCATACATAGTTTGTGAATCACTTCGCTTAAAGTACATAAGAGAAAATCAACAACATTTGAGAGTTGAATGCTACCAGGGTCTACAGGATTATGTACAGAATTTGGCTATTGAAAGTGGACGAGCAGGTAATATAATAATTCTTCCTTCTACATTTATTGGTGGGCCACGTCATATGAATAAACTTTACCAAGACTCTATGGCTATGGTTAGAAAATTTGGTCGTCCAGATTTGTTCATCACTTTTACCTGTAACCCAAAGTGGCCAGAAATCCAGAATGAATTATTACCAAATCAAACTACATCGGATAGGCCTGATTTAGTGGCCCGGGTTTTTCAGTTAAAAGTGGAAGAGTTTATAAGAGATATGACTGAAAAACATATATTTGGTAAAGTGTTGTGTTGGGTTTATGTTATAGAAGAGCAGAAACGAGGTCTTCCCCATCTTCATGGAGTATTTACGTTGTGTGAGCAGGACAAATTTCGCACAACTTCAGATATTGACACAGTTGTGAGTGCTGAATTACCAGATCGAAGTTTTCATGGTTTGTATGACATAATTTTGAAACATAATATTCATGGACCTTGCGGTATACTAAATCCAAATTCAGTGTGTATGGTTGATGGTAAGTGTTCTAAAAAAATTCCAAAGAATTTCAGAGATGACACCAATAATAATGTAGGAGGGTATCCAGAATATCGGAGACGCGATAATTTTTCTGGTAATCATATTGTTCGAGGAATACGTATTGATAATCGTTTTGTCGTTCCATATAATCCTTATCTTAGTCAAAAATATAATGCTCACATTAATGTAGAAATTTGTTCTTCGGTTCTTAGTATTAAGTATATTCATAAATATATATCAAAAGGGTTTGATTGTGCCCGGATACAAATACATCAAAATGTTGAACGCAATGAGACTCTGGTATATGATGAAATATGTGAGTATATTAACTGTCGATATGTAAGCGCACCAGAAGCTGCATGGAGAATCATGGAAAATCCAATATATGGTCATTCTCATGCTATTTTGCTTTTGTCAGTACATTTGCCTAATGGTCAGCCTATATATTTTTCAGAAGGACGAGAAGAAGAAGCTCTTAGAGCAGCAACCTCAAGAAACACAACTTTAACTGCGTGGTTCCAACTTAACCTAGAAGACACCGATGCACGCACAATCAAGTATCAAGATATACCAAATTTTTATGTGTTTTCAGTTAATAAGAAATGGACTAAGAGACAACGTGGTGGCGATAAGATTATTGGGCGCCTTGCATCAGTTTCTCCCAGAAACGTAGAATTATATCATCTAAGGCTTATTCTTTTACAGGTGACTGGCGCTACATCATATGAATCATTGCGGACTGTAGGTGGTAATTTACTGCCCACATTTCGTGATGCAGCTCGAGAACTAGGACTAATCCACGACAACAGGGAATGGCATAATTGCATGGCAGAAGCGTCATCATATATGATGCCTAGAGCTCTTCGAGATTTATTTGTATTATTAATGATTCATTGTCTCCCAACAGATCCATTGGAGCTGTGGAATGATTTCAAGAGTTTAATGTCTGAAGATTTTGTCCAGCGAGGAGCTATAGAAGAAGTTGCTGTTAATTGTTCACTTCTGTACATACAAAACGCACTAATGAAAGAAAATTCTTCTTGCAGTTTACAAGGGTTGCCGGAACCAGATAGCAGCAGTGATTTTCATGAAATTGAAGATTTAAATTTTATGTTAGAGTTTTCTTTAGGTGCTGAAATGGCGAATAAGCTTAATGATGAACAACGCAATGCATTCGAAGTTATTTCTTCCAAAGTATTTTCAGATGAACGTGATGGAAATAGATGTTTTTTCATCGATGGTCCTGGTGGAACAGGTAAAACTTTCCTATACAAGACTCTTATACATACTTTAAGAGGAAGAGGAAAGAAAGTTTTATCCGTTGCTTGGACAGGAATTGCAGCTATTTTACTTCCAGGTGGAGTGACGTGTCACACAGCTTTTAATTTACCTCTTGATTTACAGGATAATACTACTTGCAGAATTACCTCAAAGAACCGTAAAATTATAAAAGATGCTGACGTTATCATTTGGGATGAAGCACCGATGGCTCCCGTAGTAGCCTTAGATATTATTGAACGTACTATTCGCGATATAATGGGTAATGATTATATTTTTGGTAATAAAGTTATTGTTTTAGGTGGAGATTTTAGACAGATTCTTCCAGTTTGTCGTAGAGCCTCTCGAGGTCAATTAGTTGCAATGTCCATTAAAAATAGTAAACATTGGAGAAAATTTATTACCTTCCATTTAAAAACCAATATAAGAGCTTTAGAAGGGGAAAGCATATTTTCACAGTGGCTTTTAGATTTAGGTAATGGACAGCTTCCTTCTGTTGCAGGAAAGCAAGAGTCATCGGTGCTTATCCCAAATGATAGTGTTTGTCAAAATGTTATTCAAAGCATATACAATGAAAGTCATTCAGTTTCAGATGTACCAATAATGTGTAAACGAGCAATATTATGCCCTAAAAATGATCATGCTCGAATGGTTAATGAAGATGTACTGGGAAGGCTACAAGGTACAATGCATACATACCATTCTTTAGACTATATTATTAATGACAATGGTCAATTAGATGTAAATGAGCAAGTTAATTATCCAGTAGAATTTTTAAACAGTATAAATCCAAATGGTTTTCCGTTACACTCTTTAAATCTTAAAATTGGAGCAATCATAATCCTTCTCAGAAATTTATCTATCGGAGATGGCCTTTGTAATGGAACAAGAATGGTTGTAAAACATATGAGTACTAATATTATACAAGCAGAAATTGTAACAGGTGAAAAACAGGGAACGATACATTTCATTCCTCGCATTTGTTTAAATACAACATCTGATAAAACAATACCTTTTAATATGTGTAGAAAACAGTTTCCTATTAAATTAGCATATTGTATGACCTTGAATAAGTCACAAGGACAAACTTTTGATCGCGTTGGACTTCTACTGCCAGAACCAGTATTTACTCATGGACAATTATATGTCGGGTGTTCCAGGGTACGCTCACAATCTGCATTAAAAGTACAAATTATAGAAGGTTCAAAACAAGGAATTATTTCAAATGGATGTTATACAGAAAATATTGTATTTAAAGAGATTTTAAATTGATTTATACACATTTTGTACTCTCATATGTATGCTTTGAACAACATTTTGACAAATAAGTATGTACATTTTTACTGATGCCATATTCAAATTTATTTATTTAGAAAAACTTTTTTGTATAAAACACTTTTTCATTATCTGCGAGGAATAGGAAAAAAAATTAACTGTTGCATGGACAGGAAACATTGTTTACAAGGAAATATTATGATCTGTTTTTTTCTCACTAAAATTATATTTTTGAAGTTTATCAGTTTTCTTTGTCTGTTCTTTCTGATAATACTAATAGAACAGACGGATTTTTGAAATAAAATAATATTCATATAGAAGTCATAACTGGAGAAAAGCAAGGGACTCCACACTTTATTCCTAGAATTTGTCTAAATACCTCTTCTGATGTGTCAATTCCATTTAATATGTGTCGTAAACAGTTTACAGTTAAATTAGCTTTTGCTATTACAATAAATAAATCACAGGGACAGACATTTCAACGCGTTGGTTTTTTCCTTCCCGAACCTGTCATCACACATGGTCAATTATATGTAGGTTGTTCTAGAGTTTCTTCTCAGAGTGCATTACATGTTCAGATTTTTGAAAGTGCAGAACAGAAGAAAATTAATGAATCGAATGATATTTACACAAGAAGCATTGTTTACAAGGAAATATTATGATATGTTTTTTTCTCACTAAAATTATATTTTTGAAGTTTATCAGTTTTCTTTGTCTGTTCTTTCTGATAATACTAATAGAACAGACGGATTTTTGAAATATCACCTAATAAACATTGTTTTATTTTATTGGTGTACAGAACCATCAGTACATAATATATTTACATAGGTACATACATTAAAAATGTATTCAGATATAAAAATATCTTTTAAGAGTTGTAAAAATATCTTTTTAGTCTTTTAACTGTTGGTTCTATAAAATCAATAAAATAAAATAAAAAAATAAATAAAATAAAATAAGAGTTCTTTTAACTAGGTAAAACTAAATAAGTAGGTAATGTGTTCATCAATTGCTAGAAAAAATATACCATATTATACTCAAAAACATACCAATATGGAAGACAGTAAAGTTGTTTAAAAATAGAAAATATTTGATAAAATTTCTATATTTCATTTATCAACCTAATTTTTTGAAAGAGATATAAGGTGAACATATTTGTGGCGTTATGTTCTCTTTGTTAGAGACATGGTATGTATATGTAATACAAGTATCCTACAATTTGAGTTCACAAGTATTTTCTGGTAAATATCTGACGTTTCATTATTCAACTCCAACCCCGGTTTTAACATACCCTCATTTTACGTTTTCCCTTTTTTTGCGTATAATTTCTACTCATTGTAATATAAAACTAGGGGCTCCGCCCCTGGCCGCTTCGCGGCCCGTCCTCGGTTTGCGTGGCGTAAAACAAATGGCGCGTAGCGCCTAAAGAAATGCGCGCAGCGCACAAATAAAGGCGCGTAGCGCCAAAAAAAATGGCGCGTAGCGCCAAACCGGGGTTGGGCCGCGAAGCGGCCAGGGGCGGAGCCCCTAGTATTATTTTATTTTTTCAAATGTAGATGAATGAGCGGGGGCGTAAATTCCCGCTCAGTTTGGTGGGGGTTGGAATTATATTATGTGGTGCGAACAAGTCAACCAAAGAAAGCCTGTAAATCCATCTGTGGAATATGAGACAGTCACTTACTTGTAACGGTTTTCCTGGTCTTCGCAGGCACAGATCTCGTATCTCCGGTGGTCTGGTGGAGATGATGGTTTGTCCACTTAGAAAGTCTGAACGCACTTCACCATGCGGTCACACAACAATTCCTCACCGAAAATTTATACAATAACGATATGTTATGAAATATTTAATAGTGCACAGCAAGTTATATTATTACCGGCAACGCGGTTTAAAGTAAAACGCGGCAGATTAGTATCTTTAATCAGCGCGGCGTAATAGCACAAGTAAATTATGGCTATTTAGAGAAGACGTAACTTGGTCTATGCACGAAAGTAACAATACCGTTCAGCTGACGTGCGACTACTCGTCAAAAACTGTAGTTTTTCCGTATCCATGGCTCAAACCATATCCGCCTACCTGTGTCGCTCAGATGTTGAAAAAACATAACAAACAAGTGACTATCCAATTCACAGATGGCAGACTGGTCCTGCAGTTGACTTGTTAGATATAGATAAAAATAAAAATAAATTATACAATAACTTTGGCAAATGAATATATTGCTCAACCAGTAGAAGTAGGTACGATATGTGTTTTTTAATATTTTTTTGTAAATTAGCGTAGATATTAATGAAAAATATACTTTTTTTATATTTAAAGAAAGATACAAGGAATTTCCCACATACATTCCAATTTACTATTCTTCCTCGTGTATCCCGTTGGGGCCTCCGACGTTGACGATCACTTGGGAGAATATCTCGCTCTCCCATGTGGTGCGGAACAGATCCTCCACACGCCTTCTATTAATTATTTATTACGTGTCAATTGACTATTGGTTTAGCTATTATCGACGTGTTTTGATTCGTTTTTAGTGTCTATAATGTGTTTATATTAAATGCCATTGTTGTTTGGTCGGTAAAAACTCAAAATACATTCGTTTGTCATTTTATACACACGCTATCATAAAAATATCGACATTAGGTACATTTACCCAATTCGTTGACGTAATATTACACCAACCGAATATATGTATTTGGTATGTAACAAATTATACCATGACGTGCGTTGTCCCATCTTAATATAATCGTCTTCAATGATTGATGGAATTTCACAGTTAGAAATGAAAGCTCCTACGCTTCTAATGCCTTCGGTGTGTTCGTATATTTTTTCGAGTAAATAATTCATGACCATTGTTGGAATTTAATTAAATGTGATTGCCTAAGACTACGTCGAAGTTATCATTTTTATACACATACATACCATCACGACATGTCCCTATTCATGAGGGTGAGCAGAAAAATTAAATGCTACATGTTTGTCTTTGTATACAATAATTAGGTACCTAATTCGTTTTTTTTAAAGTTGCAAATACGCAAACATTGTATTATTTCCCTGTCGGGAGTCAATGATTTTTTGACAAATTTGTAACCTCTCAACAGAGACAAATTTGTATATTATAGGAGAATCAGACTCATGGCACCTACAGGGCTTACTACCTGTAATAGGCTGGTTTGATCATGTTTTGAGCTTGTGCAACGTTCATCAATTATGTCTTCTTAAAAAAATATATTCGATTTAAATACACATACACAGTGATAAGTACATAGGTAAACAAGCAAGAAATGAAATAATGTTTCTGGCACAGTTCAGGGGTGACATCTCGTCGACATTCATACATCGTCTTATATATGTTCGTCTGTTGTTCACGCTTCTAACATTTCTGTCTTTCAAAATACCGTTCACATGGACGTGCCATCCCTTCCTTGGGCGGCCTCGACCTCTCATTCCATTCCTCTCCGCAATTTATATTTTCTTCGTCAGGCGTTCCTCATTCATTCTCCCCACGTGGTCAAACCATCTCAATGTGTTCACTTTCATTCTATTAATGACATCTTTCTTTATCTTACACTCTTTCCTTATACCTTGTAAGGCAAAGAAGCGTTAATAAGTAAGTGATATCTCTCGGTTGGTACCTATATAATTATTTAAACTGATCAAAAAAATATTCTTATAGGTCCTTACGACAGTCTATTTTTGAAAATATGTAGGTAAAAGAATTGCTTCTGAGATATCTTTACATCATGAATAGTCTCTAGTTTATGTGGTCGATTTTAATTTGGAAATAAGTACATATTTGTTTCATTAACTGACCAAATTCATGAGTGTTCTCGACTTTTTACTAGCGATAATTTTTGTGGTTAGTGATTTCCGATGAGTTGAAAATAAGTTTATCTCAATCGATAACTATTGAATACCTACATCCTTTCTGCGGTGTACTTTCATAATTAACGGATAACATCTGAATACATTAAAAATTTTCATTCATCCATACCATCGTAGCATATCCTACAATGTGAGGTTACCAGTGACAGGTGTACGGGTGTGCGTTCCCTTATACAATAAAGCACGACATAAGGGTCTCACCTAAAACGGCACTACATTCAATATGGGTGGTGGACCTCACTGGTGAACTATGTGAGATATTACTATGTCTATTTTTTTTATTGATTACTCAGCCCTTACGGGACACACAAAAACGATGATTATATAAAATATTGGAAACACTATTTTATGCCGGTGCTTCATACGTAAATATGGAATGAAAATATTAAAAACGTGGAAAATCAATGAAGTGTCATTTTCCTTCATATGTCATGAATGACATAAAGCTTTTTCCGTCCTTATTAAGAACTTATGATCTTATATTTATTTTTGAAGTTGCACTTTTTAAAGTTATAATTCTGGCGTAGTTTAGGAGTGACATCTGTGCGAGAGCATTGTAACCTCATGTTTAAGGATTGTTGCTTTTATTGTTTACAAAAAACAATTTCTCAATAGATGCCACATCTTCAAGTAGATACACCATGATGTGGAATGTAGTATCGCAAACTATCTACGGATCTAAGATTCATGGATTAATTCCATATGTGTAAGATCTTAGTATTCTTTTAGAAATATTCAGATTTTAAATCGGGATCACGAGAAAGTTTTCTTTCTAACGAATAAAATATCTTGAGAGCATTTGCGTATGATTCGCCTAATTTCATGATGTTTAAATGGAAGGTTCACTATGTACCAGCCAGATGATTTGTCACGTTTGTGCGTTGTCATAAAGATTTTTTCACATAAAATGTCGTCTGGTTTTTTTATGATTTCTTGAGGAATGTCTTCTATTTCCCAAAACTTTTGTATAATAGGTACTATCCAAAGTGACTGAATGAGAATGCATTATTTTTTATGGGATTTGTAGGTGGCTGGACTTCATAGATGGTGGTGGTGTTTTACAGCTTATTTTCAAACGATCAGCTTGTCGTTATTAAAATATATAGAACTTTAAAAATTGCATTGATAAGGGAACTCAATATTAAGGCATAATTGGTGAACGTTACGAGGCGCATGAGATGATCACGTAAACCAGCCGATGACAGGTCATAGGCCCTTTAGGTGCCTTGAGTTCTTGGTTCTCCTAATATAATATTCCAACTTCGTTTTTATTGAGATGTTAAAAATTTGTCGAAATAATCTTATGATCTGTTGGGACGGTAAGCACCTATTGTTGGGATGTCGAGGTCCAACTGGCTCTTCTTCTTTTGGACAACTGGCGCTCATTACAAGAAGAAATGGATAATTTGGAATTTTGGAAGACATTGAACATTTATTCGCTACCACCACCCGTTCTGCATCTGGGGACTGTAAACGGTCCCTTCAAAAGCTTCTTATAAAGATAGGTGCATAATATAAAGGCTCTTAGACAATTAAAAAAATCATCATCATAAGCTCGACAGCCCTGGGTGGGCCTTGGCTGAATCCAGGAGTCTCCTCCATTCTCGTCTATCCGTTGCCTTCGTTCTCCAGTTTCTTATATCTATTGTGGAAGCATTGGCATCGACACTGTCCATCCATCGAGTCCTTGGTCTTCCTGGTCTCCTTCGACCTTGTGGCACAGAAAATGTGAGGCGTTTTGTGGGATTGTCGTCGTCCATTCAGATTATGTGACCAGCCCTATCTTGATGGAACTGATCACATCGGGCTCTTCATAGGTCTCGTATAGCTCCCTGTTGTATCGACGACGCCAACCATTATTCACATCAATTAAAAAAAATTGTAATTGTTAATGACAGGCCTACAGTCTATTTGAATCACATTGTTTTTTTTCATTCAAATTATTTCTCAACTGAACTTTGGGAGTAAGTAGTTTAAAGATAAAATACAGGTATTTCAAAGGTGAAAGCTATTTCTGTCAGCAATCAAATTAATTGTTACTATGTATATACATTTATAATGCATAGTAGGTACAATATGGGTATAAAATTTAATCAAGAATTGAGAAGATTTATTAACTGCCTAACGAGCCGAGGGGGCTGTAATGACTCTGGCATTATTAATGAGAATATCCACTTCACCCAAATTCTTCTCGGCCCAATCAAATATCTTAATAATTTCCTCCTCCCCCTGTTCGCCTTCTTCAGCCTCTGCTGTCTTTTCGGGACACGTTCCGAGAATAAACTGATATTCGAGTCCGTTCAAAAATTTCATATTTAATCATGTTTTTCAATTACGCAATTCAAGTTTTCGTTGTTCTAGAATTCTATTATTACGTAATTCAAGTTTTCGTTGTTCAAGAATTCTATTAATAAGTACATATTTAAATTAGATTAAACATTCGTTTGATAATTAAATTCATTTTAGGGGTATAGGTTTGTAGCTGATATTATTCATTCATACCATCACGGCATATCCCACAATGTGGGGTAACTAGCGAAAGGTGTCCGGATGTGCATTGCCTTATAAAAGAGAGAACAACACATGTATGTATACCCACACACCAGTCTCGTTTCACCAAAAAAAGCACTACATTCAGAATGGGTGGTGAACCTCATCGCTGAACTATGTGAGATGTTATTGTTGCCTGTTGTATTTTCGATTACCCGGCTCTTACGAGACACTCGAAAACAATGATTTAAAAGAATGGAAGCACTATTCTAAGCCGGTGCCTCACAGCTATGATATTATTAGTTTAATTAATTAATTATTTGATTGAAAGAAGGCAAAGAGTGTGTGTTATAAAAATATGATTAAGGGGGTGACTGCTGCCAACGTACGTATTTTTCAATTTGATATTGCATCATTACTACAAAACATAGATAGTTTTTAATAAAGAAAAATATATCTTAATTTTTTAATCATGTTCTTTATGTTTTCTTGTAGAAAAATAATATGCTTACCCCGATATTTGACATTTCTCTTATATTTCTAAAAAACGATAAGGCGTAGAGCAATATATTTTTTTTTAAATGAAAGGAGATAAAAATATCTACATTTGCATTAATGCTTCAGGTCTAGTGAAGAAACCAAAAAAACTTTTATTTTGCAATGACGCTGACGCTGTCACGACATATTTTTCCAGATATTTTTGTCATCTTTAATATAAATAAAATATATTCCTCTACGCCTTAAAGTTTATAAAATGAATAGGTGTGAGGTACCCGACTGTGTTTACTTGCAACATGTATATTTGTGAATAATGTCACACTAATTGTGTGAAATCGGCAATCTCGAAATTCGGGAATTATGTGATTATAGTTAGTAAAACAAAAATGAAGGAATTTACTCGATTTATATAAGTTGGAATAGTTTTATTATTATTCTATGGTTGGAATGTTTACTGGTGTGGTCTCTTTAGAAAATCCCTAGCATCACAATATATCGCATATTATTTCATAAAAAAAACGAGTGGGTTGTGGCCAACACTAAACTCTCCACTACACAATGAAGCTTCCCTGCTAATATTACACTCTAATATCAATATGAAATCAAATATGTAACTAAACATTGCTAAACATAAAAATTCTCCTATATATTTTTCATACAAAATATCGATTAATAGAAACATAATTATTGAAAGGATATATATTTTTCTTTTAAGGTTGGCAAACTCTGAATGCAGTTTTGTGAAAATTCTTTTTTTTGCATAAATAATTCAAATAAAATGAAAATATCTCAAATTTCCAGGTCGTGAGAGCATTTTTAAAGTTTTAACAGATGAAATCATAGAGAAATAATTAACTGTTGTCTATGGAAAACTAATCAGCTCTAAGTTTATGTACTTCACACATATGGTATCAATATGAAGTTCATCAGTCATTTGGTTTGGGCTGTACAGAGGACACAAATTTTCAAATTTGTGTACGGCATACGGCATACACACAAAAACATCATGATGAAACTCAAAGTATACACTCTCTACATGATACCCATTGAGAAATTGATGTAAAAAAATACGCTTAAAAATTGTGAAATCATGACTCTCCACTATTCCATAGTTGGTAGTGGAGAGTAAAAGAATACCGTGTTACGGTATTACATTCAGTAAAATACCGAATACCTAGTTTAAAATATTGAGAAAGGAAGATTCTCGTGATTTTTTTTTACATTCGGAGTGAAAAAGTACGCGTAAGTGAGAAACTCATTAATACAGCTTCTTATCATCATAATTAAAATGTTAAAGCGGTAATTTGTGTTGTAGAATACCTTTTTTCGTATTATCGAAGAGAAACCTGATACTTCTCACATTTTTCTCTCTCATTTTTTGGATTCTCAAGTAGTTCTACCTACAATAGTCATTTATTATGTGTCATAGGTCATAACTATTCAAAGTAGCTCAACGTTTTTACAAACATGTTTGGTTCTCATTTAATATATTTTTTTAAATACTTGCATATCAGAACCCTGATGTTTGTTATCACAGCGCCTGCAAAAAACTGCTGGAACGACGTTTTTAAAAATTGATGATATTTTCACTTATTGAAGAAATCTTGTAATAGGATATGAATTTTAGTAAACTGTAAAAACCAACAAGACTCTCAAACAATCTTGTTTTAGACAAAAATATGTGAACGCAGAAACATTTTAAATGTCTTCTGAAAACTACTTCGCAAAATCTAGGTTCCTTACCTTAGGATGTTATATAAAAATCCTAAATAAAATAGACAATGAAATACACCAAGTTAAGTATTACATGTATAGACTTTTTTACCACGAACCTATTGGCAAACTGTGAAATTCTCTTTTTGTGTTATGTCAAAATTAAAATTCAAAACAGTCAAAAATTATGAAAAATTCATAGAAATTATAAAGTTAATTCATAAATGAACAATTATTGTATTTAAATAAAATAAAACAATCCGATATTAATCTTAGTATAAACAACAAAAGAAAAATGAGAATTTCAATATTAAACAAATCGTCTTCTTTATTTTAATATTTGGGATTGATTGATAGCATTCTCTAGCTCTACTCCACTCTTTTTTCGTTTATATTGAGATTTAAGTAATAAACGAGTGGGTTGTGACCAACGCTACACTCCTCACTACCAAGTCACTCCACAAAGTATGCAAATTTTGTAAGGAAAATTTTCAGCGTTTTCATGAAATGAGTTGGGTTAAATTATTTTTGATTCAAATATTTTTTTACGAAAACTGGAGAATTCTTCAATGCCATTTTATGAAAGTGATGTGTCTTTTTACCAATTTGAAAATAAAAATTTCAAATTTTAAGTTTGGTGAGCTTGGGGTCACTTTGAAATATTTGACAGTTAAAAAAATGAGAAACACTATTCAGATATCCTTCAAAGTCAAATAGGGTCTAAGCGAATATTAGATAAACAAATTTGTAAAATTTGAAAAGAATCGAATGAGCACATTAATCTTTAATCAATAAAGTCGAATAGTACACAGCAAACACACAGATAAATTGTGATGAAACTTTCAGAATAATACTAGTTGATAATTTATTTATTTATTTAATACAATATACGGCGTAAGCCATTTACGTGTAACATAGAATAACATTTTTTTAAAATTAAAAACATTATATATTAAAAAGAAAAAAAAAACAGAATTAACAAGAAATTACATTTAAAAAGTAAACAATACTGGTCGAATATATAAAAAAAAATACAGAAACAACAATAAATTGACAACCCAAGTTTTTACACAGAGAAATAAACACATGCATTAATTATAATAACATATTGTGTAATATTAATAGGATAATTACAAAAAACAAATAATAAAGAAAAGAAAGAAAACTGCAAGGTTAGCTATTGAATTTGAATTTTAGAAAGACCTATAAATATTTTTTTTGAAAACCGGCAGGCTATCCCCGAAAATATCTGCATCAACACACAGCTCATTTCCCAGCCTATGCAATCTCGGTATTGGAGAGTTAAATATATAGTTAGTGGAAGCGGCTCCCTCATGGAAAAGCACAGCTTGTCTATTCCGTCTATTCGGAACATGAAAGTTGATTGCACTTACAAGCTCAATGCAGTCCGTTGCTCCGTTCACTAACTTGTGCAAAAATGAGACGTCCAATAACCTACGTCGATCGGCCAACGAATGTAAATGAAAGCCATGCATCAATTCGGGATAATCAATATTTTCTATGGAACGATCTAATTTATAATTTAAAAAGCGCAAGAACTTGCGCTGCACTCGTTCAATCGCTATGAAGTGAATAGCATAATAAGGTGACCATATCACTGTGTTGTACTCAAGTTGAGGTCTAACCAGTGATACATAAAGCGATCTGAATGACTGCAAACTTCAAAGGTCTGTTCCCAGACGCAATAAAAAGCCTAGGGTCCTCATCGCCTTTCCCACTATCTCTTCAATATGCATGTTGAAAGAAAGACTACTACTAAAACCTATCCCCAGGTCCCTGATGTGATCGACAGTTCCAAGGTCCCTACCATCTATTCTGTAAATGAAAGAAATAATATTCTTCTTTTTCCTGTTAAAATTGATGACCTGGCATTTGTCTATATTTAAGTGCAGAGAGTTACGATAACACCATTCCGTTAATCTATCTAAACTATTTTGTAAAATGTGACAGTCTGCAAGACATTCCACTACTTTGTATATCTTCAGATCGTCGGCGAAAAGCAATACATTTACATCGAAAAATATTTTTACTATGTCATTTATGAAGATGTTGAAAAGAGTTGGTCCTAAGTGGGAACCCTGTGGGACACCACTTGTGGCACTTATAGGGAACGAGATGCAGTCTGAGATTTTAACATACAAAGTTCGGTTTCTTAAATAGCTTGATATCCACGATAGAAGGCTGCCTCTGACTCCATAACCTCGAAGTTTTTCAATAAGAATACTATGGGGTACTTTGTCAAAGGCCTTTGAGAAATCAGTATATATAGCATGTACCTGACGCCCCTCTGAAACCCCTGTATTATGTAATCAAGATACTCGAGCAAGTTGGTCTGTGTTGACCTCGCCGACATAAAACCGTGCTGTCTAGATGTTATGACAGCATTGATTGAAAGTGAGATCCGAGAAAGTACAATTGACTCGTACATTTTAGGTATTGATGACAAAATACATATGGGTCTGTAGTTGGTAATTAAAGAACAGTCACCCTTCTTAAATATGGGTGTGATAAAACCTGTTCTCCAAACTGCCGGAAACCGACCATCATTCAAAGACCTATTAAACAGTGCTAATAAAGGATCAACTAATGCATCCATACACCCCCTCAGGAACATATTAGGCAACTTATCAGGTCCAGGCGACTTTGAGCAATCCAAACTGCTGATGGCCCTTACAACATCGTCTCTATCCAAACGTAGATTAGGCAGATCGACAAAAACCTCGGGTGAAAAGCTCTCCACAGGTCCGCTCCCTGGATGCTCATATACACTACCAAAGAAATCAGCAAACAAGCCGACAGTGGTCTGTAACGTGTTCGAGCATTTGTTGTTATAGAACATTTGACTAGGTGTGTTCACACGTTCCTCACTAATAGACCTTACGAATCTCCACAGAGACCTAGAATTTCTCGGGAGGTCAGATTCCACTCTGTCTATGAAATCATTGTAACATCTTTTAGATAACTCCGAACACCTCTTTCTTAGATCTGAGAAATAATTAAAATCTGATATTCGTAAGGTTTCCTTGTACCATTTGTGAGCAACTTTTTTATCAATCACGAGTTTTCTTAGTTCAGGACTGAACCAACGCGGAAAGTTAGTACAATTATTCACTACTTTATAGAAGTAATCGACAGAGAGGTCAATATCAACACATTCCATCAGGTAAGACCAATCTACGTTAGACAGGTATTCTACGATTGGACCGTAGTCAGCTCTGCGAAAGTCTCTACCAATTTTAGTACACTTCTTAAATTCGGGTATTTGGCAGGGAATACATATGTCTAATGGAGGATGATGTTCATCCGGCGGCAATACCCCGAAGTTGGAAAATGATACAATTGCATTGAAATCGCTACAGAAAATGAGATCAAGAATATGTATGTTATGGTTTTTAACAGCGTTCAGTTGATGAAGTTGTAGATAGTTACACATATCAATTATGGTTGTTGATTTTTCGCAAGGATGATCAAGGGTGGCTACCAATCCTGTCTCGTCATCATCCCCACCCTCGACCCAGTCAATGTTTGGTAGGTTATAGTCACCTGTCAAGACAATCCTAGCGTTAGGAAATTTATTACGTATGTCTTCAATGTCGTTGCAATAAACTCCATATGTATCGAGGTCTGAACCAGGTGGGAAATATGTACATGCTAAAATGATGGTTTGTCCGTTTATTTTTACTGATACAAAAACCTGTTCCAGCCTTCTCTGTTGGACTACAATACGTTTAGATGTTAATTGGCTAGAAACAGCAATCAAGACTCCTCCTCCCCTTGAAAAATCACTCGTGTCTGCACTTCTGTCATTCCTATAAACTCTAAATCCATTGAAACCCAATTCAGATGTCTTAATAGATGAATTCAGCCATGTCTCAGACAAAAGAATTATATCATACACTGTTGTGGAGATATTTAATCTGAGCTTATGTAGTTTGGTCCTGGTGCCCCTAACATTTTGGTAGATACAATTTAGTTTTTTGAGCTTTGATTTCTTGTGATCCTTGGTATCCCATTTATGAACCTGATGGAGATGTCAGTCTCACCTTTCATTCTTCGATCATTTAGTTCTGTTTTCAATTTCTTATAGTGGTCCCTCTGCAGCACCGTCTGGTCTCTAAATATCCTGATGCTCCCCTGGGTGTTAAGTTTCTGTTTTAAAATATTTTTTGCTTGTTCTTCGCTGTTGAGTATAACCTTAATAGGTCTGTTCCTACCACTGGACTTTCCCAAGCGAAATAATCTTATCGAAGTCGCGTTGATTGTCTGGTCCAGTGATTTAAGTAGTTCTACCACTCTTTTGGTATCTTCTTGTTGCGCTTAGGTGTATGGTTTGTTGGGTTCCTCTTCTAGGTTACATATGATAACATTCTTTCTTCTCTTTTCCCTCTCTTCAATTTCAGCAAACATCTCGGTGACATCCGGGACCAGCTTATTCTGGACCGCTTGAGAATCTCTTACTTTCTCTTCTTAACCCGATACTCTTTCTCTTAACTGTTCATTTTCTTTTAAAATATCATCCATCTTTGCCAGTTTAGTAGAGATTACATTAGATATTAATTCGTCCATGTATTTTAACTTTTTGTCGAGTTCGTCTATTTTATCATTGATAGAGTTTATTGATATTACTAATTGATTGTGTTTTTGTTCGGAATTCCTCATAAATATATCGATTTTATCAGAGATATCAATCAGGCGTTGTTCGGCTGATAATGAGTTTGATGAGTTGTCTCCATTATGTGGCATTAAACTGCCCACACTCTGTTTTGTCCTCTCCTCGCTAGATGGCGATATTGTTGATCCTTGAAACGATGATAAACCACTGTAAGCCTTGTTCGCGGCTGAGCTTTCATGCTTTGACTTTCTTTCTTCAGATGTCGTTGGTGTTATGTTTTTATTTTTTCGTGTCATATATTTTGGTTGATTATTCTCATAGAACACACTAACTAAAGAACACAAGCCACCATACATACTTTGTACGCCAATACACATTACTGTCATCTATACTTGCGGTGTAAAAGCTTTGGGAAGGTTGGACCACCCAGGCGGAATATTTTATTTATTTATTTGTTGTATTACATTACTCCTTTGCATATTCATCCTCCATAATGCTTGAATAACATATTTTTTTCAAGTTATTCAAGCATTATGAAGAACAATACACAAAGGAGCAATGAATAATTAAATTAGGTAAAATTATTTAAGTAAAAAAAACATTATTTTTATTTTTTATTAGTAATAAAAACAATATACATATGACGAAATACACAAATATATTAATACAATAATAACTTGTATAGTGAAAATAGAAAATATAATTAATTAGCTCAATTTAAAACACTTTCATTGTTGTTATTAACTAGTTGCATGTAACACATGAGATCCAACTGTCGATACCGATAGTATGTATAGTTGAAGAATATGTACCAAACTATAAACCCATAGATACAAATTATTGAATATTTTCAGATATTTTGTTTTCTATACAACATATGTAGGTATGTATGTCAAGATAGGATAGTATGGAGGAAGCTTCTTTTTCCTACCCAGAATATGCAAATAGCATGATGGTATGTATGTATGTTTGGAGATGAAGTATCAAACTATTAAGTCTTCTTACATATTGTGTATAGGCGACTGCCATACAAAATGTATGAAGCGATGTCGTCACTAAATTCAATTTTTAAAAAAATTGTTAAAAAAAAATTGAGATCTTCTACTACAATGTTAATATTTTTTATAGAAAATTAAATTATCTAGTTGGGGTGTTTCGGCTTTTTTCGATAATTGTAAAAGTTTTGGAAACATAGGCAGTTAAACTCATAAATTTATCATAAAAAAAATATTTTTCTTAATAAAAAATGTTTGAGAAACCCTGGAATTTTTTTGAAAAAACTGATTTGAGATTTTGTATTTGTCTATGTTTGTACTAATTTTCAGCGTTCTAGCGTTTATGGTTTCTGAGATATATGGAAAAATAAAATAAAAATTCAAAAGTTGATAACCCCTGACTGAAACAAAAATTCAAAATTCCGAGTATAAAAGTTTTGTAGGCCTGTAACTGTTTATATATTCTGAAATTTTAGGCTCTGTAAATTGAGCGGATCAAAAGTTATAAGGGGGGGACGGACACACAGACACACAGACACACAGACACACACACACACACACACACACACACACACACACAGACACACGAAATGTTCTACTCCGAATTCTGAGTAAATCCGTGTATGGAACATATATGCTGCGAAGCCTCTAAGTTGGTGTTTTTTGACTTCAAAGATGGAAAAGCCGTGAAAAAAGTAGACCTCTCCATACAATTCTCGCGTATTCTGGCTTGATACATTGTCGATATGTTAAGAGAACAAAGTTCTCCTGAACAAATCGACAGTTGGATAACTAGTTGCATGTAACACATGAGATCCAACTGTCGATAGCGATAGTATGTATAGTTGAAGAATATGTACCAAACTATAAACCCATAAATACAAATTATTGAATATTGTCAGATATTTTGTTTTCTATACAACATACGTAGGTATGTATGTCAAGATAGGATAGTATGGAGGAAGGTCCTTTTTTCCTACCCAGAATATGAAAATAGCATGATGGTATGTATGTATGTTTGGAGATGAAGTATCAAACTATTAAGTCTTTTTACATATTGTGTATAGGCGACTGCCATACAAAATGTATGAAGCGATGTCGTCACTAAATTCAATTTTTATAAAAATTGTAAAAAAAAATTTGAGATGTACTGCTACAATGTTAATATTTTTTATATAAAATTAAATTATCTAGTTGGGGTGTTTCGGCTTTTTTCGATATTTTAAAAAAATGGAAATATAGGCAGTTAAACTCATAAATTTATCATAAAAAAAATACTTTTCTTAATAAAAAATGTTTGAGAAACCCTGGAATTTTTTTGAAAAAACTTATTTGAGATTTTGTATTTGTCTATATTTGTACCAATTCTCAGCGTTCTAGCGTTTATGGTTTCTGAGATATATGGAAAAATAAAGTAAAAATTCAAAAGTTGATAACCCCTGACTGAAACAAAAATTCAAAATTCAGAGTATAAAAGTTTTGTAGGCCTATAACTGTTTATATATTCTAAAATTTTGGGCTCTGTAAATTGAGCGGATCAAAAGTTATAAGGGGGGGACGGACACACAGACACACAGACACACACACACACAGACACACACACACACACACAGACACACACACAGACACACACACACACAGACACACGAAATGTTCTACTCCGAATTCTGAGTAAATCCGTGTATGGAACATATATGCTGCGAAGCCTCTAAGTTGGTGTTTTTTGACTTCAAAGTTGGAAAAGCCGTGAAAAAAGTAGACCTCTCCATACAATTCTCGCGTATTCTGGCTTGATACATTGTCGATATGTTAAGAGAACAAAGTTCTCCTGAACTAATCGACAGTTGGAACTAGTTGCATGTAACACATGAGATCCAACTGTCGATAGCGATAGTATGTATAGTTGAAGAATATGTACCAAACTATAAACCCATAAATACAAATTATTGAATATTGTCAGATATTTTGTTTTCTATACAACATACGTAGGTATGTATGTCAAGATAGGATAGTATGGAGGAAGGTCCTTTTTTCCTACCCAGAATATGAAAATAGCATGATGGTATGTATGTATGTTTGGAGATGAAGTATCAAACTATTAAGTCTTTTTACATATTGTGTATAGGCGACTGCCATACAAAATGTATGAAGCGATGTCGTCACTAAATTCAATTTTTATAAAAATTGTTAAAAAAAATTTGAGATGTACTGCTACAATGTTAATATTTTTTATATAAAATTAAATTATCTAGTTGGGGTGTTTCGGCTTTTTTCGATATTTAAAAAAAATGGAAATATAGGCAGTTAAACTCATAAATTTATCATAAAAAAAATACTTTTCTTAATAAAAAATGTTTGAGAAACCCTGGAATTTTTTTGAAAAAACTGATTTGAGATTTTGTATTTGTCTATGTTTGTACTAATTTTCAGCGTTCTAGCGTTTATGGTTTCTGAGATATATGGAAAAATAAAATAAAAATTCAAAAGTTGATAACCCCTGACTGAAACAAAAATTCAAAATTCCGAGTATAAAAGTTTTGTAGGCCTGTAACTGTTTATATATTCTGAAATTTTAGGCTCTGTAAATTGAGCGGATCAAAAGTTATAAGGGGGGGACGGACACACAGACACACACACACACAGACACACACACACACAGACACACGAAATGTTCTACTCCGAATTCTGAGTAAATCCGTGTATGGAACATATATGCTGCGAAGCCTCTAAGTTGGTGTTTTTTGACTTCAAAGTTGGAAAAGCCGTGAAAAAAGTAGACCTCTCCATACAATTCTCGCGTATTCTGGCTTGATACATTGTCGATATGTTAAGAGAACAAAGTTCTCCTGAACAAATCGACAGTTGGATAAAAATCCATCCATCGTAACAATGTTTCTATGTCAAATACTTTGAGTTACACGAACCGACACTACAATAGCAATGGGATTCTTTCTTCAAATTTTACATTGTCTTTTTTACACAACAAATAACACACTTATTTTATTTACTTTAGCGTGACGCAGTTCTTCAATTTCAACATAAAATGATCCATCCATCGTAAGAATGTGCTTCGATCGCGAATGGACGAAAAACGGAATTGTTTGTGTCAAATCCTTTGAGTTACACGAACCGACACTTTATTAGCAATGGGATTGGGATTTTTTCTTCAAGTTTTCCATTTTTTAACACAATTCGATAAAATTTAACGACAGCAGCAATGACAACAAAGGTCAAACAAAAATGGCGATTCATTTCCAACTGTTTTCAATGCGTTGAAAATATTGCCATATTATGAAATCTGTTCCCATAGTGCATTAGTAAAATTGTAATATAACATAATGATTTGATGCTTTTTAATATTCATAAAACATAGAAGTATTCATTTTTTTATTTAAAAACTATTTCGAAAGTAAAAAATATGTTTTTTTAATACCAAACTATAACAAATAATAATAACATAAATAACATGGGTAAATTTTTAATTTTTTTTACTAATGGTATCAACGATGAGTGCTGCCGGTGGCGCCGTCTGAGAAGTGCGGTCCTCACTAAAAAGTGGAAAAAAAGACAGACAGATATATGTCTATCTCAGTCTATCTGGCGTAAATTATTTGTTCTAGGCTTGCGGGCCCTGATTATTCTCCATTTTTATATTTTAAATATTGTATTACTTCAGTAGTTAATAATAATAATTAAAAAAAAAAACTTGTCCCCGATGTAGATTCGAACTCGATTCTTCCTCGCCCAACTTTAATGCAGAACGTGTACGGTGTGTAACCAACCGTGCCACCAGCGCTTGTTGCGTGAGTGTCATAAATCTTGTATATGAAGATGTTGCTTTGAACAGGATTTTATGCTACCCACATTGATTTTATTATTCTGTTATATTATGAATAATGGCTGTCACTTTTTGTAATGATTATTTGGTGCATAAACAATGGAACTGCGTACCTTTCATTGATAATCCGAGTGAAATATATATTTCAAAAGATGCACAATCACTCATTTCACTATTTGCACACAGTCTAAACTTAATACGCACAGTTTTTAATCGAAAAATAAATTTTTATACCGGAACGAAAAATACACGGCCAGTTTAGTTGATAGTTATAATATGATGTCATATATATGATGATAGTTATAATATGATAATCTCCAATAAAAAAAATAGCTAATTGAAAAGTGCGAAATCGTATCCCCTTGGAGTAGTGCGGAATGAAAATATAGTTTAAATAATAATAACCTAAAATAGATATACCCAAAAAATATATGTAAAAAATATATAATATATTATGAGTAAGATTTTTTTGAATGCAAAATAAATTCCATGGGTCATATTTGCCTTTTTCATACGTAGGTAAGTACTTTGTGGGGATTAAACCCTTCTATAAAATGTATTTAAATTTTCAGCCGCAAATGTACGTAATTCCATTGAAAGAAGAACGCATACAGAATATTTTTTTACTTTTGATTAATGACATTAATTTTTAAATTCGCAGTGTTGTTCACAATTTTGTGAAAAACGAATTTGGCCGATGAAAATGTTTGTGTTTTAGATCCAAAACTTTGATATACTCGTAATATTACATAAATACATATTAAATAAAAATGAGATTGTGCAACGGCGAAAATTAAATGTCGTATTCGTGAATAATTTGTGACATTTTTTTTCTTTTAAGTATGAAACGATAAATTCGTTCCTTTATTTTGTGAATACAAAATAATAACGAAATACTTGTATATGGTATGTGTTTTATATCAATTAAAAATATATCTTTTAATTGATATAAAACACAAATGTTGAAACCATTTATGATATTTTCCCTAGAATGATATTTTCCCTATATTTGAGGAATTCGATTTGAAATTGGTATATTCAAATTTATATACCTCATTAAATAAAATTTCTTAAAACAAACTAGGAAACTAGGTACCTTTAGGACTTACGACTTTTGGCTCGTTTACATAATTACTAAAAATCTTTAATCTATTTAAGTCTTTAATATTTTTAATTTATTTGATATATATGCGAAAAAATGTGCTTATTTGAGATTACATTTGAATCCAGGTCAATTATTTTACACGTTAAACGCACTGCTCAGATAATTTTTTGATAACATCCAAACACATCCTATACACCACACCCTGGGCAAAAGTGCGCCAATTTCTTGCATCATGGCTATTTGGCCAAATCGTCCAATCTTTTTCGTTTCAGGTTTTTAAAAAATACGATTTGCATACTACCTTTATTCCGTAGCACAGGTACAGTATCATGTGTATGAGAAATTCCCAAGCCGATTTAAAAAAAAAATAATGAAACGCGAAAAGAGCAAAGCTTTAAAAAAATGTGAATTTTTATCAAAGGACCATACAGGACACGCCTTTCAGTAACAATTTTTGTCGAATTAACTGTTATACTTTGCTAGAGATGTTTAATGCATATCGTCTGCCATTAATTTTTAATCCATTATAAGTTAGTAGGCAGGTAACCAGCGTCCATTTTATTTTTACCATCTCTTCAAATATAATTCTTTATTTTCTGATTTTCCCGACACTTTTTTTTGCCAGTGTCGAAAACTTATTATTCTCGTCATAAATATTTAAACTTCTGGTTTGGGTACACGTCACGACAAAACAGGGAATAACATATTTATTTTTAATTCCTCTTTCTTTTAGTCCGTTGTGTTTTGAGAGAAAAAATAAATAACGTAAAAGGCATTAAATATTGAAAAATCATATTCTGCCTAAAGAAAGGTGTTAGGTGTCAATGAAGGTACATAGAACTAACTTTTCTGTACCGGTCTCAACACATAGCCTTTATTTTGAGACCTGATATCGAGGAATGACAGATTTTCTTGGATATTTATTTTCTTTGAACAGATACATTATGATCAGTATCAATCCCATAACAAAAACGAGTGGGTTGTGGCCAACGCTAAACTCCTCACTAACAAGTCATTCTATAAAGTATTCAAATTTTGTATGGAAAATTTCCAACATTTTCATGAAATGAGTGAATAGAATCGAATGAGTACTTAAGTCAATAATCGATAAATTAAAAAATGAACACGCAGTACATAGCACACACACACAGATACATTGTGATGAAACTTTCAGAATACAATCTCAGCATGATACTAGTTGATAATCTGCAAAAAAAAAACCCTTGAAAATTGCGAAATCATAACTCCCCACTATATCACCTTGTGTTAGTGAGGAGTAAAAAACTAAATGATGAAAAATAAACCATTTGGTACAACACGAAAATCTGAATTCCACAAAATCGGCCGTAGTCAAAATTAATTTTTCTTTCTCACACCATTTATTTATGCTTCATTAAAAATAGATAACTGCTCCCCAACTGGGTATACCTGTTCTGGGGCAAGCAGTGTAGGTACATATTATTGTAATATTTCACAGGAGACGTATAGGTTGTACCTATTTGCATTTCTAAAATGTGACTAAACAATATAAACTAAACTATTGTACACAGATTAGAAATGTGAATAAGGGTCATAATGATATGCAAATTCATATTGTGTATCTAAGTACCTTGTCATTTTTTTGTTAAATGCACAAATTAGAAATAGTATCTTTTGAAAATATTGAACTAACAGCATTCATGTGACCACATCCATGCTCCGTCAGTCATATCTTTATTCAGTCGAATCTCAGATCAAATCAAGACAGTTTATTAGATTTAATTTTTTCATCATAAGTTCTAGATGGAATTCCATTAAATTTTCTTAAAAATTTTAATAAACATTAAAAAAAAACGTTAAGTTAATTCCACTGTTTATTTCGACTACAACCTACAATTGGTTCCGTGCTAAGCACATTTTCAAGTACTGGAATTAAGTTATTAACGTTTTTTTTTATTTTTTAATGTTTATTAAAAAAATTTAAAAATCAAGACAACACAACATTTATAAAACAATCGGGATTTTAGTACGAAAAAGAAAATACAAAATAATAAGTATATAAAGTATGTCCATGACATCCTTTCACTAATATTTATTTATTTAATATTGCTTCTCGGGCAACTAACAGGTACTATGTCAAATATTAATTTAACACGCACCCAATAACAAGTTGCCACATTCTGGAGACTTACAATATCAATCGTCTCACAGATCGAACATTATGTAAATTATTCTCGATAGTTTTTGTTTCACTTGTTGAATCTAATCTGAAATGTACTGAAACCGATCTCAGATATCTGACAATGATTTCAATTGTCAGTTTTTATTAAACAAATGAAACCGAAATCTGTTGGTGTCAGTTTTATTGAAATACTGTAAATCTAATGAATTTAAAACTAATTTCAATGTTCTAGAATTATTCACAAAATGTTAGATTTTCCCGGAATAGTTAAATGTATTAAACTTAAATAAAGTCAAGATAATTTAAATATCTTAATATGCAAATTACTTGCCAATAGTAGGAGTTATAGTTGTAGAAAGAAACTTTTTGTAATTTATCTTTTAATTAATACCAAATGAATCTACATACTTGGTTTCAATCAAATTATAATTCATTATGCAACCTCCAAAAGCATTTAAAAGTTATAAACTAACATATATCTTACTGTCAAATGAATTTATAATGAGTAACGTAAAACATGTGTATTAATTTTGAATATAGACTGTTATAGAATGTTGGTTTTAAACGACACTATGATTAACTCAAAATTGCAATACAAAAACTTTGTTCCAATTCACATTATTTATAGTCGATTGTTTATAATGTTTACGGACTTTAGTCCATCTAAAGTAACATTAGTATTTTTTTTTCCTCATTTAATTATGAATTTCCAAAAGGTTTCTCAAAATAATTTTAATACATGATTAACTCTTTCTGAAAAAATATCGTACAATTAAAATCGACTACTATATTTGTTTTTTCTCTATGCTGAGCTTTTTTATGTATTTTAAAAATACATAAATTTAATATCATTTAATGATTCGGCAGATATTTTGAGGTAGTAAATACTTACCATATTTGAATTATATATCTAGCTGTGAAAAATATATATAATTCCAGACAAGTTGTGCAAAATAAATTGATAATTCCCAGATGGACAAACTATAACGGTGAAAGGACACTGAAAGTAAGCATACCGAAAATATTTAACACCCTTCCAAGTGGTATGGATAAAATATCCTCAGTTAAAACCGTATTTAAAAAAAATTTGTAGAAAGTAATTAAAAACATTTGACTCATTTATAAGTAGTAATTATATAAAAAAAAACATGTATCTCATATTATAATTTTAACCTTGTCAATTATAATTGACTCAGGAATGTAACATGTACTTGACCTTTTTGTATGGGAAACTCGTAAACTGATAGCCTGTAGGCTAGTGAGATCCCAATTATTGTGATGTAAAACTTTTATTGAAATAAAAAAAAGCTATAAATTACTATTTCTATGAGTCATAAAAATATTGGTTTAAAGCTAGTTTTATAATTCAAATATACCTATATTTATTTATTATTAAAATTACCTTTATAAAAAGTAGGTAAACTATATAAAAATACAAAGTTTTTTTAACAGATAAAATAGACGTGTTTAACAGGAGGTGTATATTTTTCTCATTCTTTTTCATACTTGCTCTTTACGAAAGGACTGATTACAATCCCTGGTAATACATGCGAATGGGATGACAGAAGCTAAGGTCTGTCTATTGTATAGGTAATGCAGATGATTTCCCATGAGGTTTACATAGTTCCTTCCATCTTTCTATTCCTTGAACTGCGAGCCTTTTTCATTACATTTCCTTGACTTGCGACATCACCAAATCATTAGGACATTTGTTATTCTGTTCTTTAGTATATTCGACATTGACAGCCGAGGTGAAACAGCATTACCCGGCTTCAGTCTTATTTACTAAGGTATTATTAAGTAAACAATAATGGAAAAAGAGACATGGGTCATTCATGACAATATTAACGATATCCAGAAAGTAGAATAGCTTGAACAACACATGTCATGTATGAATCGATAAATGAATATTGACGAGGCAATGGATCCGTGTAAACATAGAAGTATGTAGCGTTAGGCTCGCTTTGCCTATCCTATGAGTATGTAACATACTTTCTTTAACAAAAATTTTAATGATTAAGCAAAATGGTGACTTAAAATGACAATATAATGTATATGATTAGCAGGAAAACTTCTGTCGGGTACGCTAGTTTTATCTGCTTTTCTGGGTCCTAAGGAAATAAATGCTTTGTTAGTGAAACACTAATTATTGTTTATCTTTGTGCTAATTTTGTTTAAAAATTATAACATTCAAATGCACAGTATAATAATTTAATAATTACTTTATGAACATTCTAACCATGCTTCATACCAGTAAAAAAGATGTATACAACTTAATAGTGAAGATTTGACAATTCAGCTATTTGATATATATTAAAACCAAATTAAGCAAAGATTTTTGTCTATATTGTGCGTTTATGTGTCAGATATTAACCACACAAAAAAGGATTGTTAAAACTAAAACTATGTTTTATTTTATCAACGTGAAACTACCCGTAAGCTATCTTGCCAAAAGAAATGGATCACATTTTCTTAGCTCAATAGTTTATAATAAAAAAACCAAAACAGGACTTAATAAAAATTTTAATTGAATCCCAATATTTTGATTATATTTTTGGTGTCATTTTCATACTTCAAATTTCTTCGCTGAAGCTTTTTCCAAGGGTTGAATCATAATTTCATGTACCTGAAAATATGAAATGAAGATTTAATTACTGGACGAACCTTTGATAAAAGACATTAATATTTATAGATTATTATTAATTTATAACCTGAACTCCTGGTCTAGTACTAAGTGTATAGACAATGGCTTCGACTATATCTTGCTCCTCTAACATGTTTTTTATATTAACTGGTGTCAGTTTAATATTCAACTGCTGCCCTAGTTTTTCCGCCATCTCTGTGTATACAGCACCAGGGCTTATACTCTGAAAAATACATACAAAGAAGAAAGTAGTACTCTAAATATAGATATTAATTATATGAGACGTGAAGACGGTAAAATAAAACGAGATCCACGAAAGTAATCTATAATTGCTGATATCAACTCGTAAAAATACTATAAAGTGCACGTCCATGTGTACACTTCCACTTGAATAAAATTAAATCGTCAAAAACAATATTCACGGGAATTATTTGGTGGTATCACTAGTTACATACATACATACCATCACGCCATGTCCCTCACGGGGTAGGCAGACAGAACCGAATGCCACTTATTTCTATCTTGAAATACATTCATCGCCTCTTCAACATTCAAACATCGTCTTATACAACATGTTCGTCTTTTGTTCACGCTTCTAACATTTCCGTCTTTCAAAATACCGTTCAAATGGACGTGCTATCCCTTCCTTGGGCGGCCCCGACCTCTCATTCCATTCCTGCCCGCAATGTATATTTTCAAACCATCACAATGTGTTCACTTTCGTTATATTAATAACATCTTTCTTTATCCTACATTCTTTCCTTATGTCCTCATTTCTGACCCTGTCATACATCGTTCTATTACAGATTCTTCTTAGCGATCTCATTACAACTGCATTTATTCTACTTTCGTGCGACTTTTGCCATGTCCAGGTTTCACTTGCATACGTCAAGGTTGGCATTAATATAGCGTTAAGAATGGCAACTTTAGCATCCTTTGATATTTCGCGGTCATTCATTACTGGTTTAAGTTTTTATTTATTAAACAAATTTTCGGTTCTCTATTCACTCTGTTTCCTGCCATAACTCTTCTTTCGATCTCCTTATCAATCCGTACATTGCGTTGCATATCCCTAGTTATTTACAAAAATTAAAATACTATCAACAAACTTTTGATGGGCGCTTTATAAACTTAGGGATCGCCAAGCGAAAGAATGCACTTGACATCACCTGTGCATAAAACCAATTTTAGTACAGGAAAATACTTTAATATTTATCGAACAACAAAATCAGTATACATTCGAAGTTGTTCAGCGTATTGCGCGTCACTTTTTTGTTGAGGTTTGCAACCATACATTTGCAACAATGTTTTACAAAACTGTCACCCACATTCTTTTATTTGTCGAGCCCTACCAACATATTAACTAATACTATGCAACACATTTGTGTCGTTTCACGAAAAAATATTAATTGCGAGGAGTTTTCGAGGAAAAACGTTTCAATGGCTTGAACATCATTAATATTTAAAGTTCGCGTGGTTTTATGATTACGCCCTTGTGACGAGACTTGTTTGGTAATCTTCGAGCGGAATGTAATTGGAATACTTTGTGACGAGACTTTCTATTAGGTGATCTTCGAGCGGAATGTAATTTGAATACTTTGACCTAAGTACTGATCTTATACAAAGAGCATAAGAAAAGGGAAAAACCATTTGATTCTGTTATTTCTCTCAACACCAGCCGTTCTGCTTATGGGGACTTAAAACGTCCCCGTGAAAATCTCTAAAAGAACGTATGTAGAGCATGAGAAGAGTCTGGTGAACTGTATAACTTTGCAGTCAGTGGGCTCGCCGTATACTGAATGTGAAGAAAAGAGTGTACCGTACTTCATGGTCATGAAATCTCAGACCTATTTGATAAGTTTTCTGAAACTTTTTTTATTATTTTTGTAGCATTTTCATTTATGAAAGCGTTTTATTCTTTTTCAGTCACTGATTCGAACTGCATTTTTCATATGTACGTGTAATTTGTTTATAAAGTTCTTCTTCATTTAACCTATAGACATGTTAAAAAAAAAAAAAAAAAAAAAAAAAAAAAAAAAAAAAAAAAAAAAAAAAAAAAAAAAATCATGAAGGTGAACTATTCTGGGAGGAGGATGTTCAACTTTACCATCTCTTCGCAGGCATTCCGGGCAGTTGCTGTTATTGGAATCAATCAAACAATCTAGTATTGCCAAGATTATTTTTTAAGTTGCTTTGAAAAAAAATATTATATCTGCATACCGTAACTTTAATGTTACTCTTGAGACGTTGGAGTTCAACCCTGAGGGATTCAGTAAGAGCAGTGACCGCATATTTGGATGCTGGATATGTACCAAAGGACATGTTGGCTATTCTGGGCATCCGATGACCTGCAACACTAAAAAATAGAAACAATTAGTTCTATCTAATCCACTTTAAGAGAAAGGCACAAAGACATATGATAAAATAGAAAATACCGGAGTTCATTTATAAGTACCTTAATCATAATACTTATAACCGACAAATTCTTGCTTGTGAACTTCTTTGAAACGCCGATTCAGGATAAAACTTGCAATCGCAAACAAATGTACCTACTTATTACAATACTGCATATTTTACCCATATAACGAATATCTTGAAAATTTTCAAAATTATGAATAATAACTCCCGCACATAAAAACAACAAAGCCTTAAAAAAATGCATGCATTAATAAGTGAAATAAAGCTAACTCTTGAAACCCTAAACTTAAAACTCTTATTATTAAACCACATTTGCACTTATATCTATTCACACCTTAACGACTTCCAATCGACCCAAACTACACGTCAGACTAGACAGACTAGACAAGTAAATATACAGATACCGAGAACCAAGTCGACTTATGGACAAAGAAATTTTCATTTCCTTGGAGTAAAAATTTTCAATTTGCTTCCAATTGAATTGAAGAAAACTACAAATATAAACAGCTTTAAATGTGGATTAAAGAAGTGGGTAAAAGAAACAGACAAGACAGTGATAAATAAACAACTCTACGTTAACATACAATGACACACACGCACACCTAAACAATATACCTATATAATTATAAGCTGCTTCAGAACAGGTTTTTAACCTAGTGAAGCAGTTTACATTCCGCATCTAGTTCTTAAGGATCTTTTTTTGTAAAAATATTGTATTGTTAACTTTGATGTGTACCTTGTATATTATTTCTTATTTTACAAATAAAAAAAAAATATTAAAGGACAAATATGAAACAAAATCAAACAAAATGTAGTTTTTATGGGCATTAGACTTTTTTCAGTAATTATTATAGTTTTTTAGCAAAAATATAATTTATATTAATGCACATATTCACAGTACAGTTGATTTTAAAATCTGAACGTGTGTTACCTACATATAAATACAATTTTCTCGAATAATATAAAGTCTTACAAAGAAAATATAAAATGCATTCACAATGAAAATGTTTCAAGAAATTTATGTTTAGTAAATGTTAATAACATTTTCGACGTGAGAAATGACTTTGTATGTACACGGAGATCTTATCTAACTTATGACTAAGGAAAATTTCATAAAATATACACAAAAGAAAAAACATTTTGATATAAAACAAACTCTTATTCATGATTATATTCCAACCACTGGGTACTTCAAAAACCTCTTAAAATTTATCTTTATGTTTTTTCTGTTGAAATTTTCAAGAGATTAGGATTAACGATTGTCGCGTCGTAACTTCTTTGTCGGGGTCCTATGTTCGGTTCTCAGTAGAGGGAAAACTCATGAAATATTATTTTACAATAACAATTAGATCTAATACTTTATATTGTGGCGCGTTTACAGCCAAACGGCAGTTTCGTCTAACTTACCAGTGTTTCAAGATCAGATGAAAAGCAAATATTTCTTTATTACTGATTTTTTTTTAAAAGCCGTCTGTTGGGAATTTAACCCGAGACATCCGCACAGAATTCAAACGATTTTCCCATAGTTCACAGCTTCCCGATTCGTAGTTCATCGACAGGCACTATTCTGACGATGCTCATCAAAGTGCGATTTTTTTATTATTGTCTCCTTTATTTGCGACCCTTACTATTGAAATTGAGCCTAGAAGACTTTGGGTTCAACTCAACAGAATCCGCACAGGCCAGGGGTGATGTAACTACCTTCTCTGGAAGTGGGGGGAAAAGAATCTCTCCCAATTGCGAATGCGGAGCGGAGACTCAGACGGTGGCACATTTGGTGGGGGAGTGCACCTTACAGGGATTCGAGGGAGAGATGAAGGACATCCACAGTCTCGTCCCAACGGCGGTCGACTGGCTATTGACAGCAGAGTTTCGACTCTGAGCCAAGCAGTTGCCGATGCCATACTATTGAAAAATAATAACTCTTGAAATTACGAAAAAATTTGGTATTGATGTGAATAATTGAACATTTTAGTTTTCGTTTGTTCCGCGTTTCGTTCAACAGTATTTTAATATCTCTCAAGTTTTCTTCGTTTGTCTTTGCATTTTGACTAGGCGTTTGACTTGAATCGTAAACGATTTGATTTTTTTTTGTACCCTCACTTTTTTGTTTTTTTTTTTTTAAACATTGCTCTCTGGTCGAGAGATGCCAAATAAACAAAAGATACCGCGAACCTCAAAGTCAACACAACACAAACGGCAGCCATGTTGACTCGTCGGCAATGAATAATTTTACAGATATCTGTTTTACGAAAAGCGATACAAAACGCGTTGAACACGTTCTATTTTTTTTCCTACCGCGTTGAAAAACCCGATGAAAACCTAAACCTCGTTGAAAACGTTGTCCGTGTAAAGTGCGCTTTAGTCTCCATAATGTGGCAACTAGTTATTGGGTGTGCGTTGAATTAATATTAGATACTACTTATCACAACATATACCAGGCCCCAAGCATCTCAACGCACGTGTAATTACTTAGGCTGAGATGGGCTGAACATATACAACGATTGCCAACCTCACGGGTGCCGAAACGAATCATGACTGGACACCCGGGTGGGAGAAGAAGGGTAAGAAAACCAAGGCTGCGATGGAAATATGAGGTCAGAAAGGATGCGGCTCAGCTTCTCCAGGAGAGGAGTTAGAAAGTGGCAGCAGAGGACAGGACGGGATGGAGGCGAAAGTTAACGGAGGCCAAGGCTCGATTTGGGCTGTAGCGCTATCGAAGAAGAAGTTCTTATTAGTTACCACTAAGCCACGAAATAAAATTCATTTTGAAAACTTTACGGGTAGGTAGTTGCATTAGAACAAACACTGTACCTGTTTATGTGAATAATGTGTCCATTATCACCTCTTTGTCTCATACTCTTGAGGGCTTCTCTGGTACACAGGCAAAGACCCAACACATTTACATCAAGAACATCTTTGAAGTCTTTTGTGGAGCCATCTGAAAAATATAAAATATTAATATTATCGTGTTACATTGAAATTATTTCGAAGTAAAAATCTGTGTGATATTAAAACATGTTTCGTTTGAAGTTTTTTTTTTGTAAATCGCTCTGAGCATGAAAATAAAAACAACAAGTAAAAGAGATACATAAAGTCTTATTTAGACATACTCAATTCTACAGCAAATGGTGTTATTTACCAAATGTGTTTTTATTTTTAATAATATTTATCCGTTTTACTGCAAAATGAAGAAAATAACAATAGAGTACAAAGATAAGAAAATATTGGTTTGTTGATTTGTCATTATAATCGTGTAATAATTAGTTGAATTCAAGGCACGTGTCCTCCAAATGCACACGGTTTAGCAACGCAAACTGTTCCTGCTAATACGTGTTCAATTCAAGGCACGCGTCTTTCAATCGTACACAGGTTTTTAAATTTTACCATGCGTATTGATTGAGCGTTACAAGGCTGTGTTAGAGGCATTTTTTGTGATTATGTATGATTGTTTTAGTTTTAATAGATTAATCTACATTATTTCATAAAAAATCGTTGACAATTTTTTTTTGTATGAGATTGGAACCTACTCATGAATTTTTCAATGAAAAAATCACACTTTGCGTCATAATTACCTTCACAAGATATAGACCATCGAATTTTACATTGGTAATTATCCTTGTTTCCTTCGTAATTTACAATTTCAAAATTGTCCAAAATAACACCAAGTACCTATGTCCTTTAACAGTTCAATATTACTTGAAGACATAAACAAAATTACTGATTACTACCATATAATCAGTGAATAAAATACAAATGTGACAGTGACAGACGAAATGAAGTTCCGCGCGAACTTCATGGCTATATATGTATGTTCCATATTCAATAATCAATTACCTTTAATTGAACACTTATTAGCACGAACAACCGTGTGCATTTGGAGGACACGTGCTTTTAATTCAACACGAGTTTTTAAGTGCATTAGCGCAACAAACTAGTGCCTAATTCGGGTCACTATTTGCCTCCTAATCAACACGGAAAGGTAAATACGCGTCCTGGGCAGAACGCTTCCAACCGGGCCACCTAGCATGAGATCTTCCAACACCTATCATTACTAAGAAATTTCAGATATCAAAGATAAATATTATATGTAGTGAAAATATTAACAAATTAGTTCCATGGAGGTATTTCCACTTACCAGACAAATTTGTCACTGAGGAAATGCCCGCATTGTTAATCAAAATGTCAACTCCCCCGATACTGCTCTCAATCCACCTGAATGCATTCAATATGTCACTTTCCTTAGACACGTCGCATTTGTATGTAAATATTGAACCTTCACTATTTGCAGCTATTTCCTAGAAGTGTTGAATAATTTACCTTCTATAATTCAACTCAGTTGAAATAATACAACGAAGCTGTCATTAAAAATATTTATTTTGTGTCATAGTACTCGTTCTAAAATAAAATATTCTCTTTTATTTGATTTAGTAAAATAATTCAATTCTGTCTTATTTGACACATTAATCTGATTTTAGCAAATAGATAGAAGATAATTTTTAATATGAAACTCAAAACTACTATTAATTGCCATTTGATTTTTCGAAATCAACTATTTGACAACAAGTAACAATAAATCAATTATCATATTAGATATGTGACGAAAAAAAAACAAGTGAGTATATGAAAAAAAATCATAGAAGAATATCAGAAGAAATTTATGGTAATTAACTTCGTTTGGTAACAAGAAATATTTAGACCTAAAAAAAATCTTGAAACGGAGTTTCTTGCAAGCGTTCCTTAAACAATTCAATATCCATGCATCGTATACTTTCTATAAATAAATTTTGAAATTATTCCTTATATGTATATTTTTAACATGATTGAAAACCATTGTCAAATCAGCTATGTGTAATTTCGATAGGTTTCGACTATGAAATAATGATGAAGTGATATCAAAGTTCACTTATTATTATATATGTTGATCACTTTTACCTGTAATTTGTCAATTCTCCTTGCTAATCCTACCACCTTTACTCCATGTTCTGCCAATATTTTTGCAGTCTTCGAACCAATTCCAGAACTAGCCCCGGTAATAACTGCCACTTTACCAGCCCATTGATCCATTTTTGTTTGAAATTTATTAAATAAAATATAAAAACAATGTTGATAACTCAAAATCACTGTACAATTTGATTCCCGTATTTTTCTTATCGTATTCAGATCAGGTTATCAGCAAACAGAGATATAAAATGTGATATCTCGACGTTTGACAATTCATAATAACATATTATATTAAAAATCAAATTTTTTATCTAAAAAATAAATTGACCATTAACTATAAATGTAGTAGGTAGTAATACAATAAATAGTTCCAAACAAAACTTTCATAATTTGCGGTGATTGGTTGTTTTCGAAACCGTATTCACACTGTTCCATTTGAAATTTATTTTCCTCCCGATACCTCATAACAACCAACTTTATGTTACTGTTTGCCTATCATATTATTAAAGAATCAGTCAGTAACAAGGGTGTTTACACATATTAGAAAATTTGGCCAATGTTGATTAAAAAAAAAAATTTATTGATTTTTGGATAATGTAAGGCTGCTGTTTAGTTTTCAAATTAAACACAGTTGTTAAGTTTATTTATACATCATATTTATTGGAAAATCCTATTATATCTACAAAATAGAAAAAATATATACCATATTTCTATACTTGTAGGTAAATACTTGATTTTGTTCCAACAGCTTTCTCGTAACTAAAGTTTTCTGATAAATTACAACAATTCCGTGATTTTCTGTTCTCATTATTTGAACTTATGACATTAGCATTTTTTGTGATAAACTAAGAAAATGAGCCTTCAAAAAGAGGTTTAATGTATCATGTATATGTTCAGATAGTCAGTTGTCATCCATACTGAGAAAAATCATTCGTGGTTAAATTTAATTATAAAATAAATGAGGCTAATTGTAATATCATTTAATGATTCGGCGGATATTTTGTGGTAGTTAATATAAACCATTTTTGAATTATAAATTTGCTATAAACCACTTGTTTTTTGAGTCACTTCGCGACATGTTTCGGAAGCGCTGTCCTTCCATCGACCGGCGTGTCGACCACTTGTTTTTTGAGTCACTTCGCGACATGTTTCGTAAGCGCTGTCCTTCCATCGACCGGCGTGTCGGCGTGTTCCGGCATAAAACTTATAAATAACCATACCTTTCATAACACTTCTCCAATATTTTTTAACGTTCACCAATTATGCCTTTTTAATGAGATCCCTATCAATTCAATTTTGAAAGTTCTATATATTGTAATACTGAAATTCTTTTCGCTTGAAAATAAGGAATTTTTACTACAGCCATCTATGGGTGAAATTATGAACAACAATCTTATTATTTTTTATTTATTTTTGTTGTAACGCCATCTATTGAGAGAATTGGTTTTTTGTAAATAATGAAAGCTACAATTCTTATATCTGAGGTGACAATGCATTTTTCGCATAGAAGTCACCCCTGAATTGCGCCAGACTTATAAGGTCATTTTTGTCTTATTTACCTACTTGTACCAATGTGTAAGTAATCGAATATTTTTAGACTAAAGTATCTTTGAAAAAAATATCTTTGACTCCCGACAGGGAAAAAAATCCAATGTTTGCGCATATGCAATAATAAAAATATTCGACTTCTCCAATACTTAATATATTCCCCATCAAAAACAAAAACACTTCACAATACTTCCCTCCCCCCACTAACCCAACCAACCCTCAACCGCCAATCCCCTCGCTTCACAGACAGATACACACAAATTCAACATGTTAGTCTCGACACGCCGGTCGATGGAAGGACAGCGCTTCCGAAACATGTCGCGAAGTGACTCAAAAAACAAGTGGTTTATAGCAAATTTATAATTCAAAAATGGAGGCTAATTGTATTTAGTTTACGAATCAAAATGCCAAAGAAAAGAATCCGGACTTTTCCATAAAATAAATCACAAAGAAAAGTGTAGTATTTATTTTTCATCATCTGCGAAGACAGTGTGGGATTATTTCCATAAATAGGATATTTTTAATTTACTTAATTAATTTCCCTTGTTATTCGGGGTTTTGAGTTATTCCAGAGGGTGAAATAATTATTTCCTGAACCTGAAAATTAAAAACATAAAATGATCAAAATAAAATAACACTATGCTCTTCCATTTCTGACCAACATCTATACCAATGTAGCTACGTTTCATTTATTCATAGGCAATAAAAAATACCGTAAAACGAGGCTTTGTTTTCACCGTTTCGAACATTAAAAAACCCGATTTATAATTGAGAGACTATGCAAAAAGTGTAATGTTTGAAAATCTGAAAATGTTTCCTCTCCTTTCTATCTCTTTGTCCTTTTGTTTTCCTTGCATTATTATGAATTATTATTATGATCGTTAAACTTTATTTGATTAATTTTATTTATTCTTTGTCTTATTATTACGTATTTTTTTACTATTCACGATGTTAGAGAAACGATTTGGAAAAAAGATATTTGGAAAAAAATATGTCGTGCTCATTTTTCTTTGCCCATTTTAATATGAGGAACACAAAGTGATGGTAAATTAATAAATTTTGTTCAATAACGTGAACTATATTTTTTTTTTATAATGAATATTTACATATAACAAATACTAATACACTTTCACAACGATAAAGAAAACCATATCACTGCTCAACATTCTCACGATACAAGACACAGACTTCAACTAATCACTCCGAAGACGAATACTGCATACGGACATAGACATTATCAATACTTGGCCCCAAAAATACTAAATTTAGTTGTTAAAGACATAAAGGACATACAAATAATGAAGAAAACAAGACTAAAACTAACAATTCATACGTGGCTATACAATAAAGGGATTAACTATTGTCAGCAAATTGTCAATCCTTAACAACATATTATGTATACAACAAATCTCACATAGGACTAACATAGTGAAACATAGACTGCACAATATAACAACATATATTATGTAACTAATTATTATGTAAATAGTATACCACCTCAGAACAGGCCTGGCCTAGTGAGTTGGTACAAACCAGCCCATATATTTGAAATAATTTTAAGTGTAATTTTACTGATGTATTTTTACTTGTACTTATTTTGTAACTTTTTATTTTTGGTATTAATAATAAAAAAAAAATTATTTATAATTCAATTACGTGCACTCAAAGAATCATTAAACTCTTTTGAAAAATAATAATGTACATATTGTAACAATAATACTTTTCGCTCAACGGTTACGATGTAAAAAGTATGAATTTGTAGATGGACTAAAAGAAGAAAAAGAAAGAAAGATCAAAATCAATTTATATGATGTGTAATTATAACGAAATTGGTGACAAATAATAATCAACGAAATATACAATGGCTGCATCTTTGACTGCTATATTTTGTATGCGTGAAGTACAAAATATAGCAGTCAAAGCAATATTTTTGCTATGTACTAAACTACAAAGAGTTTTACTATAGCATTACTTATGTTAATAACACTCTGAAGACTGTATATAGTGAAACATATTACTGTATTTGCAGTAGCGGAGTTGCTCATAGAAGCCGAAAATCTTGGCTTGCCTAAATTAATCAAAACAATCAAAATATTTTTTTGATTGTTTATTGTAACCAAACTACAAGATTGGGAATTGAAACATAATAAATACGATTTAAGTTTCATCAAGAATTGTCCGTAAAGAAAACAAATATACTGAGTCATATTATTTTTAATGGGTGATTGGCATCGTTAATTGAAAACGAATGTTAATTTTGACTAGATGTCATTTAGTTTTTGTGTTGATTATTGATTTCAACTATTTCTATCTGATAAATCAATCCACCATTTGCATTTATTTAGTCAATTGGAAACGATTTTTTTTCTTAGTGATTTCTGAAGGTAATAACCTAAAGCTATGTAAATACCTCAACTCCTGTCGAACTGAGTTGCAATTAATATTTTCAGGCAATATTTAAATATTATTTTTGTGTCGTAAATCCACCCTTTGTATTTATTTTATAAATTGACGGACGTACTTATTGCTTGTGACTTCTGAAGGTTATAAGTACAATGTATGTTTTTACCTCAACTCCTGGCCTTGTACCGAGTGCATATAATATGGCATCGGCAATATCTTGCGTGATAAGTACAGGTGGTGGTGTATCTGATGGTATATTATTCATTTGCCTGGACAAATCGATAAGCATGTCCGTCAATACTGGCCCTGGACTGATACTCTGTAAAGAAACAATACTTTATTCATTAAATCCACAGGTTCTGAAACTTATTTCGACCACGGCGTGCTTTGAGATTTAAAAAAATCTAGCACACTTATTACATCACCAACTATAGCGTTTCTTAAGAATGTTATTTTTTGGAATTCAACTATATTACAACACATATTCAAAAACCAAAATAAGATATTGAAAAATATACAGTATAAAAAAAAACATTTCTATTTACCATAGAAAAGCCTTCGTGTGTAAAGGAGACTAGTGTATTTTTTTCGCAAATATAATTTTTAAACATATTTTATATAGGATAGATATTTGCTATAGATAGATGTAGATATGTTATAAATATAAAAAGAATACTTGGTTATAGTACAAATCACTTTATTCTGACGATGTGCCTTGCACGAAACGCGTCGATTATCTAATAAATACAATAGAACTATTACCAAGTATTTTTTTATATTTATAACATATCTACATACAATGGAGTTCTATCAAGATTTGTCGATCGACAAACTAAACTTAGTTATAGATAGATAATTAATATTTGACATAGTACCTCTTAATTGCCCAAGAAATAATTGATAAATATCCTATTACTAATATCAAAAAATGTTTCAATGATCCGAAATAAAATTCATACTTAATCATATAAAGAAGTATTTTAACTAACATCAAAAGAAGGTTTGAATTTTAAACTTACATATATATAATAAAAATAAAGGATGAACATGATACGTTACGACAAGTTCGAAAGTCACTGCGTTCAGTAACTTGCAACCGAATTTCTCTTTTTAATTAGAAACCAAAGTTGCTAAAGCATTAAATCCACGTGCATGCAAAATCAGAAATCGTTGAACTGACCAGTGTGCTGTTAAGAGATTCGCTTCTTCAGCCAAAATTCTTAATAGCCAATCTAAATTTTAATTATGTATTCTTCGTTTGTTGTCAGTTCTACAAATCGTCTCTCTGGATTACCTTAACGCCCCCTATCTTGTTGAGCCTTCTCTTGTCGCCCTGAAAGGCTCCAGCGACCACAAGGAGGCGTTATCACCCACGTTGAGAAAGACTGATTATACTAACAAACTAAGCCATTATTTTGTTTGAATGAACACGACTTCATATAGTACAAAATAATTCCCGTGGATATGCTGCATATTCTAGAAAAGCTTTTCTTATGTATGTTTACCTATTGCAAGGAATCAATATTCATCTTGCAATAAATATCATATATTAACTCCATACTCAGATTAATTCTATCGTTATAGTAAAAACAATATTTCCTGTAATTTTTGTCAATTGTTCAACATCTCAATAGAGACAATGTTGGAATATTATTGAAGAACCAGGAACTCAAGGCACCTACAGGACTTACGACCTGTCATTCGCTGGTTTACGTGATCTGTTTATGCGTTTGGGCATCGTTCACCAATTTTGCTTTCTTATTGAGTTCCCTTATCGATCCGAATTTTTTAAGTTCTATATTTATTAGAATTATGAAAAAAATTATATTTAATTCTAAGTTCTACTTAGAATTAAATATAATTTTTTTGACTTCCATTCACCGGTATCGCTCTATGCTGAGCATCGTCAGAATGGTGAACTATAGTGATGAAGACCATCTATATATACATATATATATATATATATATATATATATATATATATATATATATATATATATATATATATATATATATATATATATATATATATATATATATATATATATATATATATATATATATATATATATATATATATATATATATATATATATATATATATATATATATATATATATATATATATATATATATATATATATATATATATATATATATATATATATATATATATATATATATATATATATATATATATATATATATATATATATATATATATATATATATATATATATATATATATATATATATATATATATATATATGTTATTATTAAGTATTTTGGGGATAACCCGCGTCAAATTATGATTCCCGAGAGAATCAGTCGTCTGCCGACGTTTCGTCTGAATCTCATCAGACATTTTCTAAAGGCGCCTTGTTAATAAATTTTCGTCTCGAGGGATAGTGCACGCACGTCCGTTCGAGTCGAAAGCTTACTACCAAGTGAAAGTTTGAAAGGAAGCCGCGTCAAGTGTTAGTGGAGGGGTGGGTTTCCCCAATGACGTCATTATTGCGTTTTGTTTGGCTTCTAGTGACTCTAGTACTTAACGGTATATTGTTTACAGGTGGATTATCAGTTTTCGGCTTACTAAGAATTTTACTAATGTTTTTAATGTGACTATTGTTTGAAATATCGGTAGTTTGATTACTATGGTTTTTAAAAATGTTGTTTTCAAGTACACTTGTCCATGCGGTCGGGATTCGAATGCTATCGTCCCTGTTATTCATTATACTGTTGCTTCTTTTATATATTTCAATTGCTTCCCTGTAAATTCTAAATGTTTCATTATTAATATTCGCGACTACTTTTGAATTTTCAAAGTCTATGGAGTGATTTTCGGTCAATGAGTGATTTACAAGAGATGAAGTTAGTTTCCGGTTTTTAACATCTACGCGATGTTCAGAGACGCGCGCCGAGATTCTGCGATTTGTCCTGCCTATGTAAGTTTTTGAGCAATCACCGCATGGGATTTCGAATCCCGACCGCATGGACAAGTGTACTTGAAAACAACATTTTTAAAAACCATAGTAATCAAACTACCGATATTTCAAACAATAGTCACATTAAAAACATTAGTAAAATTCTTAGTAAGCCGAAAACTGATAATCCACCTGTAAACAATATACCGTTAAGTACTAGAGTCACTAGAAGCCAAACAAAACGCAATAATGACGTCATTGGGGAAACCCACCCCTCCACTAACACTTGACGCGGCTTCCTTTCAAACTTTCACTTGGTAGTAAGCTTTCGACTCGAACGGACGTGCGTGCACTATCCCTCGAGACGAAAAAATTTATTAACAAGGCGCCTTTAGAAAATGTCTGATGAGATTCAGACGAAACGTCGGCAGACGACTGATTCTCTCGGGAATCATAATTTGACGCGGGTTATCCCCAAAATACTTAATAATAACATATTTTGTACTCGCGAAAACCTTAGATTTAACATATATATATATATATATATATATATATATATATATATATATATATATATATATATATATATATATATATATATATATATATATATATATATATATATATATATATATATATATATATATATATATATATATATATATATATATATATATATATATATATATATATATATATATATATATATATATATATATATATATATATATATATATATATATATATATATATATATATATATATACATTCAAAGCGAGGACTCGAATAATAGAAAAGGAAGGGGCAATTTCAAGTCAAATAAAATACCCGAAATACATTAAGGTAAATATGTATGTAGGTATGATAAAAATACAAATGAAGTGAAGGAATGAATAAATAAATATTGTATTAAAAGGACAGCAATTATATTGAATAATGGCCAACAGAAAAAACCCGACATTAACTATTCTAATGGTAATAATAGTGGAAAAGTATTAAAATCTATTTGTGCATTAATCAAAGGAATGTTGTTGTTACATTTTACTTTATTTATCTCTAAGATTTCAAGTTTAACTAATTTTTTACTTTTTCTTAAACTATGTATATTTATAAGTTAATTATGAAAATCTATAAAGTGAAATTGAGTCGACGTAACGACATATTAAATGTTGTTTTTGTGGGCTGGAAACATTGATTAGCTGAAATAAATTGCTATATGGCAACAATCTCGCCACTTGCCCAGGGTGCAATACATCGTTAATTATATTCTTTTTTTATATTTTTTCCATAACATCACTAAATTGGTAATTTTTTTAATAATGAATATGTTATTGTACATATTATACATCCTCATACATTCTCTAAACTATTGCAGTAATGGTTGTGCTATAGGTGAACGAAATCGGTCGAGGCAGGATTCGAACTCGCGACCACTGGATTACTAACCCAGTGCGCTAACCGCTCAGCTACCACCCATATTTTCTTCAAATATATTTATCACTATATTTGAAGAAATTTCACCTGGTACAAAGTGTTTGTTTATTATTATTATTATTACTGAAGTATTTATATGCTGTATACGAAATATTAATTTCGAAAATATGCCTTCTAACCACTACTCCAAGAGTATGTTAATAAATTATCCCCTCATAGCCAGAGACCATTCTCAGCAGTCACCTGAGATGGGGTGACCCCTTCTGTAGAATGGCTAAGCGCGACCTAATTTTATTGTGAACAATTTCAAGCTGAAAATAATTGTACATAAAATGTTCCTTTCCACAATTGCTTTTACATTGTTCTTTTGTAAATATATTTAGGTATTATTTTTGTCACCCTTTGGAGATATTACCTACGTCTTTACCTAACCTCGATTTTATACCTGAAGTTTTCAAATACATGTATATACTATTGTACTGAAACTTGCCATATTATTTCGCTGAAAAAAAAATAATAATAATAAACGCTTCCTTGCACCTTGCGCAAGTGGCGAGTTTATTGCCGTATGGCAATTTCTTCCAACTAACCAGTGTTTCCAGCCCAGAGAAGCAATATTTGCGTGAGAAATTAAAAATGATAATTATATTCGTGAAATTTCCAAATATCATAACTGTTTGTTATGCGATGAACGTGGGAAGGGAATGATTACTGTCCAATATGAGACTCAATCTTCGTAACAATAAATATGGCCTATTGCAATTCATAATGAGGGGAAAGAGTAAGGATTGTCACGGTGTGAGTGTGCCGGGTAAAAGCCGGGTAATTGTATGGGAATGCATGCCGGTGCGTGTGAAAGCTACCATACGTGTCCATACACGTGCCCATGCGCTTACCCGGCGCCGGCCCGGCCTTCACCGGGATGTGTGGAAAGGCACTACCCGTCCATCGCCGACCCGGAAAATTATGCTGGTGTGTGTGAAAGCTACCATGCATGCCCATACACTTCGCTGCCAGTACCCGGCGCTTACCCGGCGCCGGCTCGGCGCTTACCGGGACGTGTGAAAAGGCACTACTCTCCACTGCAAATCCGATCCCAATACGATCCGACTCGCTAAGAACCTACCTTTGTAAAGGATGAATGAATGCGGTAGGTAGGTATGTTTTAATAGTAGGTAATAGTCGTTCAGGCGGCAGATAGGTAAGTTCTAAATGAAAATTTTAAATCGGGATCGGATTCGAGTTTCAAGAGAGGCTACAGGTACCTTGAGTTCCTGGTTCTTCTACAATATCCCAACTTCTTCTCTATTGAGATGTTAAAAAGCTTGTCAATAAAAATATCACACGAAAAATCATCAATAATTTACTATACATAAATGCTCAGGAATCGGTAGTTTTGATAGGTAGTAATGGGACTCCTTAAGCCTATAATCTTTTGATATTATGGTAAGTATATAAATTGGTGAATTATTTCCAATTTGATAAATGCGTTTGTCGACAAAAGCTTATAATATTTTGGTTGTCGTTGTTAATGAAAAAAAAAAATACCACAAAATGTAAATAAAACCTTACAGTCACTTTGATGTCAGATTTCATTTCTTGTAGCTCGACTCTAAGTGACTCTGCTAAAGCTGTCACTGCAAATTTGCTGGCAGAATAAGCTCCGATTTTTAATTGACCATTCTGGAGGACGCGGTGGCCCGTCACGCTGTCAAAAAAATAAACTTATTAGTATGTTTCTTTTTATTGTTGAAATAAAATAAAAAATACAAACGGAGAAATCAGCTTCTGTGGTAGATTTTTGTCTTTTACATTTTTATTTGAAATCTTGTTTTTAACCACAATAATCAAGTCACTACTTCTTCTTATTCTTTTTTACCAGACTTCTTCCTTCCCTGCATCCATTTTCTCCCCGCCGCGCGCCGTCCTGACAATATCATAATGTTCATCTTTTCAAATCAATACATTTTTCAGAAATTCTTTTCATACATATTTCCACACATGTGACTGAAGTAGAAACTCACTTATTTAGACTTCACATAAGACGACTTTTTCAGTTATGTATTCCTTTAACTATTTTATACTTATTTATTTATTTGTCTCAGTCAAGTCAAACGATTGCATTTGGTAATATTAATAACGCTTCATTTGGTAAAACCTATTATATGGCTACAATTCAATTCAATTGGTAAAACCTATTTTTATACAACAAAAATAAAATTTAGTTGATTATTGAGAAAATGACACACAAGATAAGAACGCAAATGGTCTTATATATACAGTTAAATTAAACAAATACTCAAATAAATAAGGTGTCAAAAGTTAGAAATCTTCGTATAACATATTTCGAAGATGAAATGAATATCTTGAATCAACACAACTAAATTAAGTATCGTTTGACATTTATAGTTATTTTATCACGAATTTTTATAATTCAATTGATAAAAGTAACAAAATCATCAACAAATGACGCTATCCATTTTCTTTATTTGATTTCAATCTTGTGGATTGGTTGGCAGCAAAGTAATGTATCTCTTCCACCCTTCATCTATGTCCATTGTGTCCATGTTATATATTAATTTAAGAGGCTTCAAAGTGTTTATTTCTACGATGCCTTTCTTAACAGATATCGTAAAAGTGAAATAAATAAATCACCTGTTAATATGTATTATATGACAGTTGTTGCGTGTTTTCATAGTTTTTAAGGCTTCCTTTGTACAAATGCTCAAACCCAAAACGTTCAACTCGAATGTATTTCGCCATTCCTGAATGTCACCATCTGAAATGTTTCAAATATTAAAAGTTTAAAACGTAGGGGGGGGGGCATAGTAGGGTACTTAACGTTTAAACATCCCTAAAACCTAAAATAATGTGATAAAATTAAATATTTTAACTTAGAATCATAGCTTTATTCATTGCGAATGCCTATGGATAAATTTATGTTGATAACGTAATTTATCTAAGAAATGTAAATACTTATGTAAATGAAAAAAGGCATTTGATCCGCTATGCCCCGTGCATAGGGGTAAAGTGGGGTCCCCAATGGGGTATTGTGGGGTGGTCATAATAAGGAACGAAACACAACTTCCAAACGAAATAGTTTTATTTCTTAGCAACATAACGACAGTTTAAAAAAAATAAAAATATCAACAACACTTTAGCTTAAAAAATTCAGTACAAAAAAATTCAGTACAGTGTTCTTTTAGTTCTGCGGCCTTTTTTATGACTAGAAGCTCGTTTTTGTACGGTGATTCTGTGATGATTGCTTTTTTCCCTCGTTGCTTTCTAACTCTTTTGCTTGTTCTGTTCTCCTTAGGCACTGGCATTATTTGTTCTGGAGTTGTTGAAAAAGGGGAGCCCCACTTTGCCCCAGGCGCCATACCCCACTATGCCCCACCGGCGCGTTCAAAATTAAACACAAACTTACGGTATCTCACATTTGATTCAATGACCTTGTGCTGATTGATTAAGAAATCCGGAAAGGAAATGATTCATAATAAACTATAACACACCACAGTACACAGGTAAGTTTTAGAAAGGATTGCTGTACAATTTCACTATTTTTTTTAAGAAAAACACTGCTTTTGATATTTTTGTTTACATCACACAAACGCGTACCGAAATGGCGTGGCTCGCGTATGGAGGTCACACGCCGGCTAACGACCGATCAAAGAGAGCTATTTGACAGTTTGCACAGCGTTCGTTTCGAGCTGCATAAGGCTCGCAATACCTACAAAGTAATTTTGTGGTTATTATTTATTTAAAAACATTATTATTGTTTTCTCTGTGTAGGCAGTGGCGGCTCTTCCTAAAGGGCTCTTGGGCTCAGCCCTCCCACTTTCTTCAAAAAATTCCAAAAATTTATGTAATTAAATCTTGAGAACACATTATTTTTCTGATTATTTTTTACCGCCAAACGCCTGTAGTATATTTAGCGAAAGTATTTAAACTTAAATGATTTGTAATGCAAGCAACATTCTATGAAATATTTCATTCCTCGGGCACAGTCGACTTGTGCCCGGAGAACCCACACAATTCACGCGACCAATCGCTGCCGCCGCAGCTCGCCGTACACGCTGAATGTACATATGTCGATTTCGAGCAAAACGGGGTAGTGCCCGCGAAGGATTATAGTAGGTATATTTTTATTCATTCATATTTTGTTGTATATTGCGATGGTCGAACGCTTGGTAAGCAGTTGCAATTTATTGAGGCTAACATTAATTAATATCGTAATATTAGATAGTTTAAACTATAAATCATCCGAAATAAATTAGTAGTATTATTTTTTAATTAATTGATACCAAAATATTGCGAAAAAAAAAACAAAAATGATATAAACGTTATTAAAAACCCAACCAAATACAGCATAAATGATCAGGTTCACGTTTTATTTTCCAATAAACAAAAGAATTATGGAAAATACTGATAATTTTAATATACGAAAATAATATTGTGTCACATATTCTGCTTTCTGATTCCTATTGTAAGTTAATTTCTCTTCTAGGTAAAATTATAATTTTGAGCCCTTCTAATATTTGAGGTCACCAGCCGCCACTGAGTGTAGGTATATGTTTGCTCAAAATGTATTTGTTGAATAAATTAACAACTGAAATTAAGATTATTTACCTACATAACTATAGTGAATTTAATATTTATATCTAAATATTCTTACCTACGAGACTAGAAACAGTTAAAATTCCAGCATTGTTGATTAGTATATCCACACCACCGAACTGTGCTTCTATCCAACGGAATGCATTCAATATTTCGTCTTCCTTTGTAAGATCACATTTCACAGCATGAATTTTACCATTTGTCTGCTGAGATAATTCCTGTGAAACATAAATTCTATTTTACCTCTTCTCTGCTCTCAATGGAAACCATTTAGGATTTTATTCTATGAAACAGGCGAGCTTTGCAACATCTGTCCAATAAATATTTATGTAGAAATTCGTAGAATAGTTATATTGAAACTACAATTTTAATATTAAGTTATTATTTATATAGAAGTATTCCACTAGGAGCATCAAAATACCCTACGACTAGATATTTTCCATATCTCGTCTTACCAATATAAAAACTTAAGTACTGTTCAATTTAAAATCACCTTAGCAAGATAACATCTCATTACACATTTTCACCCACTACACATTCACATCCCAGTACCTATGTTATTTTGCCACAAGTAATTGACACTAGGTAGGGATAGTTGTAACAATTATATATTAAGCTTACTCATTGTAATTTTTCACCTAGTGTTGTTTAATTATGTAAATAAAATAAATAAATATATAAGGCGATGCAAAGGAGAAATTTATTGAAGAATACATAAACTGATGAAATGCTAAATGAAAGAGAGCATGGAGTATTTTGTCTTTGTTTATTAATAATGATTTGTTAATTTATAATCAATGACGACATCGAGTGCTCTGCTTGGGATCCTATGGAGAATAAACTATACTTTACTATAGTGCATGGAATACATAAAATGATAATAAGATATTATATTATTAATGAATGAAGAACGCCTGACAAAATATATACAACACAACGGAACAAAAGTCCAAGTCTAAGAAAATGATGGCTTGACTATATTAACGACATTTTGAACCAAGGAACTGTAAGAAGCTTGAACAACAGACGAACATGTAGGTATGAGACGATGTTAGAATGTTGATGAGAAGATGGATGAAGATTGGAGTATGGCGTTCAGTTCTCTCTGCTTACCCCATTAGGAATATGGCGCGATGGTATGTATCTATGCATGAATGGATAGTCCTGATACTGGATTCAATTCCGAAGAAGTTGAATCCAGTCCGGAAGAAGAATTTGTATGAAAATCCTTAGATTATATATGATACAGATACCTAGAGAGCGCAATGAAAGTATGACAACAAAAACTAAGAACAATGTTCTGAGTTTCAATCACCTAGCTGTATACGTACACCTACCGTATTATGTAGGTGTGCGTATCGCACACCTACATAATACGTCCACCTACCGATCTACAGCCTCACACACACACACATGTAAAAAATATTTGTCATACATTTGAATTCGAAATTTGTACTACACGCGGCTTCTGTAGGTACTTTATAATTCTATGATGAAAATCATTAAAAACAAAAATGTCTTCACCAGAACTGTCACTTTAAACGATAGGTATTCATTTCAAAACACACTATTGTTGTTCTTTTGTCGTTTTGGTCTTATTTTATCCAATCTAGCAATAAAATACTTGATATGACTAACTTTGATATATCATTCAAATTTTAGTACGTTTTTAGAATCAGACCCAATCACCCAACGTCGAGGTAGAAAAACTGTGTAGAATCAATCAAATCGTTTAATGTTATATCGATCACAGAATAAGGTCATGATGAATATTATTGGATGTATTATATAAAAAAAAAAACAATCATTTTCATGATCCACGTATTGAGTTTATAATAAAAGACTGGGCGCTTGCGATTAAAACTCCACTTTTCGTTGTGTTAAAGGGTTTTCTGTGTTGTAAGAATTTATATTTTATGGTATACATTCATAGGGTACCAAAGCAGGGCACTCTGTGTTATCATAGATTGCAAACAAGACAGACAAAAAACAAATAAATAATCGATTACATTTAAGAATACATGTCCACGTTCCATACTGATTGACACCTCCTTCATTTAGTAACATTTCGTCAGAAAATAAAAAGATATATCGACTAGATAATTCTTCGTTTCTCTCTCAAAGCCGTCTTCCTTCAGGGAGCATACTTACATGTGGTGGCAGTTTGTTGTAGAATTTTATAGACCGAGAATAATGGTTTAATTTTAAGTTAATTATCATATATAATCTAAGGTTTAACCATTGAACGCGCTCAGATTGATATTATAAAGTTATTCGTGGATTAAAACAATGTTCGATTCTATTAAAAGTCTATTTTTATATAACTCTTATTTTCATGAAATAGAGGGACTCTATTGCTTCGTGTTGTGGCCAATGCTAAACTCCTCACTAGCGAGTCACTCTACAAAGTATTCAAATTTTGTATGGAAAATATTCAGCATTTTCATGAAATGATTTTATTAAATTATTTTTGATCTAAGTGTTTTATTATGAAAAAATGATAATTCTCCAATGCCACTTTATGAATGTGATGTATCTTTTTACTAATTTGAAAGTAAGTATAACAAATTTAGAGTTTCCTTAGCACTTTACTTTGAAATATTATACAGTTAAAAAAAATGAGAGGCACTATTCAGATATTCTTCAAAATCTAATGGGGTCTAAGTGGGGTAGGTATTTGATAAACAAATTTCCAAAATTTGAATGAGTACTTTAGTCTATAATCGATAAAGTAAAATAAACACGCCGTACATAGCACATAGCACACATACACACACACGGATACATAGTGATGAAACTTTCAGAATACAATCAGAGCATGATACTAGTTGATAATTTACAATAAAGAAATACCCTTAAAAATTACATAATCATAACTCCCCACTATATCGCCTTGGGTTGATGAGGAGTAAAAAATTAACCGAGGTTTGGATAGGTAGTAAGAATCTAATTTTTTTTTACATCGAACTAATTCAATTTATGTTGGCTGTGCCTTATTAATAATAAAAAAAAACTAATTCAATATTCTTTTTAGAAATTGCTTAAATGAACCATTCTTTGTAACTCATAATAAAAACATCACATTTTGATGTTCATAATTTTGAAAATTCTTCAAGGCCTTGTAACAAAGTCAGTTTAATTATCTACATATCTTTCTTTAGCAAATTCCAGATTACAAGTTATTATAATAAGGATTTTTATTCATAACCAAAAGTGTTGTTAATTTTTATCTTAACAAATATTAACAAAGATCCGGTTTTTTTTATCTTATTCGGAAAAAATGTAAATTTAAATAAGACTTCTTATCTCTATATTTTCCATTCTCATCTTGACTGGATTGTGAAGAAGATTATACTGTAGGTAAGATTATTATCTGAATGTACCAAATTAATAAAAAAAATGCTTTTGTCAAAATAAAAAAAGGTTTTCCAATGTAATATCTAGTTCAGTTGGAAGAGGATTTTGGATATTTAAATGTTTTTGTTAATCACTCTTTATATAACTTGTAGTTGTAATCTTATTTTATGCCTTTTAAATTTTACAAAAAATTATATATTTACATCCTGACCCTTTTTCTTGATTTACATATTTTCTCTTATTAACATTTATTTAAAACAATCTTTATGAGCGATGTTTTACTTACTTACCCACCTTTTTTATATATGTGATTTAATTTTTTTGATTTGTGACGTGTGCTTAACAGAGACATCATAAAGGTGGCTCAGGAAAATTGGGCTTAGAAGCCCATGCAATAAAACCCAGAACCCAGTTATTTGAAGCACGACTATGTAAATGAATACGCTGACAATTTTACCACGCATGAAGAATTCAGAAAGAGTTGATGAATAAAAAATATGTAGTTACTCTTTTAAACCTACAATATAGAGGGAAGTACGAGAGGTTGAGGTCTGCCAATAATGCTATGCGAATATAAAAAATCCTGAAAGACAAGCATGTATGAGACGTTTTATATGAGTGAATGTTTGCAAAGACGAATGTATCCAAGGATAGAAATGTGTGAAGTTTGAATTTTTCTGTTCGCTAGAAATTTTATATGTACCTAGATGTAAACTAAAAACAATGACAGTAAAGCAATATATTATACACAATACATTAATTTATTTTGATTTGCAAAGTGAGAAATAATATGCTTTCAAAATATATGCAAAACATCTAATTCAATGTCAATGTTCACATATACAGGCTTTTACTGGTGAAACATTGACCACTCTGATTTTTGGAGATTTCAACCTACCAGGTTTAACATGGCCTCTTCAAAACTTACAAAGTTCCAACACACACGAAAACTTGTTTTTGGAAATGTATTCAAATAGCAATCTTTACCAGTTGGTTAACCAGCCGACTCGATACAGGGCAAACCAAACCCCTTCTATATTGGATCTTGTCATGGTTAATGAGGAAAATCTTATAAGTGAAATAAAATATGAACCATGCATAGGTAAGAGTGATCACGTTGCCCTAATAGCTTTACTACAGTTGCATCTGGAGTTATTACAAGGGTCGCAAGATGAAATATTGAGAAAGAACTATAACTTAACAGATTACAACGTCACTGAGACAAGCATGATGGAGAGAGACTTCTCTTTTATTACCAATCTCTCAAGTAATATTGATGAGATCTGGAACAGGTTTAAATGTGAAGTAATGAGCACATTGGACATCCATACACCCACAACGATTAAAGGAAAGAAGATTAATATTAATAAACCTTGGATTAATCTCCAGACAATACAATTAATTAAGGAAAAAAGAAAGAGTTGGGACAAATACAGAAGGACTAAATTACCAGTTGATTACCAAATTTATAGAAAGCAGAATAACAAAGTTACATCCTTCATGAGAGATTGTCGTAGAGAGTTTGAGGAGAGAATAGTGATGAGTGGAAGCAAACCTTTTTTTAATTATGTGAATAAGCAACTGTCCTCGAGGGTAAATGTTCCTCCCGTGTTGAATGTTGAGGGGGGAGGAACAACATCAATTCGTGAAGAGATAGCAAATATATTTGCAGATCAGTTTCAGAAGGTGTTTATTAGAGAACCAGATGGTCCACTCCCAGATGTTGAAGGAATTCAAAGAGTTAATAACACACTGTGCGACATTAATTTCTCTGAAGATCTCATAAAAAAAGTATTGTGTAACCTCGACGAGCACTCATCCATGGGACCAGACAATGTTCCTCCAATTGTCTTGAAGAGATGTGCCGAGTCCCTGTGTCGACCTATCACGCATTTGATGAGAAACTCATTTAACACTGGAAGGATCCCTACGGAATGGAAGAGGGCAACTATCACACCAATCTACAAGAAGGGAAACAAACTGGATCCGAGCAATTACCGTCCTATCAGTTTAACAAGTGTTCTGTGTAAATGTATGGAGAGGATTATTGTTGATCAGATGCGGGCCTTCGTCAGAGAGAACAATATTATTGGAGCAGAACAGCACGGATTTATGCCGGGCAGATCTGTTGTGTCTAACTTGCTATTATGCTTACATCGGTGGACCCTGAGCTTCGACCGACATGAACCTGTCGATGTTATATATTTGGATTTTCAGAAGGCATTTGATACTGTTCCGATAAAAAGATTGCTCTTGAAATTGGACCATCTTGGTATACGTGGCAAGCTGCTTAGGTGGATTGAGGATTTTCTGACGGATAGACATTTCCAGGTGAGAGTGGGAGATAAGCTATCTTCTGAGAGACCAGTTCTGAGCTCTGTTCCGCAGGGATCAGTGTTGGGACCTTTACTCTTCATTCTATACATATCGGATCTCACAATAGACACCCAGTGCCATTCGGAACTATTTGCGGACGACACCAAGTTCTTTGGAAATCCACTTACTCACTCACAACAGCTGCAGGAAGATCTCGAGAAAATGTTGTCCTGGACCAAGAAATGGTTGATAAAGCTCAATGCTGACAAATGTGTAGCTCTCCATATTGGCCCAAAGAATCCCAAGCTGCAATACAGATTGGAGGGAACCATTCTCAGATCAGTGAATAGCCAAAGGGATCTGGGTATTACAGTGTCTAAAGATCTCAAATGGGACCAACATATTCTTGGTATAGTAAAGCGAGCTAACAGTATGACATATCTGATACGTAAAACGTTTAATAATATTAGCCCAGAATTACTGGTGAAAATGTATAAGACTTATGTCCGGCCGCTATTAGAATATGGTTTCCAAATTTGGTCACCATATTTTGAGAAGGACATTGCACTGCTGGAAAGAGTGCAGCGAAGGTTCACCAAACTGGGAGCGGGGCTTAAGCATTGGACATATGAGGAGCGGCTCCAAGCCTTGGGACTGACAACGCTTAAAGAAAGAAGAACGAGGGGTGACCTCATTGAGACATATAAAGTGCTAAACAATCATTATGACTCTCCTGAACTCCCGCATATATACACTCAGAATCAAAACGAGCACTTGCGTGGCCATAGCCTGAAGTTAAATAAAAGTTCGTTTGGTCAGAATCCGTACAAACACTTCTTGAGCAATAGAGTGGTGGATGCTTGGAACAAGCTGCCTCAGGATCTGGTTGTTACTGAGAGTGTTAACTCATTTAAGAACGGACTGGATGGATTGCTGTGACACTGGACTCATTCAAGCATATCAGCTTTTTGCTGCCTGCTTGACATCTCGATAATAATAATAATAATAATAAAATATCTCCCTGTAACACATGAAAAATTCTCCGAACTATTACACAAATGCGTAACGGAAAACCAAAACCTCCCATCTTTTTTCACTAAAGGTATCACATATCTCAAACCTAAATCAACAGACACAAAAAATCCATCTAAATATCGTCCAATCACATGTCTACCCACAATATACAAAATTCTTACCTCAATTATAACTACAAAAATAGATCTTTTCCTAACACAAAATAACATATTAATAGAAGAACAAAAAGGATGCAGAAAGCAAAGCAGAGGATGCAAAGAACAAATCATCATCGACCGGACAATAACAAATCAGGCGATAAAGAAGAAAAGGAACATGTACTGTGCATACATAGATTACCAAAAAGCCTTTGATAGTGTCCCCCACTCATGGTTAGTAAAAGTTCTAGAAATATACAAAATTGACATAAAACTTGTAGAATTTTTAAAACAAATAATGAACACCTGGAACACGACAATATACCTAAAACTAAACAACAAAATGATAAAATCAAAACAAATAAACATTAAAACCGGAATCTTTCAAGGTGACTCCCTAAGCGCACTATGGTTCTGTATCTCCCTCAACCCACTCTCCAAGATGCTTAACAAAAGCAAACTTGGCTACAAAATCACAACACACAACTTAAATACCAATCCTATAAAAATCAACCACCTTTTATACATGGACGATTTAAAACTATATGGCAAAAATAATGACGAACTAAAACAACTAATTTATAAAACTGAACGCTTTAGTAATGACATAAAAATGAAATTCGGTATTGATAAATGCAACACATGCTCAATAGTAAGAGGTAAACCCAAGGAACACACGGGAAGCACCTTGAAGGATACGAATGAAATAATACGCGCAATGGACGAAGATGAATTTTATAAATACTTGGGAATTCTCCAGAACCCAAGCATAAAAGATAAAAAGATAAAAGAAACCACCAAAAACGAATACCTTAAAAGACTTAATATCCTCCTCAAAACACAACTAAATGGAAAAAATATGACTAAAGCAATAAACACATACGCAATACCAGTACTAACATATACATTTGGAATAATTAAATGGACCAATACGGAACTCGACGATCTCAACATTAAACTCAGAACAACATCATCAAAACATAGAATTCACCACGAACATTCAGCAATAGAAAGATTCACACTGCCAAGAGAGGAAGGAGGAAGAGGACTCATAGACATAAAAAATCTACACCATACACAAATAAATAACTTAAGGCAATACTTCTACACAAAACGAAATAGCCCAATACATAACGAAATCATAAGCATAGATCACAAATACTCACCACTTACACTTAACGACAACGAACGCAATCTAGAAATAACAACACATGACGCAAAAATTGAAACATGGAAAAATAAAACATTACATGGAATACACCCAAGTCATCTACAACAACAACATATTGATAAAGCCCTTAGTAATAATTGGCTCAAACACTCAGACCTCTACGCAGAAACAGAAGGATTTATCATAGCTATTCAGGACAAAATAATAAAAACAAAAAACTACACGAAACATATTATAAAAGACAATACAATAACAAACGACACATGCAGAAAGTGCAAATTACAAAAAGAAACAATAGAACACATAACAGGTGGCTGCTCAAATCTTGCACCGACGGAATATACAATAAGACACGATAACATCTGCAAACACATATATTTGGAACTAGCCCACAAACATAAACTTATCGAAACATACCCCAAGTGGTATCAATACACACCCCCAGCTGTAACAGAAAATGATAACTACAAACTATACTGGAATAGAGACATAATCACAGACAGAACAAACCTACATAACCGACCAGACATTACATTAATCGACAAAATACATAAACACACATATCTAATAGAAATATCGATACCAAATACAGCAAATCTACAAAAGAAACATTTAGAAAAAATAGATAAATACATACCTTTAGCAGAACAGATAAAATCACAGTGGAAACAAGAAAAAGTAACAATAGTCCCAATAATATTATCGTCTACAGGCATCATACCAAAAACTCTCCAAAAAAATATAGACATACTAAAGTTACCCCCATACGTAATCACCAACATACAAAAAACTACAATTATCAACACATGCACAATAGTCAGAAAATTTCTACAGGTACCACTTTAAACAACTACACACAACCACACAGACACACAAACACATAGTCTCACAACCTGAGTACGCTCCGTTGTGAAGGAAATTACCGGATCATAACCGAGATCAATCTACGTATAATAATAATAATAATAATACCCTACGAGAGGATGTCATGGTTTTAGACTTCCAAAAATGAGATTTACGTGTACATATATATACAAAATAGTTTCAAATATAATGGTCTCAGTACGTATAATAGTTTACCACCAAACATTACAGAAATCAAAAGTCCACCTAAGTGCTGAATATATAATTAAAAGTCCACCTAAGTGCTGAATATATAATTAAAAGTCCACCTAAGTGCTGAATATATAATTAAAAGTCCACCTAAGTGCTGAATATATAATTAAAAACTATTAATGGTCTTCATAGTTTTATATGATGTTTCATATATTTTAATACCATACTCTTGCTATAGTTATTTGTTTCAAAAAGTATTATTTTTATAATTTTTGGTTAAATTAGATTTATACATACATACATACATACCATCACGCCATGTCCCTTACGGGGTAGGCAGAGAGAACCGAACGCCATATCTTTCTATCCTGGCACACATTCATCGCCTCGTCAACATTCATGCATCGTCTCACATATGTTCGTCTATTGTACATGCTTCTAACATTTCCGTCTTTCAGAATATCGTTCACATGGTCGTGCCATCCATTTCTTGGGCGGCCCCGGCCTCTCAATCCATTCCTATCCGCATTGTATATTTTCTTCGTCAGGCGTTCCTCATTCATTCTACCCATGTGGCCAAACCATCTCAGTGTGTTCACTTTCATTCTATTAATGATATCTTTCTTCATCTTACATTCTTTCCTTATGTTCTCATTTCTTACCCTGTCATACATCGTTCTATTGCAAATTCTTCTTAGCGATCTCATTTCAACAGCATTTATTCTGCTTTCGTGCGACTTCTGCCATGTCCAGGTTTCACTTGCATACGTCAATGTTGGCACTAAGATAGCGTTATTAATGGCAACTTTGGCAGCCTTTGATATGTTGCGATCATTCATAACTGGTCTCAGTGCTCCATTCACTCTGTTTCCTGCCATAACTCTTCTTTCGATATCCTTATCAGGTCGTCCATTCCGTTGAAACATGCTTCCCAAATATACATACTCGTCGACTTGCTCGAGCCATTCATTCTCTACTCTTATTTTACACGCTGTTCTGCTTTTACTCTTTCAATCTTTTCAAAGAACATTAGATTTATTCTTTTTTATATTTTTTTTACATCTAAATAAATGTTCCTACTACTAGATACACCATTAAAAGTAAATAATAAAATACTTAAAAACCAGAATTTTTAAAAAAAATAATAATTTTTTTCTCATTGTATGTTAGTATTATTTACAAACCGATGAGTTTGAAATATCTTGTGAATTTAGTCACTAAATTTTGTAATTTTCTAAAAACGATTATTCATAGTACCTACTTAGGTATATATTGTCGTTAACAAAATAAATACAAAAACCAATATACACATTAGTTACGATTGTCAACAAATAACTTGAGAAATCACCTGGGCTGCGCAGAACGCAAATTTGGGTTTTTGCTTGGTTGGTTGGTATATGTGACGACGAAAGTTCTGTTTGTGTTGATCTTCGAATCATATTTCTATTCTAGTTTTGATGACTCGTAATAATTCTCTGAATTAGAATTGGCAGATGGTGATCCGATAGTTGTAATATGGATCCAAACTATAATACCTGGGGAAAACATTTTAACCAACTATTCCATCTTATCGAAGGCGCCTCCCTGAAAACTTTTCCATCCAACGGAGGTTGTTTCAAATATTTACGAACGAAAAAAGAATTCAATTTTCGAGTTATTAGTATGTGCGGCGAATAGGTACATTCATCGCAAGTACCTACATCTTACTGTCGTGCAATTAGCACTGGGACGAGGTCAGTAACATACCAGAATATCGACAACAATACAAATTTTAAGAGTTACTTATCTAGGGAGGAACATTCGAGAACCACCATGGACAATGACCCGGCATGTACTCATTAACTACCTCCCTGATGGTATTAAAGGACAGGCAGCGCTCGATAGATCATCGAAGTTCCTAACATCTACCGTGAAAGCTTACATTTCGAAATTGCTTTATTTTTATTTGTTCTTTAATTAACGAGAAAGTTGATATTGTAAATATACATATTTATTTTATTGTGAATTTTAAATATACACATAATGTAAGTAACCAAACTTTTCCATTTCTCTCTCTTTCTGTGAGATCCTTCACTGCTTATCTTATATAATAGCTATTAAAATAGCTTCAATATATATAGTGACAGACTATTATAGTAATGCCCTTACAGGGAACATTAGGGTATAAGAGCACAAAAAGGACTTTCAAAGATACAAATGATACTAAAATATGCAATTTTCACCACTCCCAGGTGCCCGACATGCCTTTTTCATACCTGTATTCAACAAGGAAGGAAATATCAAAAATCCAGCCATTAAAAATGATTTTTTTTTAAGTTTCTATCTTCACTATCAGCTTTTGAGTTAAATTTAAGCAAAATTGTACAGTGTTGTCTGTGGTGTAAACCTGATCGCAATTCATGTCTCAAAATAGATCATCAGACGGTATTCTTAAATAATTCTCGAAACGTATCAGAATATTATTCGCTCTATTCATAAAGTCTTGGTTATATGATTAAGTAAATGGAAAAGTATAAAGTATATTTTTAAAGTAAGTAGGTACCTACCTACATATGTCGTATCTTGTTCACATATCGTATAGTGTTTTAATAAAAATATATATCTTTCAAATACGTTCGTGTTATCGATTCCGTGAAATTTTCGTTTGTGGAAATGTTTCATTTTTAAGAAAACTATTTTCAGAAAAGCGTGTTCTGACAAATCACGAAATGGAATAAGTTCGACCATAAACTATACACTGTATTATATTGAGACTTTGGTTATTTTGTTCCGTGAAAGGAAAAAGAGCCTTGTTATTGAACAGGGCCGGATCTACGGTTTTTGGCGCCTGGCGCAAAAGGGTACCCCTTTCTTTTAAAAATCCGTCATATCTCATAACTTTCATATGCAAAAGTCTGCAGAAGAAGATCGAGATAAGAACGATTCGATTCTCGTCGTAGACTATATTTAAAAAATATATATATAACGCTTTTATTCATATTATTGAGTACTCAAACCAATTCTTTTTTATTCCTCACTAACCCAAGGGGATATAGTAGGGAGTTATGATTTCGCAATTTTTAAGGGTATTTTTTTGCAGATTATCAACTAGTATCATGCTGAGATTGTATTCTGAAAGTTTCATCACAATGTATCTGTGTGTGTGTGTGCTATGTACGGCGTGTTCATTTTACTTTATCGATTATAGACTAAAGTACTCATTCGATTCTATTCAAATTTTGCAAATATATATACCTAATACTCGATTAGATCTCATTAGATTTTGAACGATATATGAATAGTGCTTCTCATTTTTTTTAACTGTCAAATATTTCAAAGTGACCCCAAGCTCAGGAAACTTAAAATTTGAAATTTTTGTTTTCAAATTCGTAAAAAGGCACATCACTTTCATAAAATGAGATTGAAGAGTTATCAAGTTTTCATAATAAAATATTTAAATAAAAAATAATTTAACAAATTCATTTCATGAAAATGTTGGAAATTTTCCATACAAAATTTGAATACTTTATAGAATGACTTGTTAGTGAGGAGTTTAGCTTTGGCCACAATCCACTCGTTTTTTTATATTTTCATTGTTTTTTATCCTCACTAATTTATTATTTCGCAATTTTTAAGGCTATTTTTTTGTGCAGATTATCAACTAGTATCATGCTGATTCTATTGTATTCTGAAAGTTTCAACACACTGTATCTGTGTGCGTGTGTGTGCTACGTGCTGTGTGCTTTGTACGGCGTGTTTATTTTACTTTATCATTCGATTCTTTTCAAATTTTGCAAATATGTATATCTAATACTCGCTTAGACCCCATTAGGTTTTGAAGGATATCTGAACAGTGCTTCTCAATTTTTTTAACTGTCAAATATTTGAAAGTAACCTCAAGCTCAGGAAACCTTTTTTATTTTCAAATTGGTAAAAAGGCACACCACTTACGTAAAATGGCATTGAAGATTTATCAAGATTTCGAAATAAAATAATTAATTGAAAAATAATTTATCAAACTCATGTCATGAAAATGCTGAATAGTTCCCATACAAAATTTGAATACTTTATAGAATGACTTGTTAGTGAGGAGTTTTGCGTTGGCCACAACCCACTCGTTTATTATACAAATTAATGTAGGATTTGTTTTAATTTCGTGAATATTTCATTCGATGCAACTAGTATTTTACATTTATATCGCTGTTGTTTTGAAAATGAACAAATTATAGAATTCCACCGAATTTTCCCGAGATTTCACGTTGCTTTGGTTTTGTATTTGTTGACATTATTTCGAATTCGTTTAATTTCATTTGGCGCCCCTTATTATTGTGCGCATGATGCAACTGTACCATTTGAAACTACGTTGAACAAGGTCCTGTCTCTATGTGTAAGATCAAATATCATTATGTCGTTCAATGAGTTTGCGGTTCCAAGGATCATTGAGGTGAGTGACATTAACAATATCAAATTCAATATAATAATACACCTTCAAAACATTAAGTATCGATTTCTCCACTTCTATAATGTGTAATGTACAGTACACGTGTTATATCAAATATCAATTCCACAAACACTCTTGTTATTGAACACTACCTGTTGTACAATTTATTTTTTCTTTAAATGTCACAAAAACATTGTCTCAAGAGTGATTTGAGACATATCGCCAACGTAGGCACTAACTTGTAATTAAACCCTGTTAAGAGGCCATTTTTATTTATTTATTTTAATTTATTTCTATCCAAAACTTAGAGTAGATATAAGATACAAAATTACACATACATACATAGTAGACATCTTTATATACATAATTCTTCTGTACGTGTGTATGTCATTGAACCGATTTAGATGAAATTTTTTGAGTGTGTTTGTGTGAGTCTCTGAATGGTTTAGATTCACAAAATGGAATTTTAAATATTTATATATCAAAATAAAAATAATAAACATGATTTTTATAACTATAAATTAGGCGGCGCTAATGTTGAATGAGCAATGTTTAGTTTTTTTCCATCTGACAACACTAAGAAATCTGTCCAGACCATATATGCTGTATTGCAATTAAATGACAATCAATATATCCTCAAAGTGTCAAGCGGCTCATCGAACAAGAAAATGTAAGTTTGTTCAGCGAATAATAACATCCATATGCTTCAAATATATTATGGGTACATATATTTTTTTGTTTCACAAATCAATAGTTCGGGCAGGACAACGTTTGGCGGGTCCGCTAGTATAAAATAAATATAAGTTATTTCATTCCTAATAAATAACATTTTATTATTTCACTAGTGCTTACACATTTAGCTATCTCTTTTGTTTGTGCCTTTTATTACTAGCCTAAGGTGAGCTAATTTAATGTTATTGTTTATTATGTTGTTTATTCATACATTTACATATAATATAAGTACATGTACATATTGTACATACATACGCATTTATTCATATGCGTCTTTTTTCTCTCTTTCTGAACACAATATTTCATTTTAAGTCATGCACACACAATGAACTTTGTAAAAATAAATTATTTGTTGAAATAATTTGATTTATTTATTTTTGTCCATGTCTTATATTACGCTATATAGTATATTTTAAAAGACTTTTCCCAGTACCTACCCTTAAAAGATATGTCTTTGAAATAAAAAACAGTTTGTATTTACATCTTTATTCTATTGCATGAGTTTTTTGAAATTTAAATTTGTTTAATAGTTTTCTTAAAAATTGGTTTAAGTAAAACCCTTTTTATTTTTGTATTGTAGGTATGTAACTAAAAAACTACAAGTCCTATAAATTAGATTTTTACTTCAATCGAAAGAGAATATGAAAATCTATAATATACCACTACCCATCTATGATATCATTTTAAAAAATGTTTAGTTTATTTTTTTGGAAAAATATTTTCTATTTCTTGTACCTACATATTATCTGAGTAATTGTTGTATATCATCATTATTTTTCCTATCAAAAGCGGTATTTTGTATTTCAAAATGATACACTTATTACACATATATATATATATATATATATATATATATATATATATATATATATATATATATATATATATATATATATATATATATATATATATATATATATATATATATATATATATATATATATATATATATATATATATATATATATATATATATATATATATATATATATATATATATATATATATATATATATATATATATATATATATATATATATATATATATATATATATATATATATATATATATATATATATATATATATATATATATATATATATATATATATATATATATATATATATATATATATATATATATATATATATATATATATATATATATATATATATATATATATATATATATATATATATATATATATATATATATATATATATATATATATATATATATATATATATATATATATATATTTAAAATGCCATGTTTATAATAAATTTAATTTAATTAAACTATATATTTGTTTTATTTTTCAAAGAAGAGCACACAGTACATGCATACAATTATCAAACGGAAATAAACAAAACTACATATGAGACATGTACCTCTTACGTACAGTATCAAAAAATGCAGTTAAAAAGTGTGAATTAGTGTGGGTGCGCGCATGGGAGAGTGAAAGAGTGTGTATGTATGTGTGAAAGAGAGAGTATAGCTTCATATGTTAATAGAGTCTACAATCTGAATCTACCCGTTTGCATTCTGTTTCCGGTTGGCTCTCTGATTGGTTGAGATCTCGTAGTATTAAGTCAAATGAGCTGTGAAATTTTATATTAAATGCGAAAAATTAAAAGAATATTATATATTTAATTTATAATAATTTATAATTCAATTTATAAAGCAACTCGCTCACGCGAGTCGCTATTATTATTATACACAAACTTAAACCTAACCTAAGAATGCAGAAAAGAAACTCAGGGGCTAGACGCTACTTCATATGTTTACATTTTTGCTACCGTGCATAAATTCAGTAGATACCTACCTATGCATTTCTATTACCATGCAGACCTTTGGTAACTACACAAGTTAAATAGCACAGCACGAAAGAAAACCAATATTTTCGATTAGCGATCTCAATACGATAATAATATGTCAACATTGTGTGATTTTTGTTTTTCGTATAAACTCATTAGGTATTTGATTTCATTTTTTTGTGTATATCTATATTGTGTAAAATATTTTTTCTTTTTTCAAAAAATGTTAAATGTATATTTTATACAGGGGTCGGAACTTGAAGTGTTACCAACTTCACGCTTCTGTAGCAACCAAACGGCTAATGACAGCGCGGTCAATTTTTGACAAACGTTAGTCTATTATGTTGTTAACGAGCCTACAGAAGCATATTGTTTAAATAGCAGTTAAAAAGAATTATCGAAATCGAATCCAAATCCAAATGTTAAACAATCGCACGTTGGTGGCTAGCTTGAGAATTTGGTATTTTCTGATGAATTTTTTTTTACGGTTCAGCAATATGTAAACAAACAAAACGATCGTGTTTGGTTAGAGTGCAAATCAAAAGACAATTTAGACCAGCGAATTGCTATGCGAAAACATGTGCCTGGATCAGTGATGGTTTGGATCGCAGTAACTGCCACAGGACGCTCACCACTCGTTTTCATTGAACAGGGCGTAAATTTAAATCAACAAATCTACCCTGAAAAGATTTTAAACGAATCTCTGTAACCTTGGGCACGTAAACAATTCAGTAGAAACCATTGGACGTTTCAACAAGACTCGACACCATCCCATAACATGCTTTTTGTTAAATTTGAAATGTTTTTATGGTATACTGAGGTTTTTACTTTTATCCGCACTAAAGGTAGCTACATCGAACAATAACATACTTTTTGTTAAATTTGAAATGTTTTTATGGTATACTGAGGTTTTTACTTTTATCCGCACTAAAGGTAGCTACATCGAACAATAACATACTTTTTGTTAAATTTGAAATGTTTTTATGGTATACTGAGGTTTTTACTTTTATCTGCACTAAAGGTAGCTACATCGAACAATAACATACTTTTTGTTAAATTTGAAATGTTTTTATGGTATACTGAGGTTTATAAAGAAGAAAAATAAAAATTGACAAATTTACAGCATTTTTAATTAGTAACACTTCGAGTGCCGATCCCTGTATTTGTATGTAAAAAATGTGGTTTTTGTAGCATTGTACCCTCCTGCTCACAACTGGAATAACTTTCATTATTATTATTATAATACCTCATACGGAAGAAATACCTACATTGGTAGTTTAAAATCGTAATTAATACTCACGTGTATTTTCTGAACGCGTCGTGCCAGTCCTACAACAATAATCCCTCTATCGGCCAAGTTTACACAAGTTTTTGCCCCGATCCCCACGCTCGCCCCTGTAACCACAGCTATTCTTCCCACCCACCGCTCCATTGTTCTACCTACTGAAGAAAATTACAGATTTATTTATACAATATTCGTAATTTTTACTTTTAAACTAAACCAAATATAATTTTTAAGTTGAAAGTTTTAGGGGAGCGGAGTATATTACCGTACACCTAAACTTAAGTTGAAATTATGTCATAACTATACAGAATTACACGTTCAATAAAATACATTTGCACAGCTATTTTAATTGGTTTTACAATGGTATGGAGTTAGTCCTAAACGAAAAGTACAACATGAAAATAAATAAGGATAAAACTAAGGTACTAACTGTAGGCAGGGATGAACGCCAAATGAATCTACTGATGTCTGGAGCTGCTCTCAAGAATGTGAAAGAATTTGTGTATCTAGGGAGTAGAATCACATGGGATGGCCGTTCAAGTAGAGAGGTGGACAGTCGCATTCACCAGGCAAAACTCGCCTTCAACAAAAAATCCAAGATGTTCTAGTCCAACAACATGGACCTTAAACTCCGAAAGGAACTAGTGAAGACATTTGTATGGAGTATTTTGTTATATGGTTGTGAGACATGGTGCATAGGTGAAAGAGAACGCAAAAGATTGGATGCCTTCGAGATGTGGACCTATCGCCGAATGCTTGGCATATCTTGGAGGGACCATATAACAAATGATGAGGTTCTCAGCAGAATTAAGGAAACCAGGCACCTGTCAAACACCATATCGAAAAGGCGTGCAAATTGGATAGGCCATGTGTTGCGACAAGAGGATCTCCTACCTATCATCTTAGAGGGAATGGTTGAGGGTACAACTGGCAGAGGGCGTCCCCGCCGGGAGTATTTAGAACAGGTGTGCCGCGACATGCATTGTACCTCTTACACGGAGATGAAAAGAGTCGCTGAAGACCGAGCGGAGTGGAGGAGGAGATGCATCAATTTAATGCTGCCAACCAATCTTCAAGATTGAAACAAAAGAAGAAGACAATGGTGTCTTAAAAAATACATAAAAACTTATTAAAAATCGTTTTATTAAACATATTCAAAAAAGTGGAAAGTACGGTATTACCCGAATACTTCGGGTAGTACCGTACAGCGGTAGGCTAATACCGTACACTGAGTTATGGTTTACATAAACTTCTGATGTAACCATCTGGGACCTCTTTGTCGCTGCATAGCGCATGCACCCATTGAGCACAGGATATGCAACGATACCAAAGTTCATTATACGCCCAGTAGTCCTTCATCGTAGTACGCTCCATCATTATCGTCGTCGTCATGAAGAACTATTGCCGTAGTATCATCATCAGAATCAGTTGTAGAATCTTTAAATATTTGGCGTTTATAAGATGTAGCTTCTTTTTGATTTTTTCATGACTGTCTTTGTGTTTTTTTTTCTTATCTTTCTTTCTGTCTTTTGGTGTGACTTTCTTTGCGTCTTTCTTTAATTTGGTTTTCTCTTGTTTGATGTTCTTCAATGTTTTTTCATATCTGCGGCCTCTAATATATCCTTCATAGGAGTAGATGTCAAAAATTCTGAGTGTTGCTTTGAACTTTTTGCTCTTCCCTTCATCTCATCATGAAAAGTCACCAAAACATGTTGCGGCTATTCCGTACAAAATGTACGGCATTACCCGAAACCCAGAAACCAACATATTTTTGAGAAAAACATATTTAAAAAGTGAAACTATGAATGGTTAAGCATATTAGGTTTAATTTCAAGCTATCAAAAAACGCGAAAATTAATATTATTTTACAAAATAACTATGATAAATGTACTTAGAGCTTAAAAATCAATCGATGATTTCTATAAGAAAATAGCGCGAAACGTCATATGTGCTCTCAGGTAAACGATCACAGGTAAAATGGCGCGTGTTTCTGTCGAAGGCACTGGGAATGGTAAAGACTAACTCTAGACAATGATAGGTGTTTGTTTCTGTTGAGCGTTTCGCTAAAACCATGTGTACGGAATTAGCCACTGTACGGTAATACACTCCGCTTCCCTACTATTATGAAAAATAACAGTTTTATAAATAAATAAATTCGTTATTTCTCTCAAACGCAATACAATCATCGTAATAAGAAGAAGATTAAAAAAATATATCAAAAAATAAAATAACAAAACAACAATAAAAAATATATATAAATAGGTACTTATCATATTATACAAAATTAAATAAAAAAAATAACAATACCAACATATAATTGTATATGATTACATAAAATAAAAAAATCATTAATTACTAAGTATGTAAATAAACAAAAGAAATCCCACCAGGGGGGAGAGTCTGATCCGACCGGCGAATTCAAAACCCTAGTGATTACCCTGGATATAATTATTGTATGGAGTTTTATGACATCTAAAGATATTGTAGAACTCCGTATATTATATGCATGATATGGGTAATCACTAGGGTTTTGATTTCGCTGGTCGGACCAGACTTGCCCCCCAGGAAATGCCTGTTTGTGGGTATTACAAAAATTATTAACTTAATAAAGTTATTCATCTTCAGTGCACAATTAATTGAATATGAAATATATAACTTAAATTTTAGTCTTTTGAAAAATACTAAATAGCAACGGTATTTTCAATTTTGAAATAAATATTGTATTGTTATAAAAATTTAATAAATAGAATACGTATTCAATCATTCTCATTCAAAACCTATATATTCATATCTCATTTTCCTGCGTAATATAGATTTTGTCGACTTTTGTGATGCACTACGATTTTAGTTAGAGATCTGGCTTCTGAAGTACTGGTCTTAGGTTCGATTCCAAATGGGATCCAAAATTCGTATGACGGTTGACATGAAAAAATCTCCATAATGTGAATTTTTAGGTTTTGTATTTTTACACAGAAACATTTTTTTGTCATTTTTTTGTGTAATTCAATTAAAAAAATAAAATATGTTTTTAAAATTCATTCAGTCATAATAGACGTATTTAAGATGAGTATAAAGATAATGGAAAATTTAATATTTTTTTGCTACCAGCAACCTTCCAGGAAAATATTTAAAACAACTAAACAGCTTGGTATAATATTTATTTAATAAGTTTTTATCAAGTTCTAAAGAATTAAAACATAAACTTGAAAAATAATATTATTGTTTATAAAATACGTACTAAATTACTGGCATTTTCTTTTAAAATACAGCGCCTCGTGGAATAGATATGAACTTTAACGGCACTATATAAATCCATTACATATTTATTTATTCGCTAGTAACAAAATATATAAATACTCACTGGAAAAAATACTAAACAACTATATAAGTACTCCAAAATTATTTGTTCTTTCAGTCTTCAGCTGAGCAGCGGGAGGACATTCCCCCAGCAGCTGATTTTAAGCATATAATTCAGTTATACAATTTATTGTTCATATCAAAAATCAATATTTTGCATTCTGTACGATAGTAAATTAAGATCAATTATTACATTCTTTGCTTGTACATACCTTGTAATCAATCTATATATGTTGTGGCACAGTTTTGAGGAAATACGAGGAGTTTCAGATATGTTGTAGGTCGCGTCGGTTGCTACAGACAGACTGATCTGATGGGTTTCAGACCCAAGTATCGACAATGAAAAAGATATTCACTATATTACAGATACTTAGGTAGGTACATCCTTTCAATGGCTTCGATTAAAACCACCGACTTGAAATACGACAAATTAGGCATAATATACCAAACAAAATCTCAGGGTTGTACCTCGAGAATTAAAATGAAAATATTAATTTAATAATTTAAAATATAACTTTATTTATCAATTCAACGGATAGCAAATTCATGTCTTCCTCGTTTGAGTATTTTTATGCCAACTATTTTACGTGACCGCTCCTTCATATAATTCTGTCCGGATTCCGATATCATTCATATTTATTTATTTATTTTGGTAAAACAAACAGAATCAAACCTATAATTATTCTACACGATTCACATTAAAAAATAATTACATTACTGTGTATAAAATTACAAATTATAAAGTACAAAAATTACAAAATAAATTAAAAAGTATGCAAGGTAGCAGGTACAAAATCGAGACAATTCGATTTTCGCTTGTTTACAATATATACACTGAGGTAGGTAGGAAACGAAACATCAAATTCGCAGTACATACAATGATATATTTATATCCCGCATTGAATACTATGTGAGTATACATTGCACAAGCTCCGCAAATCAAGGCAATAAAATTTATTTTTTGAATTCATTAAATTTTGAAAAAATGTCAACAAGAGGTCTGGTCAACGATATGCTTTAAAAATCGCAAAAATTTACTTTGTTTTTACTTAATTTGCTTTGTTATTGAGTAATTAAATAATTAGAATCAGGCAAAAATTTTAGTAAAAAATGATTTAAATAAGTTATGGTTATCTCTAATAACAATTGATTTTATCAAAATATATTTAATGCAAGATAAAATTAAAGTGTTAAAGTGTTGTAATTAGTGAGATGGCCTGAGTGATGAACAAACGTTAATTTAGTGAAAATTTCGGTTAAATAAAATTTATTGATATTAATTATTTACAACGAAGCTTCGGAAGTTTAGGTAGGGAAGTTGAGTAAGTTTGACACACCTGCTACAGGCGATTGTAATTAATATATGTACTTTTATACAATACTTACACTGTTTACTTAGATAACGTACCTACGAATGACAAAAATGACCATGAAAGAAATCCGATATAATTTAATTTCAAACAGTAAGTTAATATCTTTAAATTTTATTCAATTAAAATATTTAATTTTGTATTATATTATAATCTTAAATTCAAATTTAGTCTAAATTCTCGTCCTTCGTGGTTCAGTTAGTTAGATATTTGACTCCGAACTCGTATCATGTTTGATTATCGGTTTCGGTTCACAGTTTTTTTACATTGGATTTTTAACTAAAGTTTTTTAGATTGTGAAAACTTGTTATTGGGCATATTTTGTATAAATATTTTCTGCTTCTGCTGCTATATTGACACTAGTGATCGCACATAGGCTAAAATTTGATCGACGTCATTATTTAAGGTTTTCTCTTATAAACAACATCATTTTTATGTTTTCTATTTTAAACAACATCATTTTTAAGGTTTCAATTATAAACAACATCATTTTTTAAGTTTTCTATTATAAAAAACATCATATATTAATATAGTATAAATATAAAATAAAACGAGTGGGTTGTGGCCAACGCCATACTCAAAGTATTCATATGTTGTATGGAAAATTTTCAACATTTTTATGAAATAAGTTTGTTCGATATTTTTTTATTTAAATATATCATTGACATTAGACCTTGACAAGCAAGCCTACTTGTGCTATTATTTTTGTTTTTTTTACTATTATTTTTGTATCTAATCTTTGTTTTGTTATGATGTGTATGTGATCAACCTATACGATAAATAAATAAATATTTTACTATGTTAACTTGATATTTCTTCAATCCCATTTTATGAAAGTTTTTCTACTTATTTGAAAATAAAAATTTCATATTTCAAGTTTCCTGAGCTTGGGGTCACTTTAAAATATTTGACGTTTAAAAAATGAGAAGCACTATTCAGATATCCTTCAAAATCTAATGGGGTCTAAGCGAGTATTAGATATACATATTTGCAAAATTTGTAAATAATCGACTGAGTACTTTAGTCTATAATTGATAAAGTAAAATAAACACGCCGTACATAGCACACAACACATAGCACACACAGACACATTGTGATGAAACTTTCAGAATACAATCTCAGCATGATATTAGTTTATAATCTGCAATAAAAAAAATAGCCCTAAAAATTGCGAAAACATAACTCCACACTATATCCCCTTGGGTTAGTGAGGAGTAAAAATTTGGTTATCGTTCTATTTAAGTTTATGGATTGGTTATATTTTATACTTATAATATATCTATAAACATATTATATTGTACAATGGAGTTCTATCAATAATTGTCGGGGGTGCAAAGAATTCTTTTCACATATTGCAAAGTGTATTGCAAAGATATCAAAATAATTGATAATTAGCGACAAAAATCCATTACGTCTATTACTGCAATATAATGGTCTTATAAATATGTAGGTAGATCAGGGGGGCAAGTCTGGTCAACCGTCGAAATCAAAACCCTCCATGTTTACCCATATCATGGATACAAATATCATATGGAGTTCTTTAATATCCTAGCATAGTATAGAACTCCATATGATAATTATATCCATGATATGGGGAAAATGGAGGGTTTTGATTTCGACGGTCGACCAGGGGGGCATGTCTGGTTCAATCGGCGAAATCAAAATCACCGTGATTACCCATATCATGGATATAATTATTATATGGAGTTCTACAATATCTTAAGATGTCATAGAACTCTATACTATAATTTTATCCATGATATGGGTAATCACTGGGGTTTTGATTTCGCCGGTCGAACCAGACTTGCCCCCCAGGTAGATAATAAATTAAATCTATTTTCGAATTTTGTTGGTTGTACCACCTACGTATTGCAGCAAGTTTTGCGACAAAAATAATATATTATTCTCCGATGTAAAATAATTTATTCTTTTCCATTGGGTATTAAACTGAAAGTCTCAGAATATAAGTCGTGCGTCTTTTACAATCCCACGGGAGAGATATTATAACAAATCTTTCTTAAGGAAACTTTCAATCCACGAGTTTGACAATATTATCGATATTCGTATTTATATTGTTTCACTAACTTAATCCGTCCGCAAGGCTGGACCTTATGGTATAAAATTTTACTACATATTTATAAAGTAAATCTATAAAATCATGACATTTTACATAAAGAATTTTGACAACAATAATAAAGGTATATAAAAAAAATATATGTAAGACAGAGACAATGGAAGGGTACACATACACATCCAGACGATTGACACTCTCTTGCGCTTTGTTGGCAATTAGAGGTTTTGCTCTCCAATATGCTAGGGATAATCCCTGTGTTATATTGGGTGCAGTCTTTGGTTTTGTAAGTAAAACAACATTATTTTAAAGTGGATTCAGCACAATTTATCATATTCACTGAATAATCACTTTTAATGAACTAATTGTGAAAATTAATATCAATTAATTTCTTGATTCTAAATGGAAAATATACATACCTACATGTATGTAAATTATTTGGTTTTTTATCATTTTTACTATAAACAAATTTGTTTAGCAATAACCTATTTTTATCAAAATGAAAAAATACATAAATAGGTCTCTATGTACTCTAAAGTACCTACCTACCGCAATTGAGAAATATTTTTTAATAAGGTAAGTGTCTTAACGTATTCAAAAATGTTTGTAAGCGGTTTTTTATTTCGGACCTTTTTACCATCAGGTCGAAATTAGCCCCGATGCTTTTTATTTTAGCCCGCTCTTAATGTCAACACGGATATCTTTTATAATAAAAATTAAATATTTTGTAGCAATGGCATAACCGGCATCCCGGCTCAAGGTGGTTTATGGGTCTAATATGTTAAGCCCACCAGCCGAAAACTCTGAATAAAAATCTCGAAATCTTCCATTCCCTTCATCGTTTAATGCGGTAAGCGGGATTTATCAGTAGAGTAACAGATTACCTTCTTATATAACCTTAAACTACCTCCACATACATATTATTATATAGCAGTAGGTACCTACACAATGTTTTTATCTTTAGGCAACTTTCATGTTAAGAGATGCTCTCAAGAAACCAAGTTTTAATCCAAGATTTTAAGACAACCGATTTTGATACTTAATTCAACGATATTTTTAGAAGGAAATGGATGTTTGTATGCATTTATATTATATAAAATGAGTGGGTTGTGGCCAACGCTAAATTACTCGCTAACAAGTCACTTCATAATGTATTATTATTTCATAATGTGTGGAAGATATTCAGCATTTTCATGAAATGAGTTTGTTTAAATATTTTTTATTTACATATTTTATTATGAAAACTTGATAAATCTTCAATGTCATTTTATGAAAATGACAATGCTTTTTTTACCAATTTGGAAATAAAAATAACAAATTTCGAGATGCCTGAGCTTGGAGCCAGTTTGAAATATTTGACAGTTAAAAAAATTGCGAAGCACTATTCAGATATCCTTCAAAATCTATTGTGATCTAAGCGAGTATTACATAGATATTCAAATTTAGTCTAAAATCACTCTCACACACACGCACGCACGCACGCACGCACGCACGCACGCACGCACGCACGCACGCACGCACGCTCGCACGCACGCACGCACGCACGCACGCACGCACGCACGCATGCACGCACGCACACAGATACATTGTGATAAAACTTTCAGAATCTCAGCACAATTCTAATTAAAGGTTCGAATTAAACCGTAAATCCCTAGAAATTAAAGGTTTGAGTAAATTATAATGTAATTACATTGAGTTGTGATCACTATTATTTAATATCAAATTAAGGACCTAAAAACAAATTAAAATAAAACAAAGAAAAATATGTTTCAGAACGTAAATATTAAATAAGGATTCTCTGTAATACATAATTATGTTTTATAAGAAATATAATAATTTTGTTTCTCTGAAGATTATAAGGTACACAACTCTTAAGAAAATTAACTTCGAAAAGATTTTCTTTACTTTTGATGTACTTATTCGTATAAGAAGATTCTAGAGATTGAAATAAAATAAACGAGTTTCATTGAATTACCGAACGATATTTTTGTTGAAATTAAGTTCAATTTATTTAATCCCCTAATTGATATAGCGTCTAGCGTCCGCGTCTTTCATTTGATTCCAAAGTTCTCGAGACTCGGTTATAAAAAGACGTCAGCAAAAGTATGGCCATTTAGTTAATGCACTCTGTGTCTTGTAGTTATTTTACTTGAAATGAAATAAGAAATCAAGAGTAACTTCACCCGCTTCGGTTGTTAGTTCGTACAGCTCTCATTAGAGCTTCATTGGAAAACACCCCGGCCTGGTTTGCGGTGGGTCTAAACAAGTTCCTCTCGACCCCAGCGCCGCTAAAATTTCTATTGGTTTTTACAATTATATTTTTTTAAGCAAATCTTTCACTCGATTACTTCGATACCAAATAAAACCAAAGTGAAGGTAATTATTTCATTTCATTTAATTTCAAGCAAGCAATTTTTACATTACGAAATTTTCTAAGATATGAATTGGCTTTAAAATACTATCTGTTATAATGTTTGGTATACCTACTTAACGTGAACCACCGATTATTGTTTTCGTGTAAATAACTGATAAAATATTTAAGTCACAAATGTGTATCTTCATATTGGACGGAGGATATATTTTGAATCATTCAAATTTACTCATTTCTGAGTGGTAGGAATTGTGATCATTTTTTTACAATAATAACTGCCTTTGTAGGAAATGTATTACCCTGAGGACAAATATCATTTTGAGGAGCATTCATACATTCAAAAATACAAAATACACACCAGAGGGGCAAGTTTGGTCCAAACGGCGAAATCAAAACCCTCGTGATTACCCATATCATGGATATAATTATCATATGGAGTTCTATGACATCTAAAGATATTATAGCTCCATATAATAATTATATCCATGATTTGGGTAATCTTGAGGGTTTTGGTTTAGTCAGTTGGACCAGACTTGCCCCCCAGGAATAAGATATTGTATAAGTTAAAAAATCGCCAACAGCAGCTTATCTGACACATGAGTACTGTGAATATATTTAATTGTTAGAATACATATTGATAGATAGTTGACAAATTGATTTAGGTGTCATATTGGAAAACTCAAAAATATATTTATATATTCAAAACGCGTAGAACCAAAGAAATATACGTTGTTTGTTTGATTATATTATTGCATGTTAATAATATATTATTTTATTTATAAAACAAATATTTTATTTTATTTTCTTCCAGATTTAATATTTCTAACACCTCGTACGATATCCATATTAATTCCTCTATCAATGATAATTCTCTGCTTTATTCTTAATTTGTGAAATAATTGTTTCACATTCATCTAAGCAACCACTCTTCAATATATATTTTTCGAATGCATTTATACATATTTTTATCGTTAAAAATCTTTTCAAATAATTCCAAAGAAAATATGATTAGACTAATTATTTTGCGTGGAAGATAAAATAAATCTAACAAAGAGTTAATGAATGAGTGAAAGGGATATAAAGTTACTATTCAACTCGGGCCATTTTATAATTATAAGTCCATTCAAAAGATTTCTTGGAAAATTACATTTTCTCGGTGCCTTTGAAAAATATTCAATTATTATTCTAAATTATCAAATTATCTATGAATCGATTTGTTCCTTCAGATGAATGTCTTTTACGTTTATAATTTCAACAAATTATTATTGATATTCTATTTAGGAATTGAATACCCAATGGAGATGGAAACCGTAGAAACCATAGATTTATAGATACAATAATATTATATTATAATACTATCAAATCCAACGATCCTCAAATAGTTTCATGCGAAATATTACAAAACAATATTAAATTTAATTGAATTTCTTTAACTCGACTATCGATAGTATTTACTTGCATGTCGTTGAAACTTTTTAAAATTACTGAAAAACTCTAGACGCATAAATTATTGAAATCACTCTTTTTAGTTAGAGAATCCAACATTTTGCAACAATTGAGTTTAATTTATATGTATTAACATAAATATTGTACTCTAAAATATATCTAAAAGATTACATATTATTGAAAAATAATGGACACTAAAACATCTCCAAAAAAGTAATAGACATGATATATATTTTTTCCTAAATAAAACCGGAGCGGCGCCGCGAAGTAAAATTGTAATGTTTTTTTTCAAAAGGCGTGGGAGTCCACTTGGTAAGGAGTTGAAAAGCCTTTTCTCTAAGGAATCTTATGTTGATCTAGTATATAAAACAATGATTTTGTTAGTGTGTGTGTATGTGTGTGTGTGTGTTTGTCTCACGCCTTCTGAAAAACCAAGAGCATCTAAAAATCTAATTTATGTGCGAACATATACCAGTATACCTGACGCAGTGTCACGCTAAAAAAAATGCGATAAAAATGCTGAATTATTAAAAATATTTAAATAATTATTTTTTTCATACAAAATTTTCCAAGCCATATCTGTCAAAAAAGTGTACTTTTTGCACGCAAATATCTGTTAATTTAAAAGTAAGAAGTACGTATATACGCGAATAAAATATATTTTCAAGTATAAATTAGCGTTTAAGTGAAAAACATGGTGAATATTTTGTATAAATATAATGTTTAACTTATTTTTGAAGTAAGCGTTTTGTACATACAGCGTCGCCATGTTTATCTCTTTCCATACAATATTTGTTAATTCTTCCGAATGAAAATCTCCTTTAAAATAATAAACTTTTGAAATAAATGTGATTATGAAATAATAAAATGAAACACAAGACATTATAGCAAGTTTCAAGACATATATTGTAAAAATGTGTTAATTATTAGTAAAGATATTGGCATAATAAAATTGCATAATTTGTAAATAATCAAATAATTTCATTTTTATGGCATCGAACTAACCAATGTAGGTACCTTAGAATATAATGGTAGGTACCTACATATTCAAAAAATGTATCGAGCCCATTTGATCAATGTATGCTTACTTCAATGTATGCTTAAGTGCTTCAACGAAAATTAGATTCTATTGTTTGAGAAACATTGTAGTTAGAAGATTTATTTACGGTGGATATTGATGCGTAATCTAATCGTATCATTCCGTGACTGGGTTGGTTGGTTCGCAATTATCCAAGGTTGATTATAATATTATTTTCATATTTTAGCCAAAGTTTATTTTTTGCCATAGTTATTGTTGCGCTGTGTGAGCATCATCTTAACCGATTCCCTCACTGATGGAACGTGTAGGGTAATCTTTGCCCCCTACTGTTTCATGCAACACGCGAGATGGGTAAATCAAGATTCCAACCAAACCTTAATAACAAAAGGTTTTTGTTATTAAAACGCAAACGGAAAGTCAATTTTTCGTTTTTGATAATAGTTGTGATCTCTGCATTAATTTTCAAATCAAGATTATAAAACTCCGAAAACAATATTATTGAAAATAGCTGTTTCAGTCAAATTTTCATTTGTTCATTGTAAAAGAACAATTTTCTTTTAATAGACATATCAATGCAATACACCGTTAATTATTGGCACAAAAAAAGAATTTAGAAGACTAGTAAATTTTAATATTAATAATGTATATTTGAATATTTATAATTTGTATATTTCGTTGTTTTCATTTTCACTTCCATTCTTTTGTTAATGTAAATATCTAATTTTGTCATATCTAATTTCGTCGGCCTTCGTGGCTCAGTTGGTTAGATATCTGACTGCTGAGCCAAAGGTCCCGGGTTCGATTCCCGGTGGAGACAGTTTTTAATTGTGTTTTCAGTCTGGATCTGTGAGACGATTAATATCGTAAGTCTCCAGAATGTGGCAACTTGTTATTGGGTGCGTGTTAAATTAATATTTGACATTGTACCGGTTAGTTGCCCGAGAAGCAATATTAAATAAATAAATACTTTGTTGGTTGGTTGGAAGAAATTGCCTAATGGCAATAAGTCGGGCTGAACTTTTTTTGTGATTGTGTTTGTCTCTCCTTCCTGAGACCAAATTCATGGAGTGTTTCCCTGGACATGTTTTTTTATGTCATTATTTTACCATTTTCTTTATGCCATTTTTATGTCATTATACGCTTTCTAAATTATGTATAATAATGTATTTTTAAATTTTAAATAATAAAGATTGGGTAGAAAAGAGGCTTTGCCTACCGAAACCAAAAACCAAACGAGACTTCTGGAGCGAGTCCCGGTGGCGTATTTACCTTTCCGTGTTGATTAGGAGGCAAGTACTGTCTCGAATTAGGCACTACTTTGTTGCGCTTGCTTTCCTGCTAATACGTGTTCAATTCAAGACAGTTGATTATTAAATATGGACCATATATAGCCATGAAGTTCGCGCGCTATTTCATTTCCATTTCGTTTGTCACTGTCACATTTGTATTCTGTTAACGGATTATGTTAGTTATTAGTAATTTTGTTTAAAGACTTTAAGTAATATGGAAGTTAAATTTATTATTTTGGACAATTTTTAAATTATAAATTACGAAGGACACTAGGATAATTACCAATGTAAAATTCGATGCTCTATGTTTATCTTGTGAAGGTAATTACGACGCAAAGTGTAATTATTTCATTGAAAAATTCATGAGTACCTACCAATCTCATAAAAAAATTGTCTAAACGAATTTTTATTTTTATTTTATAACGGATTTGTGTAGATTAATATATTAAAACAAAAACAATCATACACAAAACAATGCCTCTAACACAGTCTAGTAAAGCTCAATCAATACAGTTTTCGTTGCTAAACCGTGTGCATTTGGAGGACACGTGCCTTGAATTCAACACGATATTTAAGTGAATTAGCGCAACAAACTAGTGCCTAATTCGAGGCAGTACTTGCCTCTTAATCAACACGGAAAGGTAAATACACGTCCCGGTAAGTATGCCACTAAACTTTCGTAGCATAAGTCACGCGGTGTATAACAAGAAAATTCTCTGAGTTACCTACATACTGATTTCTATACACTGTTACGTAAATATAAAAATTTATTTTCCCGTAAGTACCTACGTTTATTTGTGGTTTTGGGAATGAATAATTAAAATGTTCATTGTTTATGTTTTCAATTAACTTTGCAATAATTTTGTCAAAGTAATAAATCGTGTCTACCTAGCACGATTGCCTTTTCACGATTCAGCGACCTGTCAGCTGTTTATTATTTATACGCAAAAATGTTTTTTTTATTAATTTTATTGCTCTCACTAAAATAGTTTTTTTTAAATAAACCGTGCGCCTTTTTCATTTTTCATTTACTCAAATGTCTAGATTAAAAATATCGATTAACTTTGTTAACACAGCGTAATATTTCAGCTTTTGTGATAGGTAGTTTTGTAATTTAGTCTTTGAATGAAAAACTTTTAATAAAACTCACACCTCCTCTGTCAAAATCACACATCGTTGAAATAAATGTTTGAAATTTTGTGGTAAAACAATTTATCAAAAATTACCACAAATATAGTTTTTTTTAACCGGTTATATTCCATATATTAAAAAGTATTGCTTACTGCCAAAACATAATATTAATTCGTTAACGTTTGTATGTACTGACAATAATTTTTTTTGTTCAATTTCAGGAGATAGATAAAAAAGTTAGGCTGTTTTTATTTCTCTGGCTGACAGAGAAAGTGTTCGCCACTTGCATATGGTGCAGGTGATTTTATTGTTTTAAAATTAATAATAATTTGAAAATTTGATCTATTATTCTCACCAAACAAAATAATGCGGGTGACGTCATATGTGCACACACCAATTTTAGATGTAAGATATACTCTTATTTGCTCTATACGCTAATTCTAATAAAATAAGATGATTTTCAATGTTGTGTAGTGTATTTTTTATTCATTTTTGCCCTGACCTCTTCATCCATGCTGTATATAACTGTCACCCGCATTCTCTTTCTTGTCGAGCTCTACATATGTGCATCCTTAGCAAATAAATGATATGTGATATCTATGAACGAAATCGGTCTAGGCGAGATTCGACCACGTGTTTTCTGAATTACTTATCCATGCCACCTACCTAATTCTAACCCTATGATTTTTTTTCGTATTATCCAACGGGGATGAACAGAACGCCTGTTTCTATAACGTTCCCAATGGAGTGGGGTAGGTGACTGCGACTTTTCCTGCGACTTGTCCATTTGTTCAAGAGAACTTTGTTCTCTTAACATATCGACGAAGTTTCAAATCAGGATACGCGAGATTGTATGCAGGGTTTATATTTTTCACGGTTTTTCTATCTTTGAAGTCAAAAAACACCAACTAATGTCTACTTTACACGGACGCTGTTTTCAACGGGTTTCAGGTTTTCGACGGGTTATTCAACGCGATGGGCAAAAAAAATAGAACGTGTTCTATTTTCAACGCGATTTTCATCCTTTTTGGTAAAACATAAATCTGTAAAATTATTCGCTGTCGTCGTTACCATATGTATTATATACTCTTTGATCGTTACCGACGAGTCAACATGGCTGCCGTTTGCGTTGACTTATGCGTGTGACATTCGCTCGCGATGTATTTTGTTTATTTGGAAAATGTCGACACTTTCCATATTTATTTATATTATATTAAACATTTATTATATCATTTTTCGATATACATTTATTTAAGTATATTATATTATACATTTGCACATATAATCGTGTAAACTGTGTAAAGTACTGTAAGCGATGTTTGGAGTAACCTGTATTTTGGATGATTTAAGCGTTGGAAACCGGGCCGCGTTGAAAATAGTGTCCGTGTAAAGTGCACTTTAGATACTTCGCAGCATATATGTTCTATATACGGATTTACTCAGAATTCGGAGTAGAACATATAGTGTGTCTGTGTGTCCCCCCCCCCCCCTTATAACTTTTGATCCGCCCAATTTATAGAGCTCAAAATTACAAAATATTTAGATTGTTATAGGCCTACAAATCTTTTATACTCATTATTTTGATTCAGTCAGGGGTTATCAAATTTTGAATTTTTGCTTTGTTTTTCCCTATATCTTAAAAACCATAAAAGGTAGAACACTGATAATTGGTATAAATATAGACAAATATAAAATCTCAATTTTATTTTTCAAAAAAATTCCAGAGTTTCTCAAACATTTTTTATTAAGAAAAACATTTTTTATGATAAATTTATGTGTTTAACTGCCTATATTTCCAAAGTTTTTGAAAATATGGATAAAAGCCGAAACACCCCAACTAGATAATTTAAATTTTCTATGAAAAATGTCAGCATTGTAGCATTACATCTTAATTTTTTTTAACAATTTTTATAAAAATTGCATTTAGTGACGACATCGCTTCATACAATTTGTATGGCATTAGCCTATACATTATAATATCTAAGAAGACAATAGTTTGATACTCAATCTCCAAACATACATACATACCATCATACTGTTTTCATATTCTGGGTAGGAAAAACAGACTAACCTCCACAAAACAAAATATCTTAAAATATTTATTATTTTGTGTTTATGTGTTAATCGTTTGGTACATATTCTATCGCCATCGACAGTTGGATCTAGTTTATACTATCCGATAATGTTTATTATCAAGGATACCGATCTTTTACCTGTATTTATGTTTTTCATAACTGAAAATGTTTATTTTTACACTTGTCCACGAGTTGTTATTTTATTCATCCCCGATAAATTTCGTCGAGCATGAATATTGAATTTTATTCTACGGAATTTCGATTACAAATATTGTTTGATAACATCAAATATACCTTTTTAATTTAAAAGTTCCAGTGTATATTTCTTTCACTTGGATAAGTTTATTGCTTTGTACCTTCCTGTATATTTTCCAACGAATATCCGTGTACATATTCTGAAAACTCGTAGCTTCAGATCAAAATAGGTATAAAAAATTTATAAACAAAACGGCGTAGAATACGTATCAAGTTACTATATATAATATTGAGACGAAAAAAGTTTTCAATATTTCAATTAGATCTAAATCTAAGAAGATATTTTTTTAAATATGTTTTTTTGTATTAATTATTTCAATTATTTATTCTCATGATGTCATGACACGATCTTAATTCGTTATTATCTTGTCTTCGTCTCAAAATGTAGGTATAAATCAGAATTGGATCATAATCTAATCTTGATTCTAAAAATTTATGAAATTATCATAATTTAAATCTAAAAGATTTCTTAAGTCTAAATCTATTCTTAATCAGCTTCACGAGTAGTCCTGCTGTTATACATATTGCGAGTTTGCTCTATAAAATGTGATTAGATACTTATTATTTTAATATCAAAATTATGTAATTTATTTTCCATTATAATTAAATTCAAAATTATCAATAATAACACAATTTTTCTTTAACACCTTTAAAGATTGCAAGATTATTCATACAGGAGAATGATGTGAAACAAAGTAGTTTATGATTTATGTTTGCATTTTCTATCGTTTCCTACAAGATTTATTATACATATTATGAATATTTTGTAATTCTTTTTTAAAGGCTTTGTCCCCTGAAATAAAGATATAATATATTGTCACTAAACATTTTAAACAATTTACTCAAAAATTCATTGAAATACCAAAAAATCCAATCCATTGCGGTATTTAAAGGTGTTGTTTTAATATAAGATATGTAGAAGTATATTATTTTTTCTAAAAAATATATTGTACAGAGCATAGATTTTTATAATAATATACATAGATGTAGTACTCTGTGCAAAATGTGAGTCATGGCATATCGCGAATTTGACGTTTTGGTTGGCAACATATTTCAGTTTTCCTTACATTTCAACACATCCTAGATAAATGTTCTCTAAATTATTCATAATTAAAATGTTTTTTAAACAAATAAATCCGAAAAAAATTCTCATTAGTTGTTATTTTCTATAGAAAAACGATGTGGCCTGGAACCAAAACGTCAAAAATCCCCCCTGAAAAATGACTCACATTCGATTCATACAAAATTTGCCAACTACGACATCTAGTGTATTATATGAAAACCTATGGTACAGAGATTGATTGTTGTTTTAAATAAAATCAACTCAGTCTTTTTTGTGTTTTTTTTAATCAAAAATTAATTGTGTCTGGTATTTTGTTGGTCAAAAAGTAATGAGATAAATCAATCATTTCGTATTGTTTCAGATGGTTACCGCGGTCGGCGATCCGACCGCCAGAGGGCGACCTGTCAGACTGCGTTCTAGTGGTTGGGGTCTCAAGACCCAAGATGGCCGCTGCTCTACTCTCGGTCACTCTCATCTCGCTCTTCCTCACATTTCACGTTATATACGATAGCGCTGTGTACAGTCTTCAGGTAAATCATAAAACAATACCTACACAGGGAAAACTTATTTTCCACATGTACATTTAGAACAAACTTCAATCTACATCATAGTGAAATGAAAAGAATCGTCTATTTGCTGTTAAATATTTGTGCTCGATTTTTATTTAATATTTTTGTTGTTTATTTCAAACATCTTATATTTTTGTTTTCCTATCAATGAACTCTTTCTTAGTCATGAAGTTTACGTATTTCAGAGATATTTTCCTTGGATGGTGGGATTTCATTTTCAATAAACTTGATTTTCCAACAATAAACTTTTATTACAATTTTTATAATAATATAAATTCAAGATTAATATTTATGTATACAAGTTAAAATCAAAGTTGTTGACTAGAGGACTATCTAAAATTGTTCTTTTTTTCTTAATTACAACTTTTTATTGTTCCCAATTGAATATTATTTTTATATTTTAATTATTCACCCTTGCATAGAAACTGCTAAAATAATATATAAATATTATTATTATATATTCCAGTTGGGCAGCATCTGTCTAAATGAGTAGCGTCTAGTCCCAGCTCATCTTTTCTGCATTCTTAGGTTAGGTTTAATTTTGTGCATAATAATTATAGCGACTCGCGCGAGCGACTTGCTTTATAAATTGAATTATAAATTATTATAAATTAAATTTTCATTTTTTATTTAATTTTTCGTATTTAATATAAAATTTCACAGCTCATTTGACTCCGACCACGAGATCTCAACCAATCAGAGAGCCAACCGGAAACAGAATGCGGAATGGTAAATGCGGATTGTAGACGCTAGTGTCTAAATGTTCTTTTATTACTTTGATAACATGCTTCAAAGTAATCATTCAAATGGTTCTGAACCAAACTAAACAACTATCAATATTTTTATGAATATGTTCATCCATAATATTAATATATTCTACAGATATCACTTTTAATCTATGTTGTTTTTTTTAACTAATCAATATTTTACACTTTTCCTCTGTGAATTTTGCGAAATGCTCCTAAATTGGTGTACCTACCTATCCGATTTCAGTTTGAAGGAGTTGTTTTATAACATTATACCTACCTATCCGATTTCAGTTTGAAGGAGTTGTTCAGCCTTATGCAAAAAGAACTATTTTCGTTTTTAATAAATAAATATTTTATTTTGAACCAATTGCACTAATAAATTAAACAATCTAGATTCTTATATCCGTACGTATATTTTTTAGATTTTTACGATACCCCTTTAATTCTTAATTTATCAACGACAAAATCAAGTTAATAAAATAAAACGAACGCATATTTTCAAACATTTTATCTATTTTTAATTTTTCAATGATAAATATAATAAATAAAATTATCTGGTACCTACGCATTTTTTAAGACTTATCAATTATTAATTTATCAAGGACAAAAGAATTATACCTACCTATGGTAGAAATGAAGCTTATTTATAACGGAAATTTCCGATATTTGTTATAAAAATATTATCGAAAATCATTATAACAACATATTATTGTACTTCTTAGGTGTAAAATACACGTATAATGATTCTGCTTCTTCCAATATTTGTCTAGTTCATATACTTTCTATACAAATTTTATTTCTTTGAACATTTTTTCCCTAATAAATAAGAAAGTGTTTGACTCACTCATTATTAAAGTAATATATTATTTATTTAAAAAACGTTTAGATGAGCATATTACTACGACCTCAAAGCATAATATATTTTTTTTAATTCTTGCAGTCTATATTTCGTATAAATATATCATTCTATCTCAATCTCAGGGGCTTAAATTGTCACTTTGCAATATCAGATTTAATTAGAATTAGAGAGTTCTTTTAGAAGCCACAAGTTCGCAAAGAGTTCACCAGAGTGATATCATTTCAAGGAAAAATATTTTCAAATCGATATCTTATTTCTCTCTCTCTCTCTCTTTCTCTCTCTTTTCCCACGATAATCATATTATATTGCCTCCACATTCCTTATTTGTCTTTCTTCTACAAAACCCTGCCACTCCAAGTTAACCTCTTTTTGCTATTTCTTCCACGTCTTCCTAGCGAACGTCTGTCAGTTTATCTGCTTTGAAGAGCTTTCATAGCAAGTGGTGAGTTAATTCCAGAAATCCACATCAATTGATATTGTTTATTTACACACAACCATCATTATAATTTAATTTCCCTCTTCATTTTTAACAAAAATTCAGAAAAATATAATAAAAACAACGGAAGTTACACAAACAATGTAGGTTTATTCTATAATAATAAGCACTTTCTGACAAATTTTTTCTTTCATCATATCTTAGTAATTTTCAAAAAAAAAAACTTACTTTTTTAAGGTAGGTATCTTATAAAAGACTAGGTAGGTACTGAACAACAGTTTTCATGCCTTTTTTTAATATATTATATGGCATTCCACCCAATCATTAGGATGATTTCTGCCAGTATAAAAATGTAATTAAATTATTTTGAGACTTGAGGTTATTGCATTATATGTAGATTGAATCCATTAGGGCGAATAAATTTTGCTATGTGTAAATGAATATGTAAGGAACTTAATGATAGAAGATGAGAAATATTGATTGGTTGTGGATTATAGTGTACAAATCGTAAATCGCATTGAGTGTGGTTTTGGCATTCAAAAAACACATCAAGTCCAGGGTCTCGACTTTATCTCTACAAGCACACGAATGGCTATCCCTTACATGTACATATCTTGTAGAGGTGACTGTTAATAAGGCAGTGTCCTAGTCTGATGCGACATATATTTGACAAGTCTCGTTTGGCCATGCTCTTGTTGTGAAACCATGGTTTTGGAGGAATAAATAATTGGATGGATTTATAGGATGAACCTTTAATAATACTGGTCATTTTTCAGTCAATGATTTTTTTCAATTTCAATTTAATTTTTCATGACTTATAAAAGAAATAAAGTATTAATGAATTACATATTAAAATTCGATAAATTGTTATTTTATATTCTGCTTGTAATTTTATATTTTGTACCCATACTTTTTAAATTTGTTGGAATATTTACCTTTCCAGAAGCAATATTGATCTTATTTCGAAATTTAAATTATTTATCAAAAGCAAATATGAATAGCAACAAATTATATTCCGACTGCTAAAGCGAAATGAATTTATTTATAAGAAATAATATTTTATCAAAATTTGTCACGTTGTAGATCAATAGCTTAGCTTGCCTTGCCTACTCTGGATGAATCAGATTTATTTTACAGTCATATAATTTTTTCGATTGGTAAGAAAGTTATTAGCAAATTAATTTTTAATTAATTAATTTTATCTAATCATTTAAATGATTAATTTTCTCATTCATTCGTTCGTTTATTCATTTATTTACCTATTTATATATTTTTTTAATACTAACAGCTATACATTACAGTGTTAAATCTTATATAATAATTTAATAGCCAATTAGAAGTCTCCGCTGATATGTTTTATATTTAATTATAAACAAAACCTATACGCAAAAGAGTTAGACGGTTATACGTAGCTTATTTTATTTTATTTTTATTTTTTATTTTTTTTTTATACTTGTCTTTAGATAAGATTGTTCAACTCTCCACTCACTTATCATTTTCGGTCGCTGGCTAAATGTACTATCGTTTATTTCCACATATAAAATAGATGAGTTGATTGAATATCAGGTGGCGAGTGCCGGTGGCGACTTCCGCAGTCAGAGCAGTGACTCCCGCAGTCAGGGAGGGGGGCCAAGACCCGCTCTACTCCTCAGTCATCCACTAGCTGGGCGTCCAAGGCCGCGGCCGCGGCTGCCTCGCACTGCCAGGCGGCTGCCCCAGGCCATCATAATCGGAGTGAGGAAGTGCGGCACTAGGGCGCTCCTAGAGATGCTCTACCTCCACCCCATGGTGCAGAAGGCCGCCGGCGAGGTGCACTTCTTCGACAGGGACGAGAACTACGCCAAGGGGCTCGACTGGTACAGGCGGAAAATGCCGCACTCCTTCAAGGGGCAGATTACGATAGAAAAGAGCCCGAGTTACTTCGTCACTCCAGAGGTATTTTTTTCAATAATTTTTGATCTAAAATTTACGTTAAATAATAGATTTTTTTTTATAATGTGACAATAATAATTACTGTTGACAAATGAAGATGGTTTGGTTGCTTAAAAATAAGACATTTATACCTGATATGTTATTTACATATAGTTTCATTTTAAATTTATCATTATTTTTCTGTCAATTTCAGAGCCAAAACATTTACAAAACACAGCTTTAAAACGCTTTAAAACAAATTAAGAATATTTTTCCTTTCTAAAAATGCAAGTAAGTTTTATTTGAAATTTCAATTCCAAAAAAGAACCAACTTACTATGCCCTCTATTGAATTCTTTTAACTAACAACTTGAAAAAGCTGCGTAGCATCCTTTCTCACTTCGTCCTCTAATCTTGGCCGGTTCTTTCAACTCGTCTCCTTCCACCTGGTTGTCTATTCATTATTATTTTAGAGACACGCGAATGGAAGGATAGCTGGACTTCGTCATTCCAGGAGGCATCGTTTCTGAAGAACAGACCAACTAGGTCTACTAAACGAAGAAGAAGAAGACACGCGAATCTGGCATTCCCTGTACAATTTTAAAAACCGGTTTTTTTTTTCAAATTGGAGAGACTGCTTCGGACTGTTTGAACTCGCCATCACTGGATTACTAAACCAGTACGATTCCCGATGTGCCACCGATCCATCTAAATCCCATCATTTTAATTTTGGTGCCAGTCTCTAGGGCTGTGTTCAGATACAACGCTCGACGTCTGGCGTCGGATGTATGTAACTGAAGTTGAAATTTATGGCGTTTTTCACACCAATCTCACACAAAAACAAATAGAAGTCAAAAGATACTGTAACTGTCCAGAAACCAGGAATAAATTCTTTCATCACTATTACCCAAGTATATGTTCATTTTCCCAGAGCTAGAAAGTTCTAAAATGAAAAGGTTTTGTTCTGACTTTGTAGGTACCTACCCACTACACAAACTACTAAACCCGACTTCACACTTTTTGTTGAAGATTTATGCTTAACTTGAGATGTTCTTATTAAGTCTGATATAATCAGCTGACCCTCTGTGTATAAATAGGTATGTATATAAAATATAACCTCCGAAAAGGGTGTATTATTTGAGAAAGTTAGAAGTATGCTACTTCAAATGTCACCATAGAAATAGCCCCATTTACTTTGTTGGATACATAGCAGGAGTCCTTTCATATTTTATTTCGCCAAGGAATATCTCAGGAAAAACTTTTTCTCGAGTAGCCTAAGAAAGGCTACGGAATGAGAAATACAGTACAGCAGTAGTCCGAGGGTCCAAAAGAGTTGGCTTTATCAGATGGCGGTGTTCCTTCTCTAACATATTTTTTGTTTGCTAAACTCGGAGAAAATCTGATAACGATGCAATATTATGTTTCCCGTTCAGCAGATAAAGATAAAAAGTCCCCTCTTTTAAGTTCTTACTTTAGACAGTCGCTTTTAACTTACACAGAATTGTGAAAAAAATATATATATATGTAAAGTATCTACACGAAAGATATATTATGTAATAGTTGTGATTTAGCATTTTTAACAGCAATTACTTAACTGGTATCGTGTAGAGAGATTATAGTAATATTATATTGAGATATTCTTCTACATCAAAGGTCAACCTTTGAAGTAGAAGAGTGTAAACTGATTTCTGCTGGTAGTATGTATTTACAAATCATAATCCACTCGTTTGATAATAATAACAATACACTTCTTTGCACCCTGCGCAAATGGCGAGTTTATTTCCAGTGAAACCAGTGTCCCAGCCCAGAGAAGCAATATTTACGTAAGAAATGAATTTAAATAAATTCTCCTCTTCTGGGTATCGAACCCAGGACGCCTACACGGAAGCCAAACGGCTTACCGACTGTACCACGGCGTTGATCGCCTCCCTTATGTCATTTGACATTCATGCTGATATTCTGTTCCTATTTATTTTTATTTTAAAGAATGGATATGTTCTTGTAACAAGTACAAATCGCTCGTTTGCGAGAACAACGACATAAGTTGAAAATCCGATTTTTGAGTTAATAATGCAGAAATGTTGTGTTTATCACTATTCATGTCGCCTCCAATTCTAAGTACAATATATCTATAAGTGCGTAAGAAACAGCACATGTATCTTTGTTTCACTGTTGTTTCAATATTGATAAACACAACATATCTACATTATTAACTCAAATATCGGATTTTTTGACATATGTAGTTGTTCTCGCAAACGAGCTATATTATACATCCTCATACGTTCCCTAAATTAAGCATAATATGTGCTATAGGTGAACGAAATCGGTCGTGGCAGGATACAATCTCACGACCACTGGATTAAAACCTAGCGCGCTTACACTGAAAAAAAAGTAATGTTAAAATTAACCGAACTATAGTGACTACAAAGCAGTTCGTTTAGTGATACTAAATATTTTGTACCCTGAGCTAAACACTACAGTCATAAATAGATTAACTTTTATTACTGATAACAAAAGTTTGGCTAAAAACGCAGGTAGCCAGTTCGGTCGTCACAATTATTTTTTTCAGTGTACCACTCTGCCATAATTTTAAATTTTCCTTTTAGGAGTATTTAAAGAAAGGATTATCTTCTTGCAGATTGTGAAAAAAAAAGATTTATTAATTTGGTTGATCCATATAGTGACAATTTTCGTGTTTTCAAAATTCTTACTATTCACAGTGTAAAATGCCATAATAGTGAGATATTAACTTGACAAAATATTGTACAAATATTAAGAAAAACGCTGTTTCACTTCCACTAACTTTTATAAGGTTTGTTCAAACGTTTTCGGACTTTCATGAATCCTCAGCAACGTTTGCTACTTAAACTTTAAGTTTAAGTGGCAAATTATTTTTTTATTCATTTAAACCCACATTAGACCCAGACGACTTAAGCAACTACAGACCAATATCAAGCTTACCGTTTATAGCAAAAGTTCTTGAAAAAATTGTATCTATACGAATTAACACACACGTCGAAACACATTCTTTGTTTAACAAATTTCAATCAGCATACAGAAAATACCACTCAACAGAAACCGGACTTCTCAAAATACTCTCAGACATAATATTATCAACTGAAAATGGTAACGCAGTACTTATGTCATGCCTAGATATGAGTGCTGCTTTTGATACAGTCCATCATGAAATACTAATTGACAGAATAAATGTTTCATATGGCTTCCAAAGATCTGCAATAACCTGGTTAAAATCATACTTAACAAATACATATCAGACTGTCACAGTTAATAAATTAAAATCAAAACCTGCACTGATGAAAACGGGAGTACCACAAGGCTCTGTATTAGGTCCACTTTTATTTATTCTATAAACAAAAGAAATATTTGACATTATACAATCACATGACTTAAACGCCCACTGTTATGCAGATGACTTGCAAATATACTCACAATGCTCTCCCGAAGACATAACATTTCTAAAGGAAAAAAACATCTAAATGTATTCAGGAGGTAAACAATTGGATGTCTTCAAATAAACTTAAATTAAATCCAAGTAAAACAGAGTTCCTCTGGACAAAATATTATAATACATAATTATTATATATTGAATTCATTATATTCATTTGCCAGTCTCAAATCTGTTTCAAGTTGGTTGAACCACACCACCCCATTTTACGTGTAATAGTAATGTGCAAAACTTGTATGTGTTAACGGGGTACACAATTGACCAATTATATTTTGTCTATCACTCGCCATGTAAACGTTTTTAAAAGACGGCACTTGAAAATCACGAAATAGTTGCAAAGTTGGGTAGTCAGATGGTTTTTTATTTATTATTTTTATTATCAATCTTTGTGCAATTTCTAGAGGCAATGTGTATGTTTTATACGCCGCCCCCCCATGCCATATTGCATTATAGAAAGGGCGAAAGCGTAATATACATTTTAAAGTAATTTTAACTTAAGAAAGTTTCTAAGGTTAATAAATATGTAAATAAGCTTTCTTAATCTGTTTATAGTGTTATTTATTTGAGATTTCCATTTAAGGTTACTATATAATGGGATATTTTCTCTCGTCATTTAGAATTTGCCAAATATATTTTTTCAATACAAAATATGTGTTCAATTGTTAAACACGAACATTTGATTGATGCTCTGGTGCCTATTATACATACCTACCTATATAAAATACAGAATAGTATATTATTATTTTACTTTTGGTTTTTATTTCCTTAATAATTTATTGAAGCGTGCTTGGTTCAATTTACGGGTATTATAAAAAATACGTATATATTATGTAGTTATAACGTGCGAATAAAATATTTCTTCATTTCGCCAGAGTGAGTTTCTGATTTGAGCACCTGGTTATAATCAGAGTATTAGAATGTATCCAACGTCTTGATTATCATCGAGAATATGAATAATATTTATCAAGTATTTTATCGCTTCGTTAAAATTTTAAAAACGTTTCCGACTTAATCTGAAATCTAGCTTTAGAAAGTACGAAAATTGAGAATGAATTATAAGGGATAAATTTTACGGCAAGCGAGCATAATATTACATATTACAACGTGGCGTAGATTGGGGGACGTGTGCGTAAAATTGTACATGAAACGATAGGCATGGGGTAGTCGCATTTAAACAATATTCAAACCACGGACTTATGCCGATTAACTAAGAAAAAAATGTTTGAATTTAACCATAAAACCTCTTGCATAGCAGTCACGTAATCGAAGCAAGCGGTGCCGTGGCTGAGTGCGGTACTGGATGTTATGAAATGGGATCTATTTAACAGAAGAGTTACGCTCGGGGCTGAGAGGAACGTTTTGGTATGCGCCTCATAATCTGCTCGAGGGATGAACGAATTGGGGTGTCAGGACACCCTCGATACTGTTATTGTGCCTCACCCACCCCCCGCCGATAGGATTTGCATACATTTAGTAATACTGTTATGTCTGTTGTCAGATTCGTACGTGCAGATTTTATTCCAGATAGGAACGAACCCGACGCAACAGCGCACTTACATAATACAATCCTGTCATTTCACGTTTCAAGTTATTATTATTGTTTGTTATAACAGTGAGACTGCTCAAACGGATCAGGGGCTGTTAGTATACAAAATACAGATTTATCATAAAAATAACGATCCTCGTCCCTGCTGTGTGGAGTCGGTAACGGCGTTATTAATTTATTTTTCAGTTAGGCTGTTCGTTTTGAAAATCCACAAAAATCCTAGATCACTGAAATAAAACAGGTTATAATCATTTTTCATAGCCTCCACACACTCAGCACGAAGAGCAACTAGAGATTTCAGGATATTTTGTCAAAAACACGGTGCACTTTTAGTTTCACTTTCAATGCCTTTTGTCGACTTAAGAGACTATAGTTGGATAAAAAGTAATTTTGGAAAATGTTTCCCGAGAACATTCAAAAATACATACGTCTTTGAAATGAATAACAGTTTTTTTACATCTTTTATTTGAGTTTTTTGAAACTTGGATTAATTTAATAATTTTCTTGTGAAATTAGTCCTTTTTTATTTTTTTACTGTAACTAAAAAACTGCAATGCCTATGAATAAGATTTTCACTTCAATCGAAATATAAAATTCAAAACTATCGGTAAAACTAAAAAAACTGTTTTTTTAATAAAACTTTGTGATCTCGAAGAACAATCTTAAAGCCTTCAAGAAGTTCTGTTATTGTTATGGTGCCTTACTATAGGCTGATTCCCATAAAGTTTATTTTTTTAATGAGTTCTTAGTCACATCTTTAATGCTTAACATTGAAAAAGAATATTTTGTGTGAATCTTTTATTCGCATTCGTCGATTGTTCTTTTTGCACATATGGTGCCAAGATTGCTAATCTAAAGGGCTCCATGAGCTCCTATTCGTGCTGTGCTTTTTTATGTTGCTCATTTAGCGTTCTGTGAAGGGGCCGTTTACAGTCCCCATATGCAAGCGGTGGTGGTGGAAGTAGCGAATAAAAACTTCCTTGCACCCTGCGCAAGTGGTGAGTTTATTGCCATATAGCGATTTCTTCCAACTAACCAGTGTTTCCAGCCCAGAGAAGCAATATGAAATAAATATGATTAATTACGAATATTACATTTTTTTCAAGTAATAAAATTAAATCTTGTGTATGGGACACGAATAAATTACATAGATTTTTCATATTTATAGTCACATACATATATAATATACTTACCTTCATTCGTGAAAATTATTGTATATATTAGAATTATAAGTACAACGGTTATTTTATTACTATTAAAATTATTATTCTGGCTTTTTAAAAAAATATATAAATTTGACCTTCTCTTCACGAAAAAATGTTGTATATTATAGATTTTGTGATTTACAATATTTTTTCGTGTTTCATACATTAGAAGGTAATTTAGTGTGCTTATTTGTGTAGATCTGTATGCCCAAGGTACCTCTACAAGAGCCTCAACGAATTAATAGCCGTATGTTCTTTTTTTAATTTTATCTTTAATTTTTCTTCTTCTTGTAATAGGTTATGGAAACCTGTTTTTTTCAGGAAGAGAAAGTAAAGTGAATGAAGTGTTTCTTAAAAATTATTATTGTGATATCGTAGAATTCCAATACAAATAATTATAAGGAAGATAACAAAATGTTTATGATTCTACATATTTTATTACTTTGTCTATAGCTATGTCGTCATCGTTGGATTGGACATTTGTATTGTCCTCTTAAGACACAGTAAAAAACAATTTATCGAATCATAAACAATTTATTTTATTTTTTTATTTTCTTATAATCTTTTCCACCTATTTTATCTAGGGCCCGTGACTATAAAAGCACATCATGCAGTAGTAATTTCAGTTCTACTGTTTCCGTACAGTTTACTTTCTTTGGCATTTTTTAATTCAAAATGTGACGTTTGTTCTTTGGATTCATCTAATGTTTTTCCTGAGTTCTTCAAAGGTCCGTTATCAGTCCCTATAAACTAGTTGTATGTAACACATGAGATCCAACTGTCGATTGCGATAGTATGTATAATTGAAGAATACTTACCAAACTATAAACACAAATTTGTAATTATTTTAAGATATTTTATTTTCTATAAAAAAATTAGGTGTGTATGTCAGGATAGGATAGTTTGGAGTTCAGTCTGTTTTTCCTACACAGAATATTAAAACAGCATGATGTGTGTTTGTAGATTTAGTACGTATCAAAATCAAACTATTGAGTAAGATATTCTGTAATGTTTACTGCCTTACAAATTGCATGAAACGATGTCGTCATAAAATTCAATTTTTATAAAAATTGTTACAAAAAATTTGAGATATAATTTATATAATTTTCAATTTTTTTATAGAATATTAAATTATCTAGTTGGGGTGTTTCAGCTTTTTTCTATATTTTTAAAAACTTTGAGAATATAGGCAGATAAACACATAAATTTATCACAAAAAAAACACTAAATGTTCTACTCCGAATTCTAAGTAAATCCATATATATATATATAAAACATATATGCTGTGAAGCCTCTATGTTGGTAATTTTTGTCTTCAAAGTTGGAAAAACCGTGAAAAATATAGACCCTGCATACAAATCTCGCGTATCTTGGCTTGATACGTTGTCGATATATTAAGATGAATAAATTCTTTTGAACAAATCGATATTTGGAATAGTACTTTTCCGATATCATCATAATATCTTCCACCATCTGGCTCTATTTTATTTTACTTCAACGAGCTTTGTAAAGTTTCAGTTTTATATATACAGGGTGTCCCAAAAAGTATGGATAATCGGTAAACCAGGGATAGAAGACCCCTAGGGCTATCCAAAAACCTCAAAGTATGTTCTACGATTTTTTGTCGTTTTCGAGTTATAATTTTTTTTCGAATTTTTCGATAAACTCCGACTGTCACTAAATAATTGGTCACAGAGACGCTATTTATTGAGATACAACCATCATTATTTTTTTTCAAAATTGTTGAATAGTGTGCGTTTTAGATGTAATAATTTTCTTTATCCAGTCTGATACCATATCTTAAAAAAATGTTGTATCTCAAAAAAAGTCAAATCAGAAAATTGACAAAAATGTTTGAGGGCGATTTAAAAATAGAAGGTCTCATAAAAAAAAATTCCAAAACATTTTTCAAAAACTTCCTTATTTTATCTAGTATCTACCCTGTAAATTTCATTTTCCTATTCCTACGGGATCATACTTAAAAACGGTTTGAAAGTACGAGAGGTAGATTCTTACGTAGCGAAATTTTGATACATTAAGTTTATCATTCTAATACATGTATTACTCGTAGAATAATAAATGATTATTTTTGTATGTATTTCATTACGTGAGATATCGCCATCTCGTATTTTAAAACCGTTTTAAAGTATGATCCCGTAGGAATAGGAAAATGAAATGTACAGGGTAGATACTAGATGAAATAAGGAAGTTTTTGAAAAATGTTTGGGAAATTTTTTTTATGTGACCTACTATTTTTAAATCGACCTCAAACATTTTTATTAATTTTCTGATTTGACTTTTTTGGAGATACAACATTTTTTTTAAAGATATTATATCAAATTGGATATAACAAATTATTACATCTAAAACGTACACTATTTAACAATTTTGAAAAAAATAATGAAGGGTGTATCTCAATAAATAGCGTCTCTGTGACCAATTATGTCGTGACAGTCGGAGTTTTTCGAAAAAAATCGAAAAAAAATTATAACTCGAAAACGACAAAAAATCGTAGAACATACATTGAGGTTTTTGGATAGCCCTAGGGGACCTCTATCTCTGGTTTACCGATTATCCATACTTTTTGGGACACCCTGTATATTTTTTAATATAGCAGCTTAGAGAATTTAAGTTTTGTTCATTCTATCCACGACATACTGTATATCATACTTTACCATCTTATTTTACAATGCGTTTCCTATCATACGTCGTTTTATGACAAATTTATCTTTTTTTTAATACACTAATAAACGTGTTGTCACGAAACATTAAATATAATCACAATATCTTTCCTGTTTTTCATTACATTTCACTAATGTTTAGATATCGCTTTTTGTTTCTTTATATATCAAATTTATTTCTTTTATATTCATACAATTCATCGTGCCTAATTATATCACATTTCAAATTGATTCAACATACAAAATTTACATTCGTTTTGTTGAAAATGAATTCGCATTGCCTTTAATTAATTGTGAAATTGAGTAAACAATGTTGCGTGTATTTAACTTTGTGTGATTTCAGATAAAAACACCGAACGGGAAATGGAGGAATTATTTGACATACTTAATTACACTCAACGATCCTAATCATTTTTAGTGACAATTTATGTAAGGGATTATTTCACCTTAATAATATTGATCGGTCCGTACCTAACTACCCACTCAAACCTTACCTTACATCATTGTGATGTTTGACATATTTAATTAAACCCAATGATCCTTATCATTAATTTTGACAATTTATTTGTGATAATGCTTTCATTTTATTGATTTGGTGAATATAGGTTCGTATGTTTTGATTTGGTTGAATAAATATATAAGTACGCGGGTACTGTGATATTTGACTTCATTATTTGGTCCCGTAGGTAGGTACTAAGTACCTATAAGAGAATCTTGAAATATGCGATTGTTATAGTCATATTAGAAAAAATATAATAATTTCCTTTTATATTTATTATGACCAAAAAATGTAGGTAAAATTATTTAATATTCATTCATAAATTCATACCATCACGGCATATCCCACAATGTGAGGTAACCAGCGAAAGGTGTGCGGGTGTGCATTGCCTTATAAAAGGGAGAACAACACATCTATGTAAAATTATTTAATATGTTTTTAAATAAGAGATCAAATATAAATTACACATAAAAATAACATACTTTTCAAATAAAAATGACATACGTTATACGACCCTATGTATGTGTTACATTGTATGTATGTATGCGAGATAGATTATTGATGAATGTGATTGTGGTACATACCTACATACTAATATATTTATCGAATCGTTTTTTTTTTATATTTTTTTATTTTATTTTACAATACATATACAGAATAAAAACAATCAAATTATAAAGAAAAATATGTGCAGTAAGAAAAAACAAATTTCCTTTTACCAGAGTGCAAGCACTCGTGTGTAAAGGAGACAATTAAATATAAAAAATAAAATAACGTTGTTTTGAAATTTTGAAAAAAAAACTACATGTGATTTATATATTATATCGAAATGACTAGAGTACATATGTATTGTAGTTGGAGCAACTCCATCGAATGCAATTTTTTGTTTTGTAAGTAGTTTGTGTAACATCAGTCGACATCGAACCAAAACTTAAATCTGAAATTGCGTGATGGGCAGTTAAAGTTTAATATAGAAAGTAAATAAGGTGAGTCTACACGATTGTGAATAATTTTGTGCAGGTACATCTCGTCTGTTTTCGAGATTACAAATATTATGGTGTTTAGTAGATTGCTGGCTGTTGGAGAATTTTAATTTACCAGGATAATCCAAATGTTTCAGAAATTTATTCTGTACACCTTCTAATATATTCATCTATGTATTTTATCAGAAAAGGAATCCATACCACTGATGAAAATGTTACTTTTATTAGTTACGATTAGACAAGTATTATGAAATACTATACCTATAGATGATTCAATAAAATTAGTTGAATGTTGCAAATATCACATACGAAATAAAAATAACCACTAAAAGTACACAATTATATTGAAACAAACATTTTTATATACTATTTAAAAATATTTTATATAAATATTTAGTATAATTCACTATATTTATATGTATTTGTTTCAATATTTTTATCTCTACATATTTGTAATTTATTATTAATATTGTAACAAGTATTATATGGCTTATATGTCGTATATTGTATGAATAAATAAATAAATAATATTTAATGTGAAAATAAATAATAATTTGGAAAGGATCAGGTCCGTGGACATATTCTGTGTGTCCAGGACCCTTTTCAGGAGCCACATTAGACAGGAATAATTAATTGCTTTGTTACCAGCAGCGAGTACATGCAACATGAAATCAAAGGTGGGCCTGATCAATTTACAATTAATTATGTTGTTATTCTTATTTATTGTATTTATTTTAAAAAAATAGTACGTTGCCCATTTTTAAATTTAAAAAAATAAAGAAAAAAAATTAGTCACTTTCTCTTTATAGGTGTGAATAAATAAAATGGGTTATATTTTTGACATAATATATCTTTGAGATGATTTACGAAACAAGGACAACGAAACACAGAGAATACAATAATATAAAAATACAAGATTTAATTGATTATTGGTAGAGTTAACGTACCTATATTTAAAAGTGAAAACTATTATAATTCGAAGGTACAAAACACACACACACACACACACACACCCTCTCTCTCTCTCTCTCACACACACACACACACACACACACACACACACACACACACACACACACACACACACACACACACACACAATACACAATGGTCGTTAGCGTTTATTCGTGGAACCAAAACGCGATTTTAATAACAGTCATTATTCATCGGTGGAATAAATTATTATTTTACTTTTGACAAGTTTCCCTATATCCTACCAATTCAGTTCGATGCACGAAAAACAAACGATGTGTTTTCAATGTATCCTATATCATATCATATTTTTGTTGTTGATTGGCCTTGTTACGACATCAAATGATTGCCCAAAATTAGGGTTACAATTTGATTATATATTGAGTCTTGAGCTTCTGACAATATGTATAATATAGAACATATGTATATCTAGTATTTATGTTATGTGTTTCAATTCTCGCCTCAAGTATTTACATGTTTATTTCAATATAACATACATGTTGGATACAGAGAGAAGGGAATTCCTTCTTCTGGGAGGTCTTCACGGAAGGCACTCACTGTCCTCTGGTATCACAACACACACTATATTGGTGAAAGACACCACTTCCAAACACGGTTTGGGTATATGAAGGGGGCGCACGGCGCGTAGTTTATAGTTGATCAACACGAAATGTATCGAAACTAATTTACTTCAACTGTGCTCTAGATTTTATGTTTTGTTTTTTATTTAATTTTTATAGTTTTAAAAATAAAAAAATACAAACACGTGTATAGTACGACATATAAATCAGCAAATTCGACAATGTATTACTTATGAGTCTTACTTATAAGTAATATATTCTAGTTAGACGGGCATGTTGCCGAGTTCGCGATATTGTCCGCGACGTTCTTTATTGACTGTCGTTACATTGCACTCGCGTAGGCACCTGCCAATGCAGTGACATTCTGCCGTGTCAGAGTGTCATTGAATTGGTAGATTCAGACGTGTCGCGTCTGAATCGTTGTGACAATTTAATGTAATGACAATAACGTACATATTTTATAGAAATATTGATCTTTGATAAATTGCTTATTTTTATCCCTTAAAATATGCTAGGCCAAAATCTATTTTTTTTGTCTCGGTTCAATTATTCCTTCTTTTTTTTTTTGTTTTATTTTTTTAGTTCAACTTTTGTTTTCTTACATATATGTTGTCACGTTTCGTTATAAATCCTGGTTAGGAATAAAATAAAATTAAATAATTTATATTTTTTTAAAAAAAACTGACACTAAGTTATTTTGCGCACTAGCAACATTTATCGTTTGACAGCTTAAATAGTAGTGTCATACCGAAAAAGCCCTTTTTCCTTGATAAAATTTGTGGGTTAACGAGTCACAGCCATTCATAAAATGGCGGGTGACATTAATTAATCGAATGTAGTGAAACGGGGAAATGGGTAAGTCCTTTCGATATATTTTATTGCATATAATATTTGTGGCAGATCGTGAATTGATATAATTTCTAAGCGAAAATCATTCTTCTTTTCATAGGAAAGTCTAAAGTCAGATTTCCCATTTTTACCCGTAATATCTTGTCTTGTCCCATCCTACGTCATTTCAAATCAGTTTGATTAAATTGGATTACTGTACCACGTTTATTTCGTCCTGTATCGTACATGTTTTGTCTTGGTACCATTACCATATTGTTTCAACATCCATTATTTATCATGAGACGACTCATATTGATTTTGTATCAATTTTTATCGACGAGAATGTGACCATGGGAAGTGATATTTATGGAAAGTTCTATTGAGGATGACTGTGAGAAGAGAATTGTAAATTTGGATTTCAACTGAGGATTTACTTGAAGGATGTTATTGAGAGGGATTGATTCGTTTGATGAATTTTTCTTTTTGAATGTGGTGATCCAGGAGTTTATCAAAGAAAATGTTATATTATCAGTAAACTCCGAGAAGAACAATTTCATGTTAATCTATCCAAAAAGGAAATGTTTAGAAGATTCGATGTGATATTGAAGTTTGGATTATTCATATGACGATGCCATTCACTATGAAGAAACTCTATACTATAAGATTATCGCAATATGGATTTCAGAATATTAAAAACTCATTCACACTTCATTCATCTCTGAAGGGGTGAATTTTGATGCATAAAGTTCACCGTATGAAGAGTAATGAAAACGTCCTGGACTCATCCTGGATTTCTTTATTTGTTGTATTTGAATTTAATAAATTAAAACATTTAGTAGGATTTAGATTGAGAAGAGCGTAGGTTGAATGATTTTATTTTGATTGTCTATCGGTAGATTTTCAATTTGTGGTAAACTTAATATCAATCTCGTAAATCTCGTTCTTATCATTAATTCGGTTCATTTAACATTCCAATATAAAGAGAATTCTCTTTTAACGATTTAAATCTTTTGATGTTTTACATTTTCAAGTACTTTACATTCTTTATTTTACTTATATTCTTTTAAAGTCAACATTCTTAATGTTTTATTAATTCTTCGCATATTTTATTTGAATTATAATAATTTCATTCATATATTTCAAACTAGTTAATTTGTAAAATATTCAATATTAAAATAAATGTTAATTTGTTCTTAAAAATTTTGTCTTTCTCTCAAGAATCCTTGCAACAAATCTATTTCTTTAAATTTGATCTTAATTATTATGAATATAATATTTTTTTGTAATTATTTTATTACTTATTTGGTCTCATTCAAGTTTATGATGAGATAGAACCCCTGAGAGTCATTGTAAGCACTAGTTATGGCAGCAGAGACTTTTGCTATTCTATCACTGAGCTACTGGTGAACGATGACAGTGGAGTTGGATCCTGTAATAGATCAGGCTCTCCAAAACCACTGCCTCGCAATGTATATGTGTATTTTAAACTTTCTTTTAACTGTGCAAAGTAATGTCTTTTTTTATAATTTGAATGTTCAGGAGACGTTGATTGTACCTACCTAACTATGCACAATAGCCATGCGGGAGATACCTGTTGTTGGAGCACTAGAGATTTTATGTTTTTGTTTCATGTTTTTTTTTTGTTTGTGTTGTTCAGTGTTCTGTTGGTGTCTCTTTATATTAAATAAATAAATAAACTGTGTGTGACGTACACGACGACGGTTTGTAGACGATTGTATTTACTGCTGTATTGTACAGTACAGCTACAGAAGAAAAGGTTTGGAGTGTTGCCACATTTACCGAACAATACATAATATGTATATAGAGGGATAAAAAGTAGGCTAAACATTTTTCAACCTATCAATCTACGGAGTAATGTCTCATCAAAATCGTTTGTAAAATTACCTCCCGTTGATGGTTATCTGAATATAATATTTGTATTATAAAACTACCTATTTTAAGACAAGATATTGTAAATCGACTACAAAAAAGAATTAGGAAGGTAGGTATTTGATATTTTAATATTTTAGAATATCTTCATATTTATTATATTGTGTATATCCTTGTGAAAATTACATATACATTCTCATACATTCCCTAAATTAAGGCCCTTGTTAACGTCTATGACCTTGGGTATACGGGATTTATACATATATGCAAATTAATTACCTTCCAGTATATGAAAACTGAACAAATTTGGCGACGAAATAAAAACGAAATCAAAACCCTCGTGATAACCTATATTAAGGATACAGTTATCCCATGAAGTTCTATAATATCTTAAGATGTTTTATTCGCAATACTTAAAAACATAATGAAACACAAGTAAAACACAACTATATATTTTTTTTTAATTTATTTGATAATATTTCCCAGAAACAGGCTTAATGGGATCTTTACATTACATTTTAATGTTTTTGTTTTTGTTATGTACATAACTATAATTCTAAGGATTCGAAAAAATGAAATTTAAAAACGTGAACAACAGACGAACATGTACGAGGCGATGAATGTGTAGGTACTAGAAGTGTTTAAAAAACTCAGTCTACAGGATAAAGATGTTAAATTAAAATGTACATTATTTCATAGACGTATATTTTGGGGGTTCTGGGGTAAAAAAATTCGAATGATTAGACGTACTAAATGCTATAGCAATTTATTTTAAAATTTTCATGGTTCACAAGAAAGAAATTTCTGGATGGTTCTGACTATGAAATTGAATTTATGTAGGTAGTTGCAATAATTCCTAATATTTGTCTAATAATGACAAACTTATGGAATCAGCTTCCCAATACTATCAGAGATTTCCCTTCTATAATAATAATAATAATATATTTACATATTTAACATAAGAAAAGAAAACTTACAGAAACAATACACCAATCAGTATTTATAAAAAAACAAACAAAAAAATACACAATACAAAAAACATGATAAACAAAATAATAATAATAAAAAACCATGGGTGCTCCCTGATTGACATCATTCCATCACTTTATCTATGTCTATCTACATAACTAGGAGTAATTCCTGTTTTAAGACAGATATCCGTTATATCCATCTATATCCGTTAAAAAACGGCTAAAATTAAACTTTTTGTCAAATTGTCCTCGGATACAGTGTTGCTTTGAATTAATACCACTATTTTTGTTTTTTTTTCTATATATTATGTCTCATATTTATAATGTTATTTTAAAGTAAAGAAGTTTTTTTATTCGTGGTAGAATTCAACAAGACTGTCATATTATAGTTTTGTGTACCCGTAAAACTAAATTAAATAATTGTTTTATTATTATTTTTTATAAACACTTCTTTCCACCCGGCGTAAGTGGTGCAAACAATTGTCATATTATGTAAATTTCTTCCTATTCATAATAATATGTATCTATATGTTATTTGCCACTATTAAATTTTGTTATTACTTTCCAGGTACCGGAGAGAATAAGAGCGATGAATAGCAGCGTGAGACTTCTTCTGATAGTTCGAGAGCCGGTCACCAGGGCCATCTCGGATTATACTCAACTGCGCAGTCACGGGACTGCCTCGGGACCACCAGCCCCCGCCCTGGGACCCGCCCTTGCCACTCCCCCTCCGAGGCCGTTCGAGCAGCTGGCCATACATCCAGGGGGCACAATCAACACTTCCTACAGACCCATAGCCATCTCCCTATACCACACGTACCTCCACAGGTGGCTGGAAGTCTTCCCCAGGGAACAGATCCTCGTGGTCAACGGCGACCGTCTCATAGAGGATCCCGTCCCGCAGCTCCAGAAGATCGAGGCGTTCCTGGGCCTCGACAGCCGAATAGGTAGGCACAACTTTTACTTCAACGAAACCAAAGGGTTCTATTGTCTGAGGAACGACACCGCGGACAAGTGTCTGAGGGAGACCAAAGGAAGGAGACACCCTCGAGTTGACCCCGCCACTGTCTCCAAGCTGAGGAAGTTCTTTGTCGAACACAATCAGAGGTTCTACGAACTCATAGGAGAGGACCTCGGCTGGCCGGAGGACTAGCCTATAAATATATTTAGTTTTAAGGGAATCCAAACATATCATGTTATAATATTGAAACGCGTACATATCAATTTTGTTTGTATTTTTGTGTAAATTTGTGTCTGTGTGCTGTGGATCATGTTGGTCCGTGATATTAATTGTAATTTAGTCTAATTTCATTAATTTTAAGTAAATATTGCAAAACGTTACATATCAAATACTTTAAAATATACATAGTCAATAAATAAAAATAATATAATCATATATTAATATATTTTCGTCGTTATATTATAAAAATATATTATATTAAATGCGTTTCGTTTCATAAATATAAAATTTATATTAAGGTAGCGCGAGCCGAATAAAAGCGAAATTATAAATTATTTTTATAATTTAATGCGCTTTAGGATATTCCTAAGAATAAATAAATAATTAATTTATAAGTTAATCGAGTCCCTTTTACACCGCGATTGTTATCGACGATTTTGTCACAAATAAGTTACGAGACTAAAGAAATTTTTAAATAACCATTTTTTCCAGCGCGTTCGTAAAAAAAGCGTTATCGCGATCATACAATCAGTTCGTCACAAAGTAACTTTTACGATTGAACACTAAAGTTATTTTCTTGTATGGAAACTGTATGTACTCGTGTTTAAAAAAGTTGAGTAGAAAAAAGTGTTCTGTTCGCTTATGTATATTCCGGTGCTAATAAAATTATGCCATTCCTAACGGCCGGACGAAAGTACTTCTCCTGCCGTTGTAATTTCTACTGAAAATGCTTGCGGTGTTTTTATGTCCTAGAAATGTCTGTGACAAGGGGAATTAGTGTCATAAATTCGAACCTCTATCTTGCTCCTGCATCTATTATTGTGCGTACAATAAAAATGTGTACCTATTAACTCCACAACGCCAAGTTGAATCATTGAAACATATACGAGTACCTACATTTTTATTTTTGGCCTAATTCGGTTTTCATTCAGTTTGTATAATACATCTTTTAGATCATTTAGGTCAGATGTTACCATGTAGGTCCTTTACAACTCTCTTGTTAGAAGTCATTTTGTAGTTTGGATCTGTGGTTTGGAATCCTCGCTATACAACGTATATCTTCAGAATCGAAAGAATCCAGCGAAAGTTTGCTTCTCATCCTGATTTACTTCTTGTTCTCAACTTAAGTAATTATGCTTAATCAATCGATTACCGAAATTTAGTAACTCTTGCGAACCGCAGGTCCCTAATTGATATTATATATATGTTTAAGTCGGTAAGCAATTTTGTAGATTCCCCAGACTTATTGAAAAAAAAAACTTTCACTGTCAGAGAAGAACAACTAAATATCCTTACACTTTTTTTTTTATTCCCATGTGTAATAGAAACTACACTCAAAGATTGAATCGACGTCTCTGCGAGCTATCTCAGTGCGTTTAGGACAGCTGTCTCCTCCTATCTTTCCTAGTACTTTGATTTAATCAGCTGTCTTATTTTGTTTTTTTTTATGTACTAGTAAATTAATTATGTATTATTTGTAAATTTTTGTTATCGATATTAGTTATCCTATTGAATAATGCATGGAGTTTTCACTGGTCCACATTAAAAGCAATACAGCATTGTCTGTTTTATAAATTGTGTAGTCTGTATAAGTCTCTATCAACCGATAAAGAAAATAAAATATTCATTAGAAATAACGTGAATTCTATACCAAATCGTACTGAAAAATGTACAAATGTTTATAATCTTGCTATGAAGCTTAGAATACTTCTCCAGCTCTTCTTAATAATAAAATAACCAAGCATTTATGCTCAGTTTAGGGAATGTATGAGGAAGTACCTGTACCATACCATTTCTTTCCATCACGCCATTTCCCTATTTGGAGTAGGCATAGAGAACCGAACGCCAGACTCATCTCTCGATATCTCGTATATCTTATTTTAGTTATTTTATTTTATATTACTTCTCGGGCAACTAACTTCTGTGTCAAATATTAATTTAAAACGCACCCAATAACAAGTTGCCACATTATGGAGTTTGGATATATCAATCGTCTCACAGATCGAGACTGAAAACACAATTAGAAACTATGTCCCCACCGGGAATCGAACCCGAGACCTTTGGATCAGCAGTCAGATAACTTACCGTCTAAGCCACAAAGCCCGACTTTAAATCTCTCCCTCCGCACTCTTCTTGCCAACCCCCGTAGCTTTACCTATTTATATTATGATGATATAAAGAAACTTTGTGACTAAAATAAATACTAATAATCTATCACAGATAGGTACTTGAATAAAGTTCATTGTTTTATTATTCATATTTAATGATTAAATATTCCTTCATCGTAGTTATTTTTTTTAATTATCCATTATTTGGTATGTTTTAGTTCAGATTAATTTTCAATAAGCATACCATCTATATAAAATGAAAATTAAATTAATAAAAAAATAAATTGGATCAACGGAAATTTATAAACTGCTTCATAAGTTCATACAGAAAAATATAGTTATACTGTAATCCTCCACATTATCTAATTATTTTTCACACTCACTGGAGTTGTACTATTGACTGCATATACACATTGATCAACGTCTTTGGCACAAATAGTCCTGTATAGGGACTGGCTGCCTTACTAAAAAAAAAACCATCTATATAACAAAAAACTACGAATAAATAAACAAAATATTACGTTTAAGTCTATTTCAATAACAGTGATATGCTTTGTCCATGTTTTTAATTGTCAATATAGGTACGTACAAAAATAATGTACGCCTGAGTTCGCAATTTGTACAGCCCCCGGCTGACAAGAACATGTAGAAATATTTTGTCATAACATGGTTTAATATTGCAGTTATATTATTTATTTTTAGAATTGCAATATTTTTCGTCTTTATTTTATAATATTATTGAAAAATTAAACATGTTCTCACATGTTCCTACTATTATAAAATTTGTATTATGTCGAACACGCAACGAGATATTTACAATTTGCAATATTTTGAAGAAATGGTGCAAAAAATAGTTCGTTCGGAAAAGAAAACATCATACTTCATTTTGTTGAAGTCTGGAAATAAATTAATTAAACTGGTTTGTATAATATTATTATAACAATTTACTATATTTAGAATTTAAATGTCGTCCAAAGTTAAATTTCTATACTTTGAAAAACCAATTAGCCATTTTGTTGTATTGAAATTCAAACAAGATGAAAGCGGGTAACTAAATTTATTATTCCTAAATAAAAAGAAATAATAAAAAATTCAAGCCAGCACCTTCATTAACATGTCCCTTTGTTTAATTTAATGCCCAGTATTGCTACCCGTGTATTTATTTAATTTTTATTTGCCTCCGGGGGGTGGTACAAAAGGATAAAAGAATTAAAATATCACACAAAAAGGAAAAAGTTATATTAGTAAAGGAATTATTTATTTCTACGTATTGCGCATTTCATTTCAATGCGTTTTCTTAACTTACTTTCATTTGCAATTTATTCGTGTAAAAACTCTTCGGCTCTCAGGAGAGCACTGCGTATCAATAATTCACGATTTTATTCTGGGATGCAATATTAAAGTTTCAATAATAATGATTTAAAAACCAGAATTCTGTTTGTAAAATCAAGAATAAAGATTTATTTAAACTAGATTCTAGTTGTAAGATCAAAATACTTTTCTCACTGCAGATCACAAGAAACATGCACTGAGAGGTATTTTTAAGACAACTTTCTCTCGTCTTATCTGTTCCCCTTATCGTATACTGCCATCAACTAACCAATACTGGTATTTTATTCTACTTTAAATCTTTACATAACTCTTCCCATTATTTTTCTGTTCGGTACTACATATATTCAAAACCAGATATTCTGATTCTTTTATTTCCAATTTCTTTATCAAACTAGCGAAAATATTTTCTACCAAAACAAATCAGATAAATTATTACGTTTCCTTAATTGATTTTAGGAATCTGATAAACAACATTAATCTCTTCTTTTTATGATGCTTTTCTTCACGTCAAATAAATTATATTTAATTAAATTATCGGCATTCGTCGATGGAAATTAGTCGAGATTACCATTTCCTGTTGTCCCGTGAAACGCCACGTTTGTAATCAATTCAATCGAAGTAAATTATTGGAGTTAAAGCTTTTATGATTCATAATATTTAAATATTATTTGTGTTATATTATATACAATTTGCAAAATGAATTTGTCCAATACCACACACCCAATAACAAGCTGCCATTATTTGAATAATTACGTTTATCGTCACATTAATGCAGACTAAAAACCACGGTGTAGATATTCTCAGTTTTTGAGAATGAATGTTTCATAATTATTATCGATCATCCCATATATTCGTAGAAATATTCGGTAATATTTAAGCAGTTCACTCTTTTTTTGCATTCTCCAAAAGAATGCTTAAATAAATGACATTACCTACAACTAATTATTTTTCTTTGGTTATGCGATGAAAGATGGAGCTTTTCATATAGTTCATATTATCAAATGGTATCAGATTTTTGGTATATTCTCTGTTGAATATGAATGGAGATTTTTTTAAGTGCCCGCTTCAGGGTCTCCACTCCGTGAGGCGTTATAATTACTTTTTTGTGTGTAAAAAATATGCTTTGGCCACAAGCCTGTCTTTTTCGTTTAATTTATGGCCACATGAATGAAATTATTATTTTTTCCCCGTTTTGTTTGCTCTTTTTGGCAAAGCCAAAAAGCACGTAGGTTCTACGCATCCGGTCTAATCAAAATAAAAATTCCCCGAAATAAGGAAATGTTTCAATTATTTTGCATAGGGATGGGCATCGTCAGTTTTGGTCCAAATCTTATCAAACCACTATGACCAGACGAGACCAGAACTGTGTTAGATAGGTACTTGTACATCTATTACTCATTGATATACCAATATATTATTTTATTTGAGTATAGTCATATCGATGGAAAAATAGTTTTCTATTCGTTTTGAATTCGACCATACTATGGAAATATATGCAGACTAGTTTTAAGGACATAATTTTAACTGGTTGGTAAAAATACCTCACCGCGACTGGAGTTGGTATTGTATTCAACTAGTTTTTTCTGCAATTTACAAAATCTTCCGTTACAATATCAATTCGAAATCTTAATAGCAATTCCAAAAAGCTTAATTACAATAAATGCGAAGTAACGGGAGATCCAAAAGTTTCTTAGTTCTATATATGTTAGACCAAGATATACTATAGCTTGGTCTGGCACTTGTTCATCACTAATTTTATTGTGTATTATATGAGGGTCTTTTTTGTTGTTTTATTTCGTTAAAAATGTACAAAAAGAGTAATATTTTATTGAAACCAAATGTGTTTCCGGTGCCATTAATTCAGTGTTTTACGTTCGTAATACTATTTTCCAAATTTATGTTGTACATAAGTATTTTAAATCTATGTGCAAAAACGTATGGTCGTTGATGCTGAACTATTAACGTCCATTGTAATACCTTTATAGTCGATCTTTGTTACCATTAAAAAGGGTAAACTCATTGGAAGATATTAATGTTCCGAAAGGTTGAGCACTCAGTATTTTTTATAACTGCTACATTTCAAGTATAGATACTCTTGTAACGCTGTTTTGGATGTTTTTTTTTACGATATTAATATATGGCTTTCTCATTAAGCTTACTCATATTAGCGAAATTAGATATTATTATTATTTGTGAAATACTATAGATTTATTTTGACAAAGATATCTCGGGTAAATTGCAAAGACTACGTCAAATAATATTGATTTATCATAGATATTATGATGTGAATTAAAAATGCGGTATTTTAGATACTAACTACCTCTCGATTCTTCCACAAACTAATTTTGAAATTATAACCAAAATATTGTATAATTACTAACGACTCAGGAGACACATGTTTAACAAACAGTGCCACGCAAGACGAATCTGTAGCTAATTAATTGTTTTTAAGTGTGATTTTATTTAATATAATGACTGTAGAGAAGCTTATTCAAGCTTCTAGATACCAATAAGTAAATATACTCTCGAATGTTATTCAATATTGGGGATCTAACAAGAGACACAAGAAGTATTTTATTTCGATGGAATATTCAAAATGCATGGAAAAACTACACTTACAAAATATCAAGTCATTAGATTGGTAAAAACTGCCTAAAGTCCGCCACATTATGCATATTTTTTTACATTATAAAAGGATATTATTTATGTTTGCTGACCATCTTCAAGATGTATCTGAAATAACATTTTTTATCTTACGATAACAAACTAGCTTTTATATTACGAGGAAAGGTATTATACATTTTTAATATATGTACCTAATATTTTTATTGACAATAACATCTTTTTTTTTTTTTTTTAAATAAAAAAAATGAATATGTCCTTGTTTAACAAGTACATATACATCTTCCTACGTTCCCTAAAATAAGCAAATAAATGCTTGTGCTATAGGTGAACGAAATCGGTCGAGGCAGGATTCGAACTCGCGACCGCTGGATTACTAACCCAGCGCGCTAACCGCTCTGCCACCGACCCATCTAAATAGAGACGAAGTTTGAATATCATAGAAGAACCAGGAACTCAGGCACCTACAGGGCTTACGACCTGTCATCGGCTGGTTTACGTGATCACTTTGTGCTTTTGCGCAACGTTCACCAATTATGCCTTCATTGAGTTCCCTTATGAATGTAATTTTTGAAAGTTCTATATATTTGAATAATGCACCGTGAAATTTCTGTCAACTAATAATAAATACTTTGTTATTAATCTTGCTTCAAGTGCTTAGGTATATTTTATAATGAAATTCTACATTAGCTTCAGTTCTACTGCATTTTTTTGCAGTTCATACATAAATTTTATATTTTCGAGAGACATTTTCTCTTATAGGTACCTGGTGGATGTTGCTGTCATATTTTCTTGCAAGAACGAAAGCTTGTGTAAAAGTTGAGTTTAGTTTGTAATTAGTAATGTCACATTAACCCCTTGTGCTATCAGCTATCATGATTGTGCTGCAGAATCGCAGTTTATTCATTAATTAACTTTGAGCTTAAAACACGCCAACACGAAAGTTTAAATGAAAACAGGGTTGGCAGTCCTACCGGTTAATAGGGAATGTTCGGTTTTTCTGGATATAGAGATTTATTGTAAAACAAACATATTATGTCGGCCTTCGTGGCTCAGTTGGTTCGGTACCTGACTGCTGATCCGAAGGTCCCGGGTTCGATTCCCGGTGGTGACACAGTTTTGTGTTGTGTTTTAGTCTGGATCTGTGAGGCGATTAATATCTAAAGTTCTCAGAATGTGGCAACTTGTTATTGAGTGCGCGTTGAATTAATATTTGACAAAGTACCTGTTAGTTTCCCAAGAACTAATAAAAAAATAAAATAAAATAATGTAAATACGTATTGTCTCTAATACTAAATAGAAAATATGTTTTTTGTTTATTTTTTAAGGTAATTTCCCAATGCATATTTTTCTGTTCCATGTAACGTAACAATATTGCCGATATTAATTATATGTGCAAAACATTTCTGATTACATAATACAATTCTATTTTCGTTTTTGTATGATCGTGGTCTGTTTCTGATCAGGAAAACTCTCTTTATGATACCCGTCACGATTTCGACGAATTTCAAAATAAAAATAATAGCTTACCCACAACGTCGAAAATATCATTTTTTAATAAATACCTACCACATTTTTTAATATTTTTTTTAAAGAAGAACTATTCACAATATAAATTAATAAAAAAACTATTCCAAAGTCACATAGTAAGATAATTATTTTAGATTTATCAGAGGAATTTAAAAACTTCGAACGTATTGCTTAAATCATAGCAACGGTTTTCGGTTTTGTAATAATGGCAGCCCCTAACAAGAAGTCTGGAAATGTATAGGGGAGGAACTCAATGTATATCTGCATAAAATTTAACGGCATAAATAATTGTTAATAAACATTATAAACTTTTACCAATTCTTGTCGTCGACATGAAATTGTGAAATATAAATATAATGCAAAGAAGACACGATACTTTTATGGGAAATCGCTAAATTCTGATTATAAATAAACCCTTTAAATCTTTGTCAAATCCGTTCTCGTGTAATGATGTCCGTTTTTACTATTTATTGTTTTAGTAATTATTTGCGAACAATAATCACCACAAGAAAGTCATTCTCGCTTTTTACTGTAAGTCAATAATTTTTATTTTATGCATTTAGAAAAACTGTCAAAATGACTTTGCCCTGTTTACATTCACATAAGTACATTTTTTTTATAAAATTAAGAAATTCATGAATTTGACGTATTTATTTATGGACATATCAATGTAACAATAAAATTGGAAACGCGTATTCAATATTTTTTGGTAAATTACTGTGAAGAAAATTTTGCGATATACATATGTAGATATTGGTCTCAAAGGGGGTGATCTTTTAATTATTTTACACTATAATTTAAACTTTACAAGAAAATAAATTCCACATTTAGTGAACTAATTTTAGGTTCGTTTTTATTTATGGTGCTTGCTGATTTTCTAATGATTTTTATAACAATTAATAACTACACTCAATTATATTAAATATAATTACACTCAAATGTATAATTATACAATTATACATTTCATCAAAAGAATTAGCAGATTAATGCGTAAATTGTAAATAATTTAATAGAACGAACAAAATAAAATGCAACAAACGCATAATCAAGCTTTCAATTGGGAATAATTCACCCATCCAGATACTTAACATATTGGATTTGGCTCTGAGGAGGTCACTATACTTCCTATCAACCCTATTGATTCCCGAATATTAACGTTTTAAAAATCTTTAATGATTCTATATGTATTCATGATTACCGCTTTTTTTTGTATTTTCATTGTTAAGTTTTTCCATAAATCTAAAATTTCTAAATTACCGCTTAACAATTTTGGAATAATGCCAGTGGCTGACATAATGAATGGTATAATATTATTAGTTTACGAGAATGCCATAGTCTTTTGATCTCGTTACCTAAAGTGGTGTATTTTCTAATTTAAAATAGTATTGCAATACTATTTACTATTTCAAAATTATTTTTTTTTCATATTCCTATACAAAAGTATTTAAGAAATCTATAATTATTTTCAGTCCTTACAAGGAACGGATAATTAAAACTGTATAATGTTATAAAACAAATTCAATAGCAACATCGAGTACACAACACGATACCATGACACGAAATCGTTTTTCGTGTTTGTTGGAGATATTTTGCTTGCGTATGTCAGAACCCAAATAATATTTACTCATATGTGTCATACGATAGGTAATGTAGGTTGTATCTATACCTGCTTCCTACTCCCAAATAATTCGCGGAGATATCGTACATACATAAAATAATATTTGCCGTAATGATTACATAAATTGCTCACATAAGCTCTATTTCAAAACGTAATACAATTTCGGCATAAATTTTATCGTTATTTTCCGAATAAATGCAAACCTTTTTTTGGTACGAGTCGTAATCTCAAAATACTCAGTTAGGTACTTTCTTGTATTATCTTGTATTATTACACTATCTATTTGACATGAGAATTTCGTAATGGAACTACCGCTTTTTCGTTTTGATTTAATATTATAAACCCTCTTTTTAACTTTTAAACTTTCGACAGTACTAAGATAAATTCAATTTGTGCCACAAGTATGAACAAGTATGAATAAGTATAAGCATTTTGTAAAGAAGCTCTGTTTCAAATGATTTTTGTAACCCTATATAATGAAAAATCAATCATCGAATTTGAACGACGTTGTAAAGAATCGCTGATTTATCATTTTTTTTAGTCTTTGATGATTCCATCATGGATCCCATCATCTGGGGGGCAAGTCTGGTTCAATCGGCGAAATCAAAACCCTCATGATTACCCATATCATGGATATAATTATTATATGGAGTTCTACAATATCTTTAGATGTCATAGAACTCCATACGATAATTATATCCATGATATGGGTAATCACTAGGGTTTTGATTTCGCCGGTAGAACCAGACTTGCCCCCCAGATCTTGACCGAATTGAATTGGGACCAATCGGAAAATATCCCCATTCCAATGAAAAAAGAATCATTGATTCGGACAACGTGGTAAAAAGTTATCGCTGAACATACATTAAAAATAACGTCGAATTGATAACCTCCTTCGTTTTTTTTTAAAGTCTGTTAAAAATCACTTCGGACACAAGTTGGCATGAAGGAACTCGTAGTTACTATGTACCCAACGAATCATGAACTTTATAACTTCGGAATAATCTAAAGTCCTTGTTTATTGACCTACGTCGTTTTTCTTATAAAGTATGCCGTTTATGAATTTTCGATATATGTCGAATATGAACGCGTTGTAAAAATCGCAGTTGAATAGAAATATTTATGAGTTCTTATAGAATCTTTGGGCGTCACGCAAACCAATCTCATAGAGAACCCGAATTGTTGGAGAATTTTGTTTTTTTATTTCATTCGTTTTGCGTTACGCGAAAATATATTTGTGAATAAATTTATCATGTTGTGCTGAAACCTCGAGCTGAATCTCTGTTCGATCTTTTATTTTAATAATATTTTGTTTCGATTTCATATTTATTTTTGGAATATGATCAATATTTTGAATGACGAGTAAGATTTTCCTTTTATAAAAGAGATAATACTGTATTCAATATAGTATTACAGTCGGCATTCATATAGTATTATAGTCGACCTACGTGGCCTCAGTTGATTGGTCATCTGACTCCTGATCCAAAGGTCCCGGGTTCGATTTTCGGTGGAGACACAGTTTTTAATTGTGTTTTCAGTCTGGATGTGAGACGATTAATATCGTATGTCTCCAGAATATGGCAACTTGTTATTGGGTGCGTGTTAAATAAATATTTGACATAGTACATACCTGTTAGTTGTCCGAGAGACAATATTAAATAAATAGCTATTTGACATATATAGAGATTCCGATGTAATCAGTTATATCAATATCAAGGTGGGACACCTGAGATGGTCTAAGTCTAGTCACATAATCAGAATGGATGACGTCAGTGAATGACGCCTCCACACCGCAAGGAAGAATACCAGGAAACGATGGATGGACTCTGACAGCGCTGATGTATCCATTCTGCAACTCAGAAACTGGAAACCAAGACATCGGAAAGGCAAGAATGGAAGAGTTCCGTGGTTATTAGAGATATATAAAGCACACAAATAAAGAATGGTATAATAGTAGTCTAAATAAAGCTTTTTATAAAACATTGAAAAATATGTGAAGTGAAAATTGCGAAAATTCTTGAAAACTTTTATATAGCTGAAATATTCCACATAATATGTAGGTATATATTTGATTTTTTGCTATCGAATATCAAAAATACCTAAAAAAATCCTTCCCCTGAAACAAAGAGGAATGCGCTGTCAATAATTGAATATTTTCGGAGTAAAATATTTAATTTCCAATTGTTTTGGAAAATTGTATTACTTCCACAATATTGAATAAAATATATAGGTACCTAATTATAAAAATTTGAAAGAAATTTTTAAATTTTTTTGAGATGAAAATATCAAATAACTGAAATAGCATTAAATAATTGGCAATTAAGTGTCAATGATCTAATTTAAATTAAATAGAAATATATATTTAGAGGACGATACGGAAATAATATTGAATAATTTAACTAATTATATTGTTTGTGTTTCATTGTAAGATTTATCTAATTATATTTTTTTTGTTTCATTGTACATATATAAAAATCGTAAATCATCTTTCATCTCAAATTCCAAAATAGCTATGATTTATGATTTTTGATTTTCAGGAACCGTTATTATCAAAACACAATATGATATTTTACTTCGCCCACGTCGCGTCAAAAACGATGTCTAATTACTTCCTCTTGACTGTTTGGTTAAATCGCTTGCTCAAATAATTGTTAATCATCGTTTATTTATAATTAATCGTCCAAATGAAAATTGATTGTTTTTCGCGCGGGCAATTAACAAAAAAATAATACCAAGGGCGGATTCCCGCGAAACGTGATTTGCGAAAGCGAACCAATCTGACGAACTCTTTATAATAATATGAAAGCGCTCACGAAAGAATAGAATCACGAACAATGAAAGCTGTGAAATATGCTCTTGTTTATTGAATAGCATATTCATTATTTGAATAAACTAATTGTTTTATATTTCAGCGATTGAGAGAGCATTTAGATTGTCGATTCAAATAACTTATATAAAGGTTGTAACAATATAAATCATTCTACTTCAATCCTATATATAAAATTATTTTTCTAATTTTATCTATGGTTTGTATTTCCAAAAATACGTAGGTACATTATGGATAGCCTAGTCTTCACACCATTTTTTTTTAAAAATAACCTACAAAAATTTGGTAAAAATATCAAATTTGTCATTTATTTTAATATTTTAGTTACTTTTTTTAAAAATATAATGCAACTGGCTCACGCCAGTCGCAATTATAACTACAAAAAAACCTAACCAACCTATTTTTACCAAACTTTTGTAGGTTAGGTTTACAAAAATGGTGTGAAGTCTAGGTTATCCGTACATTATAATGTTTTGTTTTCAAATGAGGTGAAGTTTGACATAAACCACCAATTGCAATGAAAAATCATGTTTTCTTCAACAGTGAAAAGTTTTTATTATTAAATTGGTAGAATCCCGTTACAAATAAAACGAATACTTATAATAATTGTATTTAATTTATATCTGCATATTATATATTTTACAGTGTCGATAGCGAGTCGTCATTATATACATGGCGGTAAAAGTTTGCGATTTGGTAAAATTACAGAGGTGTACTAAATAAATTACATTGTTTTTGATTGGTCAATATTTACAATAGAATTTATAGATAAAACGGTAAACGGTGAAACTAAAGATATAATTTATTGACTAATCCCGAAATATTATTTAATCCCTAAATCGTCTTGATTTGAATGAAAATACTACACTGGTTTTAAGTTTTTCCCTTCTCTTTCAATTATTTAAATCATTGTGCATTAACAGCAATTAAATATGGCAAATAAGCAAACGTTTTTTTTATGAATACCTAATATTTTAGTCCGCGTAGCGATTCGTTTTCAACTCACTTTTTTATCCCTTCGTAGGTACTTTATATTTTAACATTGTAATGTAGATATTTTTTGTCGAGATCACAACAAAAAGTTATATCGGCTCAATCATATCTAGTTTTGTAAAGTTTCTCTTCTAGTTTGTAACTTTAAATGAATGTCGTCTCAAAATAATTTAAAACATGCACATAACAATGGACAATATTGTACCTATATCTCATACAGAAATAGATTATGAGTAGGAGGTAATTTCGTGTCAACACGCAATATAATATAAAGTTTTTTAGCATACAAAGTCTTTTTACTCCAACACAACTCAAAATACCTGCTCTAAAAAACACACAAATAAATCACGCGAAAATCTTTGGCCTCTACCTACTGGTATAATGTTAATGCGTATTATGTTTTTGTTTTGTTTTGTTTATTTCCAAAGTAACTAAATTTAACTTTTTAATTATTGAGAAAACAGCCGACATCATCGTAATGAATATTAACGATTGAGCGAGGAGAAATAATATTTTTAATTTACCTACTCAATTATTATTTTAATTGAGTTCCTACTCAATACGGAATTTCAAGGATGTTTTTTCGATTTATTTTGGCATAAAAGTATTTTCAAATTTCTATATTCATTAATTTGAAACCAAAACATTCTACTCATTAATTTAAAACCTCGGAGATTTAATAATTGGTAGGTACCTACCTAAAACCTTACCTATCCTATAATATACTCTTCTGGGGGGCAAGTCTGGTTCGATCGGCGAAATCAAAACCCCAGTGATTACCCATATCATGGATATAATTATCGTATGGAGTTCTATGACATCAAAAGATTATATAGAACTCCATATAATAATTATATCCATGATATGGGTAATCACTGGGGTTTTGATTTCGCCGATCGAACCAGACTTGCCCCCCTGATGACGAGTCAACTTTTATTACATACCTACTCGAACCCAGTGCCCAGTTATTGGAGAATATAAAACGAATTTAAATAACGATTTTATTTTGCTCTAGCAATACGATACGATCCTTATTGTTACATTATCGTTTAGTCCATCTTTTGGTGGAATTTTTTGCGTTACAACGTATGTAAAACTGGGTGCGTAAAGATCTATTAAACAGGTATGTCAACGAGTGTAAACTGACAGTTCAATAATTACACAATGTAATTACACACGTTGCAATGTCGGGTACCTTTAATGTAAAATTTCAGTTTAATTTTTTATTTATTTATCATTCTTTTTTGCTTAAAAATATTATCTTACACATAAATTTACAAGATATATTATATTTAGGTAGGTACTACTTGCAATAAAATTTTTGCAATATGTTATCAAAACGATTAAAATGTTGTGCTAGATGAGGGAATCACTTGAAAATAAAACAATCATAAAGGGAAACGAAGGTAAACAAACAAACATTTTTAAAAAACAAATAAAGAAAATAGGTAATTGAAAGGACATTGGTCATTATATCAAATTAAATCATACACCATTAGGTACATATGCCAGGTACCTATATTTCATAAATTGATAAACTGCAGGGCAATATTAATTTATAAAATTTAGGCAATAAACTCGAGTATGTATTACCTACTTTAGTGTACTATAGGTATTTTATTAATCATAATTAGTGGCTCCAGAGCCCATGCTGGGTCTTGGCCTCCTCAAGGAATCGTCTCCATTTTAGTGCACCCTGCTGTTTATGGCCTATTCTCTCCGATTCTATACACCGGCTATATCTAGTGGTCCTTCTAGACTCCATCCATCCATCGTTATCTAGGCCTTCCCACACTGTTTCTTCAGTCCGGACGTGTTATTGAGGATTGTTGTGTCTCTTCATCGTCCATATACGGTGCAAATTTGCATACGAGGCTCCCTATTTTTATTGTTTGGATATTTTATTAATGGCCCAGGATGTTAACAAAAAATAACCCATGCAGTACTTAGTTCTTTGAATTGTACAGTTTCTCATTGGCACATTTTTTGCACAAGCGTCTGCCATCAGACAGGTCAAGGGATGGAAGTCAGAAATACGCGTGCGCACAAATATTTAACTGAATAAATAATAAATAGCATTAAAAATAGTAGGGATCTTACAACCACGTTAATAATATATTGAGAATATATTTTGAAAAATGTGATCAAATACGAATACATAATAAACTTATTCCTAACCTCAAATGGCAAAGATGTTGACAGCATTTTTCCTGCGACCAAATTCCATTCAATTTATAAAGCAACTCGCTCACGCGAGTTGCCATAATTATTAGAGACTAACTGAACCTAACCAAAAAATTAAGCGGAATGGGATTTATATACACATCATATTATTATTTCGTTGTTGTATTTTATTGCATCCCGTATAATTTTCCTTATATTCATCTGTCGCCAGACGCTAGTATTTTTTGCAGTGTCTGCGAGGTTTTTGAGTTTTCGGGAATCCTCTTATGAGTTTTAGAGTACTGGGGGCGTTAGTAGAATAAATGGCTGTGGATTAAAACAGTCCTATGAAAAAAAATTCGCCTGTTTTATACAACAGATGCTACATTGCCAAAAATAATCATACCTACATAAGCGAACCAACTTTTTTATTAACTTATAGGTACAAGTTGTACAAATAAATATTATGTACATATTGTACAATTGCATTGTTAATCATTATTACATACCCTCCTCAATTATAAAATGTGACTATATTAAAATTAATACTGTACTTTTTTATTAATACCTACATAAAAAGAAAACATCTATTTAATAACAATTTATCTTTGGATTTTTGTCAAAAATATAATTTTTACAGAAAATTATGAATGTAAAAACACACGTAGGGCGTAAAACTCGCATTAAACGATTTATTTTATAATAAATGTTAAACCCATTTTAAGAGAACAATATGTTTTTAATTACATGTAATTAATTATCATTTTATAACTAAATGTGTTTTCATATTATATAGTTGTATCAATGCATCAACTATAATTTTTAAATTAAATTAAATTGAAATACATAAATGTAAATCTATAGCTAAATAAATTGTTTATGTATCTTAATTTTGTCTTAATCTTACAGTATTTTATGTAATTACCAGCTTCCCTGAAAAATTAGTATAGTAAAAAATATTTTTATAAAAATAATATATAGAACGCTACCTAATTAGTTGCCTACATTGTTAGATGTCCACATCGATAAAAAAATTTAAAAAATATTTTGTTCATATTTATATGTGAAAAGTTCAATTCAAATACTCAAATTTTTTTTAAACTGTATAATCTCAAATTTTATACTAATGTTTATGTATCTTTTTTATAAAAAAATGTTAAAATATTTCAAAATTTTTTAAATGTCACGATTTGATAAAAATTATTTTTATCAAGATTTTAATTTTTATTATTTTTTTTTGCATCATTATTACGAAATTTTATGTCTTAATTGTTTATCATATTGATACACATAAGTTAGGTTCATCTTGTGATTTTTATATTGTTAGTAATTAGATAGGTATATTTTTACTGTAGGATAATTACATAATTTGTTGAATTATTGATGTTTTAATTTTTTTATTAGAATCATTGAGAGAGTAAATTTTTGATGTCGCTTCTATTGTTATTGAAATTAAATAAGATTATTTAGTGCCGATTTTCGTAATGTTTTATGAATAAGATATAATTTTATGTGTGTAACTATTACTAACAAAATAGTATATTTTGATGTTACCGTTTGATTTGAAAATTTGTACAATGTTGTAATTCAAGCAATATTTTGATGTATGAATTTTGTAAATGTTGAATGTAATTCTTATTATTTTTGTTGTCTTTTTTTTCCAACATATGTTGCTTTTTACAAGCAAATGTGTAGTGAAATTTAAACTATTTGGGTAAATAACATATAGATTATAGTAAATTTTCTTATCATAAATCGAATATTTTTTATGATAGCATATTATATATCTACGCAAACATCTGATTTTATCCCTGTCGGAAGTCAATCATATTTTCTTAACAAATTTTAGTATCTCAATAGAGAAGCAGGAAATCAATAAAGGGCATAATTGGTGAACGTTGCGCAAGCCCTAAAAGTGATCATGTAAACCTACCGATGACAGGTCAGAGTCCTGTAAGTGCCTGATTTCCCGTTTCTCCTATAAATATTTATTCTTGATTTGTCTCTATTGAGACATTAAAATTCGTAAAAAAAATACTTAGGTACCTATATAAATATACCTATATATATGTATATTTATATACATAAATTTATTGTAAGTCAGTATTCTAAAAATAAACATCATGATACATTTGTCATGTGTGACTTTTCTAAGGGCAGTATCAAAAAGTTCTTTGAAATTTAAAATGGGTATTTAATATTTGTTCTTAAAGACAATACATAGAATAACTCAATACTGAAATCACTTTTTGATAAAATTGATCATCGTTAGTCTTCCTAATTCCTGATTAAATCATAAATAATTTTCTCAAAGTAAGTATTATATATTTGTCTGGTTTGTAAAACAACAATCGTAAATGGTATCTACTAACAGAATATCTGTACCTACATTTCATTTTTTGTTACAAGTACTCGTACATATATCTCCTCATACATTACTAACCCGCGCGCTAACCGCTCTGCCACCAACACCCAATTCATAAAAATGAAATCAAATTGCATTTATTAAGAAAGGATGAATTTTTAGCCTGATAAAAGCTTTTTCACGAACATAAGTTATCTTAATGCCTATTTTACTAACAAATGTATTTTTTACGTAGTTCTGCTGGAAAGCATATAAAGAAATGTTTACCTTCTCAATGTTGCCCTTTATTCTACATAACCCAATCTGTGTAGTTCCAAATTAACACACCTAATTAATTCGTTCGAATTCAAATTATGGAGTGCAACTATTAGAATGCTTTGCCCTTGCAATTGAATATGTGCATGACATGCAGGTGAATCTAAACTGAAGGCTTATCATGCAGTTTGTATTCAACGACAAACCCTTGAAGCAATCATAGACATAGCTTTTTTGTTTACATCATCTACAAGCAATATGACAAAGTACTCACAGCACATGTCCCAAGTCTTAATAACTTCGTAAAGTCTTCACTTTATAATTCAATTTTCTGTAACTTTTGATTGCATCAGAAGACAAGATTCTGAAATATTTAATGACTACTTTCTTAGATGCTCTCATTTGAGAAATCATTATCTATGGTAGTTCACTAATACAGGTGCTACCCAGTAAATAAAATAATAATTATTTTCTTAATATATTTTTTTAAATTCCTTTCCTTAATAGAATATTTTGCATACACATTTCTTTTTTGTAGTACCGGTTAAAATAAGAGTTCATGCCTACTTGTTGTGGATTGATTATGTGTTTTTATTTTCATAATTAAATACAAATTTAATTTACAATTATGAACTTTCACTGTACACCGAACATGATTTATACTATACAATACTCCAATTAATATGTCACATCTTTTGATATTAAATTCCCTGTATAATTATTTACACATAGCAAAATTTCTTCCCCTAATGGATTCAATCTATAATGCAATAACCTCAAGTCTCAAAATAATTAAATAACATTTTTATACTGACAGAAATCATCTTAATGATTGGGTGGAATGCCACATAAGCTAAAAAGAAGAAGAAAAAGAACTTTCACTGCCTAGACAAAAACACTTTTTAACAAGCTCTTTTTTGATAATTTTGAGGACAACTTGCGAATTGCGTACAGCTATCCAGTGAACAAAAGTAATAATGTAGGTACCATAAACTCTATCATACCAATCAACATATAATTCCGAATTTTTTAATGAATACTCTTGTTACTTTAATGCTTTCTTAGTATTTAATGTCAATATTAAACCTGTTAAGTATCAAGTCTACAATTTACACTGCCGTTGGCCGGCTGCACACGAAAAGACTTTTTTGTGCAATGTCATGTAATGTGGTATAATAAGTTTGTCACATTCGCTTGTTTTGACCAAGCATTATAATCGAGTGATGTACCTAATCAAAACTGTTGCACTTCAAGTCACTCTTGTTCGGCTGGAACAATTAGAACAATACCCATTTTTCGTTTAAAATCGCCCTCGACAAAAAGTCATTTAGCAGATGGATAAAGTTATCAATCTGTCCACGAATATCAAGCATATCTTACTTCTAATTTATATTAATAAACTAAATTAAATAATAAACTATCATAAATAGCCATTCTGCGCTTTGTAAATTTCTTCTTGTAAAAATATCATTACATAATTCTATATTCAGATTATATTTCATCATATTTTAGTCATTTAATTACCTAAGATATTAATAATTATCCTAATGTTGTACTATATACATCTGAATAAGTAATTTTTAATAATTTTTATCCAAATCCCAGTTGCCACCTACAACTATGTATACAATAACAAAACAAAAAGTAAACAGTTTTCTATATATTTTAATACCTGATCAATATTTTTATAGAAATTAAAAGTTTATTGACATTAATTTTTAAAATCTTTTGATTGTATTATATAAAAGATATTGAGTCACATAATCTAAATAATATATATTTATGTGAATATTATAGACTTCACTTCAAACGCACTCATAAATCACTGTTTTTTCATTTATTTTATTTTATTTAGTAATCTACCCCATTTAACAAAACATAAAAAATTACATTTCATGACATGAATTATAAAAAAGAATTTGAAATGTTATTGACGTACTACATACATTATTGTATTTGAATAGTTCGACTATCATTTGAATAGTTTGACTGTCATTTGAATAGCTTGACTATCACGTGATCTTGTGAGAAGTATTGGCTTTTAATAATGTATCTATTCATTATATGATGTCAATTCAAAATCAATTGAATTGTTACAAAATGTAAATATTTAAAGAATAAGAATCACACTATTTTTTGTATTAGAAAAAAATCATTGAATTGTGCGGTAAAATTTAATTTATATTGTAACTATTAGAGTGATATATGGACCCACAAAAAATAATAAAAACTCATTGATGTTTTGTAAATGGTACATGCACATATTGGTACAAATAAATGACATATTTATTTAACACCTTTTAATCAAAATTACAAACTTAAGAATGATCGTAAATGATCTTATATTATAACGAATGATATAAAAGACGACTGCACTGTCAATGAATTGCCATTTCCTTTGCAGTCAGATATCTAAAGCTGCTAAAGCCTTAAGTATATTTATTTTACTTAAATTGTGTGATCTAAAACTAATTCTGTGCAATGTGACCTAATTCTAAAATGGTTAAATATGTATATCAAAATTGCACAGTTGACAAAATAGTCAATAAAACGATTGCAGCACAATTTTAATATATGAATATTTCAGTGTAGGGGACTTCAACTGACACCAACATAAGATTATTTCATACATTTTTATCGATTTTATTTACTGTAAATCATTTTTTATTGAATATCTTTAATTTTTAATACATATTGTAACCGGCAAAGATAATCAATATGTACACATAAATTGATATTATATTTTAAATTCTATTTCAGATAGAATTGATGCATTGTATTATTTCCATAGCTGTTTGTGTTTTAGAATGAATAACCTATTAAAAATCACTGAATATAATATCAAAATAAATTGCACATGTCTCACGATAAATGAATTTTTCATTATATTTTTTAAATTTCATGATAATCCATTGTACTACGTACATATTAATCAAAGTGATAATAAACCTCATTAACATTTTGTAAAAAAAAGTATCACATTATATTATTTTGTATTTATTAAAGTGAAATTTATTTGGATAAAACTTTGTCAATATGCCGGTTACACACATTCTTTGCTTTCATCACCAAGCACAAACAATAGTTTAATACAATAAATAATAATATATATTATGTCTTTTATAATAATTACAACTGATTTATGATATTAATACATTTTTATTCGTATACAATATTAAACGCACCAATTTACAACACAACCAACGAATTTATCAATAAAATTATTAATATTTTCATCCTTGTACGCTTTCCAAGATTGACTCGAAATTCGAGATCAAGCATTTAGTTTTATTTAAAGATTTGATAATGTATTTTAATATTAATACTTGTAATAAAATATAACCGATACTAAAATCAGTCAAATTTTGTGTTTAAGCTCGAATTTAATGTAACAAAGATTTAAATTAAATTTCTTATATAGCTAAGGAAAGTCGTTTGTAAATGTATTACCATCACTGTTATGTATGGAGCACAATAATTTTATGGTAATGTAAAATGTATTATTATTATATTTAACCAAAGTATTGAGTTGATTTTTTAAAGTTTTATGTGATATTTTGTAAGATATTTTTCATGGTGTAAATTCTGTTAGAAAATGTGTCAACTTGTCGTCATTTTTACTAAATTTTTCATTACTGAATAATAACTTTTGATGAACCATTTGTAAAAAATATAATTTTTAATGGTGATACAAAATAATTGTTATATTTTACCTTAAAAATAAAACAAATCACGAAAAACATTGCACTATGATTGGGTAAGTTTTCTTTACAAAAACCATCTATACATAAGAGGAAAAATATATGAATAGTTACTTACATTCGGTAATAATATGTTCGTACAAAAATCTTTCCTTTAATACTATCAAGAAGTGAGTATTAGAAACGTCGAGTAACAGATAAGTCAGTATGAATAAGTAATCAATATTTTCATATTTATATACAACTTTCAGCAGACACCTCGTAGCAACTTATGATACATGTAGCTCACGGGAGTCGCAATAACTACATGCTGACTCAACATTACCCAAAATATAATATACAAACCAGAATAAAATCTGGATACATTTTTGTTATAATTTTAGGTTTTCTGGTGAAGAATGTTTCCTATCACATAGATGTTTATCTATGTAGGGCCAGATCCAGCGTAGGTTCAAATATTAAAGATGCGCCAGGAAATCTGGGACACCAAAGTATAGAAGGAAGATGATTTTGAAGGAATCTACAACTGAAACTGTAGATCCCACATACAAAAAAGTCCTGATTTCACTGTCTCGATTGCCTTTATAAAAGAAAAATTATAATTTACATGATATTGAGATGGCATAGTTGACATATTTGAAATTTCATAGTGCCATATTATATCTAACAAATTTATTTATGCTGTGTAGCTCTAAACATAGATCTATTTGCAATTAAACTTAAAGTTTAAAATATGTATGTAAATTTCGTCAACTTATACATATTTTGACCAACGATTTTGCTTTTATTATATCAAATCAGTAACTCATACATAGTCGGAGAGTAAAAATATCCTAATAAACTTTGTATGGATATTCAAATTTCGATTTGATATTCTGAAACGGAATTCCGACTGTGTGTGGCTGCTATAAATTTGTTTTTATTGTATGATTTTGTATTCAACAATTAATTGGATTAATATTAGGTAGGTACTTGGAAAAATCAGATATTAAATTTGTAATGTTAATGTATAAAATTTTATGTCAGTAACCTACCTTTAGTCAGTAACCTATAAATTAAACATTGTTTGTTAAATATTGTGAACTCTCCAAGTTCTCAACATGATAATTTAAAATTTTAAATTTTACTTTAAGTAAATATAAATTTTTATATCGGCAATGTATTTTTATTTACTTTTCAATATATGTATAATTAAGAGTGTCCGTCCAACCATTAAAATGCATGAACATTAGGAGCTTGGATCGCTTTTAAATTTTTTTACATATTAATAGATATTGTATCATAATATTTATCTGTCCAAACCATATATTCCCAAAAACATTTGTACATTCCAAAAAATCATGATAAAAATATCATTTTTTTCATAATATCTACAAATATAATTAAGTCTCTGTTTAGATTCAAATTTAGCATAAGGTTAATTTGATTTTCAAAATGTGCAACATCTTCCAAGCAAAGATTGAAATTAATATGCAAAGATAAAACCAATCTATAATATTCATTGAGTTATTTTTACTGTGTACTGTAGAAGCCTTGATTAGCATTCCACTGATTTGTTGTGCATTAATCGATAGCAAGCACTCGTCTTTCTTTTTTGTCTTTTTTGCTTAAAAATGCCTACTTGGGTGATTCCTACATTCTCTATATCAGTATGATAGGCATTGAAGTGGCTTTTTACTACTAAAATTAATATTTTTTGAAATTCTGCTGTTTTCCTAAAAAAGGCCGTTTCGATGCAACACTCTATAAAAGATGCTGATGTAAAAATTTTCATGTCATTCTATTGTATTAATTAGTGAATTAGTGTGACAGAAATACTTATGACTGAATATTACAAAATATGACAAAATCTTTCAGATATTTTATCCGAGAAATATTTTTTTCGTTCATTGTTCAATAATTAATAATTACGACACAATTATTTGAAATAAATGTTCTTTATTAAAGCATCTCTAATATGTTGTACATTTTACCAACTGAATACATATGAATATAAAAATATTTTTCATACATTTAAAAGATATGTAGAAAATCAATTATTGCATCACCCCTTGCAAATATTTGTATTTGTTTATATGGTTAGTTATATTTAAATAGCAAGATCTCCTGTTAACAATTTCAGATAAAAAACGTATTTAAATACTCACTGTAGGTATTCAAAATACTTTATATAGTATAATTGTGTTTTTTATTTGTCTACATTCTACATGTTTTATTACTAAATAATGTAGGTATAGTTAGCGGCAAACTTCTTGAGCACATCACGTGGGCACGCATGTTATTTGCTTGGTTGGTATATGCGCATATTGTTCCACTCCACTATGTAAAGGCTCAAAGACTCAAGTTTTCCGGCAACTGTATCATTACCAACGAACAAAACACAAGTTTTTTTTTATGAATATGATTTGACGTGTTTTAAATGTCAGTAATATATAACGCAATATTGGATTTTCAATATTTTCAGCACTGGATTATAGAAAATTATAATTCATCTCTTTAATATATTATTTAACCCATAACCTTTATCAAACATACTAAAATGTAATAATTAGTACATAGATAATTATATTTTTATTCAAATAGCGTGATTGAAAAATCAGTTGAACTTTATTTTCAGTCATGTACACAAACTTTTCATAGTTAACTGAATTTTTGATCGCTCTATAATAAAATATAGGATGTATTGTTTAAAATTTTTCAATCGCTATGGTAGGTTCATTCTAGTATCATAATTTCATGGTTCATTCACATTAACAGCTACCATGTCTGCTGCTTCGCTGTAATATAAAAAGTAACATATACTACCTATATACTATTTAAAATACCATAATTGTATGTATTTTCGCTCATTCTATATGTCTCTTTTATCGTACTACTTACATTATATATCTACATACTAGTTACTTTAACAAAGTCTTGTAAAAACTACTAAATAAATCTCTGATAATTAATTGGCTTGTAAAAAAACTCGAGTTTCTGATAGTAATTGAAATATTTTGTTCAGATGATAATATTGTAAAATAAATTTAAATAAATGTAATTTATCAAACTGCACTGTCCTTGAAATTATTTATTTCCCCATTAATTCCTGAATATAAAGTATGATTCCGAAGGCGACTGTACTGAGGATTACTGGTTTCTATAGTTTTATAAAAAATATATTTGAAAAAATCGGCAACAGCGGCACAACGCAACGGTAACCCGAATGTATTAAATAATTAAACAATAATCTTTGTTACTCAAGTCTACCTTATGTTACATCTTATTGTATATACCTTATTATACTTTCTTCGACAGTATTATACTAAATACTAAAATTGTAACAATGCCTTCTGTTGTAAAATATAGATCACCTTGCACATCACTTAATTTGTACATCAACAGTGGATAGCGGAGCCATCTATGAAACAAATTATGAAGTTACATCTCAATATGAAAATATTATAACGTAATAGAATGTAGGTATGTATTAATTTCACCAACTTCATAGTTGGTGTTTTTGGCATGCATAATGTCCACTACACTATACAAAATGTTTCTTCATACACGCGTCTTGGCTTAATACTGTCGATTCAATAAGAGAATCAAATTCTCTTAAATGAATCAACAGTTGGATAACGCATCATTCAAAAAAGAACTAACATTAAAATAAGCCATTGACTGGGAAACTTCCAGTACTATGAAAAGGCATGGCCAAATGAGTTGTGTCAAATATATGTCTACAAGATACATGTAAGAGATAGCCCTTCGTCCTTCGTGTGCTTGTAGAGAGGAAGTCGAGACCCTAGACTATGTGTTTTTTAAATACCCAATCCACACTAAACATGGTATATATGATATTTGTATACACTTAATATTTAAATTCCATATTCTATCATTAAATTCCCTGCATATCTATTTCCACACGGTCTAGGACACTTGGCTGCGGGCACTTGGGTGCGGGACACTTGGCTGCGAGACACTTGGCTGCGGCGGACATTTGGCTGCGGGACACTTGGGTGCGACGGACACTTGGGTGCGAGCCCACTTGGTTGCGAGTCCATTTGGTCGCGACGGACACTTGGTCGCGAATTCAAAAATATTTTTTTTCTGCCTAGGGCTGAAGTTTTTCGTGCTGATTTTTGTAATGCTCTTTATCATATAAGTAGTTGATATACAAGTAGGTACCTATATACAGACATTAAAAATATAAAAAAATTATTTATTTATTAAATCTTCTTGAAATTATAATTAGTACACTGGCGGGCTTATTGCCTAGTGGCAATTTCTTCCAATTTGTACATATGTTTGAAATTGTAAAGTAAAAACAAGGTTATTAAGCCAAATTTTTTTTACACTATAAAAATATGAGAATTTTTCATACACACTAGTTGCATGTAACACATGAGATCCAACTGTCGATAGCGATAGTATGTATACTTGTATAGTTGAAGAATAAGTAAGTACCAAACTATAAACCAATAAATCGAAATTATTGAATTTTTTTAAGATATTTTGTTTTCTACACAAAACATGTAGGTATGTATGCCGACCGCCGTGGCACTGTTGGTAAGCCGTTCGGTTTCTGTGCGGGCATCCTGGGTTCGATACCCAGTAGAGGAGAAATATATTTAAATTCATTTCTCACGCAAATATTGCTTCTCTGGGCTGGAAACACTGGTTAGTTGGAAGAAATTGCCATACGGCAATAAACTCGCCACTTGCGCATGGTGCAAGGAAGTGTTTATTATTATTGTGTATGTCAAGATAGGATAGTATGGAGGTTAGTCCCTTTTTTCCTACCCGGAATATGAAAACAGCATGATGGTATGTATGTATGTTTAGAGATTAAGTATCAAACTATTAAGTCTTCTAACATATTGTGTATAGGCGACAAAACAAAAAATATAAAAATATATTTACTGATATATATTTACTGATTTAAATATATTTACTGATATATTTACAAAAAAATATATTTACTGAGAAGAACAAAACTGTATATTTTATAAAAATAATAAACATTATAGTTTCTGTTGTATCTTTTTATTTTCATATAGATTCTTTTTTGATATTCCTTTTCTTATAGATTTGTAGGCCGATATTTAATGCAGGATGTGGCACTTGTAATTGGCTGACCAGTTTTGTAGTAGCTTGCCCTTATTTGATGAAACAACGATGTATAGTAACTTTTTAGCTGTAAGTGGTTCTTTAAATAAAAATAAATAAATAAATATAAAGAGCATTACAAAAATCAGTACGAAATATTTCATTCCTAAGCAGAAAAAAATATTTTTGATTTCGCGACCAAGTGGGCTCACACCCAAGTGTCCGTCGCGACCAAATGGACTCGCAACCAAGTGGGCTCGCACCCAAGTGTCCGTCGCACCCAAGTGTCCCGCAGCCAAATGTCCCCCACAGCCAAGTGTCTCGCAGCCAAGTGTCCCGCACCCAAGTGTCCCGCACCCAAGTGGCCGCAGTCAAGTGTCCCATTCCGATTTCCACATAGTTTCTTTACCTTAATGGTTTCAATCTATGCAAAATAATTCAATAACATTTTTGTTTTGGCAGAAATCATCCTATTGATTGGGTGGAATGCCATGTAAGTAGAGGTGGGAAAAACAGCTTATTTTTTTAAACGTTATAGACGTTTCGTTAATCTTAAATAACGTTATTTTTAAAGGCTTAAAAAGCTTAAAGGCTTATTTATAATTGTAATGTATATATACAAGTACAATATACCTTAATCTAAAAAAAATTAACACATTAACATGCAATGAAAAAATAGGTATGTTTTTGAAATAAATATAATGTACTTTTATTTTTTTTGCTTCCTCTAGAAAGTATTTAAAATGTAGTCTAAACCCTTTGAAGAAAATACAGTAGAAATGTTATACAATACATACATAAGTTTAAAAATTATGTTGATAATAATTATGTACGCTCGAATCATCTAACAAAGCCGACAATGCACAATAAACCAACCCGATAGGCGTTTTAAACGATACTAAAGAAATAAAAAGTAAACGTTTACAAAAATCAGTAATGATAATAACTTATAACATTGAACGAAACAAGACGATTTGAAACTGATCATTCGTCACAATGATGTCAACAGATGTCTAGCGACCAACAACGCTGCACGCCGGTCAGCTAATCATAAATCACAATCAGCTCGCAACGTTGTCGTTAAAAATAATACATCTTTGTTATGATTATAAAATAAGCTTTTAACGAAATCATCATCGGAACGTTATGATTCATGATTGAAATCGTTGTAACACTCGCAACGTTCAACGAATATGGTTTAAAATTTATAACGTTTGATTGATTATTTTTTATAAACGAATATTTTAATCAGCTTTCGTTTAAACGATCATCTCTACATGTAAGCTGTAAGCTAAAGAGAAGAAAAGGAATTGCCAACTCATTTAAAGTTACTTTGTGATTAATTCAATATCATTTAAGATGGTTTTTCTTTAAAATCACTTTTGAGTTCTGAGCAGAATACAAATTTGGGTTTATTGCTTGGTTAGCATATATGTATGAAACCGCTCCTTCGAAATGAAAATTATTTGCCGGAATAAACATATAAATAAAACAAATTTATCCAATTCAATTTTATATTTCATCATAATTTACCTTTTTTATTATTTTGTTGTATGATTTTTCATCTGACATTACATTTCAAACAACATCATTTTGTGTACATGTATTATTATTTTGATAGTAATTTTGGCTCGGGAGGAACAAATCTATTACAAAAAGTACTACAAGCTGTAAAATTTTAGTTTTTTAAAAGACAAAATAAGTTTCGTTTATTATTATGTACATTATACATTCATTCAAATTAAAGCTAAATTGACAAAGTTGGTCAATATCTGCAAAAGCATTTTTTATTTATACTATTTATTAATTTAGGAAACATCGAGGAAAAGGTTGAATGCATACATGGAATTAAAGAGATCCTTTATGTTTTTTTTTTTATATATATCAAATGTTACCATGTTTTTAAATTAATTATATCCACCCAGTAAATGAATGAATTTTAAGAAAATTTTAATAAAAATTGAACACTATCACAAAATCAAATTTTTAAGGGTTTTTTTTTAGAAATAAAAGAACAGTATATTTTTTCTTAAAGAAATATTAAAATATTGCAAATTCTGAATGAGAAACATAAAAACAATTTCATGTTACTCATTTTTAATAGGCTACATTTTCATTAAAATATCCGAGGAAAATATTTAAAATATAGTAATTATATTTTAAATATTTCCCTCGGATATTTATAATTATTGACCTTATACTTTTTGGATACCGTATATAGAGACACTGACATATTATTGATACAGAAGCACACTTCAATTGACAAATATATCCAATTTTATAACATGGTAACACTTTCTTATATGAGATCTTTGGCATTATAATTTGTTTTGTATGCATTCATGCTCCCAATATTTTTTAAACAAATAATGCCTCACAGAATTTAGCCCACATGGAAGTAACAAGCATAACATCAAAAGCCTTAATTTTAATAGGTATGAGTAATAATACTAAAAGTCTATTACTAAATGATAATTTAAATAGGTAAAAAAATCTACCTAAAACAAATAATTACATACAATAAAAACATAAATAAATAAGACTGAACATATATAAATTCTTATCATATTGCATTGATTTGATTATAAATACCACTGCTTGTATACATTAATAATTTCAGTTTTGATCTAACAACATTATATTATATTTATTATTTTATAATATAGCATAAAAATATTCATTAAACATACATTAATTTGATCATTATTTAAAATATTTAACACATATAATACTCCTGAAAAAATGATAATCTTTAAATTAGGATATTCATTACATCTAAGAAGTGTTTATACCCGATTGAATTCCTTTCTTTTGGAGTTTTAGCTTGTTTTGTTGTAAACAATCACACAATGAAATGTAATGGAAAAAACAATAAAGACTTATAGACCCCGTTCACATGAAAGGTGAACAAAATTTCTTCGTACCATTCACATGGTAACGCATGTTAAATTTGGTGTTGCATGTGAACAGTTTGAAGAGTTTTCGTATATTATTGTTGGTAAAATATGCCACTATGCCTGTCACATGAATGGGGTCTTAATGTTTTACATTACTAGGTTTAGTATTACCTATACAATTTAGGAAACAAAGAAATGTCACATATTTAAAATATCTCAAATTAGGTAAGTAGGTACCAAAATATACATGAACAAATAATTTCATACGGAAGTTTCTTAAAATTATGCAAACTTTGTTATTCTCTTACAATTGTGATTCAGAAGAACTAGGAGAAAAGATAATTTTGGATAAAATTGATCAATTGAACTAGTGGTAATCAACATTGATATTATGAGGAAATTGAAAATAATCTGAGTCAGGATGTCATATTTTACAAAACTTCGAGCTGAAGCATCCTAAAAATAAATAGAAGTTTTTAGCATGTTCAGCATTTTTTAAAGTAAAGTTTAATAAAATACTCCAGACAATGATATAGGTATATACACTCATAACTAGTAGACAATGAAATTAAAAGAATTTACATCTTAATTTTCTATGTAAAATGGCACAATAATTTTACAAAAACACAATTTCTTCAGTAATGCATACAATGTTTTTTAATGTGTATAGTTTAATTTGAGTCAAGTAATATAATTTTTCTCAAAGGGATTTTACCATGATATAATTTATTGAATTGTGACAGAATGCCAACATTATCCAAAGAAAATGCTTATAATCCATATAAAAAGGCTAGAAAAATACAGCAGTAGGTATTACATATAGAATAATTCTAAAGGAAATGTTGAACGTATATAACAAAATTATCAATATACTTACATATTATGTAGTGCTTATAATACACATGAAGAGATCTGATACTTGAATACCTAGCAATTTCATGTACACAAATACGGCAAGCATTAATGTATAACACATTGAATCACATACATGTTTATATAAAATTAAATAAAAATTACTATTGATTTATTACAAAGTTACTATGGATTCAAAGAAAGTTGTTTTAAATTTAAAAGATTCACATCAATATACTTTTGTTATCCAAGATAAGCTTATAAAAACAATATAAATATAAGCATTAGTTTATTATAAAATCTAATAAATTATATATATACATTCACAATAAAATAACTAATTCATTTAATAGAAAATAAAGGATGCAATAGTTAAAAAAACGACAATTATAATTATACCAGGATATTTATTATAGAACAATTTGGTACCTAATTTTCATTAATAATCATTTCCTTGTTTTCTTAAACTTACTCATTGTACATGTATCTGCTGTGATCAATTTATAAATGCATAACAGATGGTCCCAAAGAAATATATTTACCTCATAAGTCAATTTTTATCTGCTGGATAAAAAAATATAGAGGAAATAATATTAAAATTTTATGTCTTAAATAATATTACATTTAGAAAAAAAACAGCCATGAGAATAATTGTAGACTTCAGACACACTTTCTACATAATTTCAACTTAATGGCCAAAAATTACAAAATATTTTTTATATAAAAAGGATTTTTAAAATATTTGTATACACCATCATAAAAACTCTTTTTCTTATTTAATATACTGTAAAATATTCAAATTAAAATCAAATCTATGCTTTTTGTAAATAAAAATAACAATATCTTGATACTAATTTTTTTTTTATAAATGACAACTCATTAATATTTTTATGGCAGTGAAAGTATAAACTAACAGAGTAAGAACAAGGTACTGTCAAAATTACGTCATAAAGGCATAATTTTTTCTGTAAAATTATTGATACCACAGCAGGAAACAACGATTCGTTAATATGAACCTTGATTACCTTGAGCAGTGGTGGCTTTCGAAGATAACAGCCTTCGAAGTGTCTTTAAAAGAATAATAAATTGTTATGTCTCTTTAAAGGTGGTTTCCACCAACAAAAGTGTCTATCAAATAGAAGATATGATTTATAGTAGTCTTCCATAGTTAATATAAAAAATCACACTTTATACTGACTGACATATTAAAATAGTAATTTTTAGCACTATTAATGCTGAAAATATCACCACTCCTCAGGGTTTATAGTATCCAAACTTTGTTACCTGCTGTGATATCCTTTTAAAGAAAAAAATCTGCCGTAAAACAAATACTATGACTTAAATTTGAAAGTCACTAGCTCTTAATCACTAGAAGAATGGTCGGATGTGATTCAAAACAAATATTACATTTTGTTAACAATTCATTTAGCAAATATATTAAGTAGAAGGAGAAGAAATTCACATCCATATTTCATATATTTTTTTTAAAGATGAAATTTATCAAATTGATATTGGGAATTTACTTTATAATAAACATATTTATGTAAAAGTGTTACACAAATGTACTTATTTAAAAAATTGAAACAATACAACATAAAATTATAGATAATATAAAAAATAACCATTTACGTAGAAACAATATAAGAAATAAAATATTCAATAGAGTTATTGTTCTTTTCAAATTATGTAACATGTTAATTCATTACTAATTAATGGTAAAATTTAAAAAATATTTATCTTAAAAAGTCGCACAATTTTACATATTCAATCTCATATTTATAAAATAAATATGTATAAAATCATTAACTATGAGATCAATATTGTAACATAATTTTTTTAAGAATTTGATTCTTTTTAACTATTAATAAGAAAAATAGAAATATATTTCACATTTATTATAATAAATTACTTAATGGTTCATAATATTTTTGTGAATGTAAACTCAAAACAAATTCGGATATTGAAATAACAATCCTTAATTAAATTTGTTTTTCATTTCACATAACCATTACAACATTAAATTAATTGTTTGTAGGAATTTTTATATCATTCAATGTTTCATAAATTCATTTATAAAATTTTAATTCATTTATAAATTGGAAATCAAACTCGCTCATACAAACCGTAACAACTATAACCATTTATAAATATATAACCAAATACCACTAGTAAAAAATGTCATGTCTTTACAATAATAATATGTAATTCAAATAATAAAATGCCTATATTTATTATTTAATTAAGTTCACTTAAAATAATATTGTACAAAATTATTTTATATAAACAAGCCTTAACATGTAATGTTTATTTATAATGAAAAATTATCACCACTCAAAGTGCACGGAGATTGTTGAACAGATATAGTAGAAGCAACTGCGACACACTCGCGGCTTGGTCAAATTATAATTTTTCAAATACTGTTGCATTTATGGTAAGCTAAATATTATGTATTATTTACTTTCATAAAAGTCTATCACTTTTCACTTATAGAGATTCTCATTCCCGCGTGATAATACTGTAACAAAAAATACATATTAAGTTATAATATAAGTTTGTATGAATTTTACTAATTAGAAATACAATTTCTCACATTAGTTTGAAATATTTAGTAATTCTTATAAAAGATTATATTTCTAGAACTTGCAAAGTAAGTTCAATACTTCAAAGTATTTATTGATGTCAAGTAAAAATTTGTTAGAAAAAAAGTAGCAATGATATGATGCAAAACTGGAGATGGGCAGGACACATTGTAAGAATGAAAGATGGATGAAAAGACTGGTGGGCTGGAGACTGAGAGACAGCAACAAACCACAAGGGCGGCCATCAACAGATTCGTTGGACCCCAATGAATGGAAATTGCACAGGAACAGGAGAAGTGGAGAAGGATAGGGGAGACAAACATGGGCTGAAGAAAACAAAAATTGATACAGTTAATTATTTTATAACATGTTTTAATGAAAATGAATTACCTTCGTTTGTACAAATGACAGCAATGACTAGTGTAATATAGGAGGTGGAGGTCGCGCCCTTCCTGGTAGAGGCCTCTGGAAAGTATGTAAGCGAGTAGCGAGCCGTGGAGTCGGATGTGGAGGATGTAAACGAGGGTAGGCTCGATGACGCTGCCTCCTACCACCGACTGCTCCAGCACCACACCGAGTCTCCTTCTGCCACTCTCCAGGCAGACCTCCTAACCTCTTGCACTCTCTCGCATAGGCACTGAAAGCCTCACAGTAGCAAGTCTGCGAAGGGCACTCGCACATGTCCATTATACATGACTCATAATAGTTGTAAGGGTTCAACTTGTGCCTACAAGCCGCAAAGGATTCAGATTTATTAAAAAATCTACACATTCTATTGGCAAATTTTCGCACATTCTTGTGACACGGCTTGTCCTTCAAGAAACTCTCTTGTTTCCTAGAACAAGCTTTTTTGCCACCCACCCTCCAAGAATTTCCAAACTTCCACAACTCTTCCTTATTTACGTCTTTTAACATTACTCCGCTTCTCATCTTGAGATCGTCTCTGACAATAGAATTGTAATTTCCACACAATCCACAAAGTTTATCTTTATAAATGATGGGAGCAGCCACTTCCAGAAAACCTGATCCATCCCACGTTAATTTTATTCCTATATCAGTTTTAACTAAAATTGTGTCATCTTTCTTCTCTATAAAGGCTATATTTCCAGGGATCTCATGAGGCAGTTGAACTCTGACACCATCCACTTTAACTCTTAATTTCCTTCCCAAATTAATTTTAATATCCCCTAACTTTAGTGATATTGTCTTTGTCCAAGAAGAGTACTTAGTGTCTCTTCCATCGTTGGTAGCTCTTATAGAAAATGTATGATTGAGACAATCTGCAGCTAGCTGATATTTACAAGAACCCTGGAAGCTATAAAATTTTCCATCAAAAGTTTTATAATGAGGATCCCCAAATACGGTACAAACTCCGTCACTCTCCACACAACGATGACAGCACTGTCCAGGTGGTTTCTCTTTCTTGTGACCTGCTGGACAAGAAAGTGCTGGACACTGCTCCATGGCACAACGAGGTTCACCCGAGTGGCACATACATGACTTGCAAGCATCAAGCTGCCATGACACACCATCCTGAAAAAAGTAAAGTCAAATTAAAATTGATAAATTAATGTATTACCTAATAAAAAACAAATACTCATAAAAATCAATCAATCACCATAATATTGTTTAATCTTATAATGAACATTATTTAAAACTGTCTTATAATATTGGTTGTGGTTAGTAAAATCTCCCTTTTATATTTGCTTATGATTAGTTATTTGAACACTGGTGAATAAAAGAAACGACTTTGATTAAAATCCATCTAAAATTTAATTAAAAAAAAAAAAACTCCATGAAAGATTTCTGACCCACAGATGTTACAGATATTTAGAAAATGGTAATATTTTTAAAAGGCTTTGAGTTTTACAATGTTTAAATGGTAACAGAAGTGTCCAAGAACATTTAAGGGTTTTAAATATTGTGATGAACAATTTATTCTAAAATGTTTATTACAATGTTTAGTGACAAATTAAACAATCTTCTATCTGCTTCAAAATATTAATGAATGCATTAGAGATTAGTAGAGGACTAAGCTGTAAGTATTTTTATTGCTTTATTGCAATCAGTATCTGAGGCTGGTTGATATTAGAGATAAGTGAATAGATGGAGAGCTTAGTGCAAACCAATCTTAGGATTGTGACCCATAAGAGAAAGGCATGGGTTTGAATCCTGCCTGGACTGATTTCACAATCATTTAATTTAAAAATATACTTAAAAATAAGGAAAATGAAATCTGCATTCGGACAAAGACATTTCGTTTTTCTGGGACCTAGAATCAACAATTCATTGCCTACAAATTTGAAAACACTCAACCCTGAATAATTAAATAAAATACTAAGATGTGGCTCTTATCTGTTGACCGTGAACATTCAGAGAGAAAAGTAACTAACATTTTGATTTGAACTTCATACTGCTTTGATGGCAAAGTTAACCTAATGAGCTTGCACATTCTGTTTTTCTGTATATTTATTTTCACTCTAGGGTATCTAATATTTTGTTTCTTTCTGTGTTGTTTTTTCTTTGTTTTATTGATTTTTTTTCTCTTCAAACATGATTTTTAATGTAAAAGTACTACTGTAAGTTACTTATGAATATAAATTGTATGTACCTATGTATAAATATTGACCATCTTAAATCAGGAAATGTATGTTTAAAATATAATGAATAGTTAAAAAATATGTATACATAAAAAAATATGAATAATGTATCTAGCTTTTAATATTAAAATAACAATTTATATTTACAGCATATGTAGTTCCACCAACAGTACAGGTAGACCTCGCTTCTTCCACCAAAGGACAATGAGGGCAGCAGTCTCCGGGTGTAGTACGTTGATGTTCGGGAGAACATTCCAGAACAGGGCAGGATGTTCTCTCACAGATGGTTGTGCCATTCATACAGGAGCACTGGGTGCAACGATCCAACACGAAGGATTTACCGTGAAAATGATAATCTTTTCCCAAAATGCATGGTTTATTAGGAGTGTGATCTGAAAGCAAGAAAAATATTGTTGCAAATTACACTTACTTAAATATTTATACAATGAGAAATAATAAATGTAAATATTTATACAATGAGAAATAATAAATGTAAATATTTATACAATGAGAAATAATAAATGTAAAACAAAAATCGGTTTGAGTTACTCATCAGCAAAGACACATCTGGCACAAAATTATTTTTTCAATTCCTCATTGAGATTTTTAAGCAAGAACTTTTTTAATTATTCTGCATTTTTGCTTTTATCAATGATGTAAACATGTAAAGGATCAGAGAGAAATTTTCAAATTTTATTTCATTTAGTAAAGTTACTGAATGGTTCTATTCTTGGCTTAAACTCACCCATTAATAGTTTCGAAAAAAACTCATAGATGTCGCTACTAAGAATCTTAATTACTTGGAGTGAATTAATTTTTCATAAGAAAATATTCTTCATGAATTTGAATTCCCGGTTTTTTTTTTTCCAAAACAATTCGTGTTTCGGACTGTCTGAATGCACGAAGTAAGAAACTTAAATAACAAATAAACGATTGCAAACGGCAAACACGAAAAAGGCGAATTTCTGTAAAATGGTGTACGAGAACAAAATATTACGTGGGGCCAATAAAATATTTTTCACCTGGAAAGAGTAGTTTTGCTGGCTTTCCTTCTCCACAGATTGGGCAGCACTGCCCAGAGGGGGTCTGCTGCAGCGCCAAGGGGCATGGCAAAACAGGACAGGCTCTCTTCACACATGTCAACTTTCCCTTAGAACAGTGACATTTGAGACAAGGATCTTCCCATAGAGTCGCATCACGGCCTTCGGAAACTTTCTGGCCGTTTATGTGGCATCCTGCAAAAACAACCAAATATAATTTGACAAACTTTATATCTCACATATATTTTCTGGGAAAACCAGGAAATCAGGCACTTACAGGGCTTACGACCTTACGACCTAAGTGCTTGCATAACGTTTACCAACTATGCCTTTTTACTGCATCCCCATATCAATCCAAATTTTATAAGTTCCATATAGTCTGTTGGGTGTAGAGTTTCTTTCCCTGGTCCCCGTATCTGGGAATGCCCGGAAAAATTAACGATCCAGAGAAATTTTGGTCAGGAATTCCCGGCTTTCGGGGAAAAAAACAAGTTCCAAAATTCGTAATTTGACGCGACAACTTTTGCAAAAAATTTCTTCTTTTTCTTTCCCCTCTATCCCGGTTTATCCAGGGTCGGGCCTCCTTGTACGTAAGCGTCAGGATCTTCTGTCCTGGGTTGTCACAACGGGAACCTTCTCAATATTGGACCACCATGTTGCCGTGGGTCTGCCTCTACCCCTAGGTCTAGTTGGGATGGTTGAGCGCTTTCTTTACCGAATAATTTTCTTCTCTGCGCATCACGTGACCATACCATCTCATCCCGCTTTCTTTCGGCTTTTCAGTTATCGGTGCCACTTTGAATGACCCTCTGACATACTCATTGCAGGTTCTGTTTATCCGTGATACACCACCCGCATTTTCATTTCAGTTGTATGCAAATGTTGCTCAAGCTTTTTGGATGTTGTCCAGCACTCTGCACCGTACGCCGTGGGTAGGTACCTACTTTTGTAAAATTAACCAAGGATTTTAAATTATTTGAGACCACAGAAAAACGATCTCGTAATTTGGAGTTGCTCTACAAAGCTTTATCATCTGTGAAACTCATATTAATATATTTTTTTTGTACCTTCATGTGTGAAACCAAAATCTGCAGAGAGTGAATGAGTTCTTTCAGTGGCAGGCATTTTTTTGTTAAAAATATTTGACTTTTTGTTTGTTTCAATGTATTAAAACGTTTGTTTTTAAATAATTTTGTCCTTTTTAAAAGTAATTATGCATTTTTTGTTGATTACCGGGAAAAACCGGGATGTGTTTGAATTTATTCCCGTGTCCCAGAATCGTACGAAACCCGGTAACTGAGAAAACCTAGTTTGTGGTTTATTAAACACTTGAAAATAAATTGAAAACACCATCGTCGTCCATTGAATGACAACGAAACTTTTTTAATGAAAAAGCCTCGTTCTTTATACACGGGGTAACAATGCTGTCGCATAGATGACTCCCCTGAATCGCATCAGGTAAAAAAGTCGGACGGTGAACTGTCCACACGGTCAACTGTCCCTTCGTTGGTAAGGGCGTACTGTAAATTGTCCGGGAATCATAATAGAGTTGGTATATTTAACATTAACAAAATAACGATTAGGCATTTTCAATGCATTGAATTTATTTTAACTTACATACCTACATGTAATGAGATCCCAAGAAATTAACAAGTTAATGCTTAAAATTCCAATTAAACGAATATTATTATTTGCTAATTAACTGTGTTAATTATTTCTCGGAGTCCCCACAACTACAATATTTTATCACTCGGCTGGCCAAGGTAAACTACATTTCTAAAACGAATTTTCTATCCGCGTGCATCACATGACATTATGTATTAGATAGGCCTATCAGAACTATCGGAGGAATTTTGAAAACTTGTAATATCAAGATATTAAAAAAATGTAAAATATTAGTTAGAAGAATATTGAATTTTAAATTGGTAATGGGTGATACCGACCTGTATTGGAACAAAATAATTTGGTTAGGTACCTACACAGCTATTCTCAATATAAGGTGTGTGCTATGGTGATCATTTTAATAGTGGTTATGTCACTGTAAAAATTGTAACTGCTAGCCCTAGAACAGGATTTCCTAGCTGGGTAGCAGTAATCTATTTATTTATATTAACACTTTATTGTACATAACTTATTTGTTAGTACAAATGGCGGACTTATTGCCTAGTGGCAATTTCTTCCAGACAGCCATCTGTTACAATTATGGATGAAAATGGTACATATACAAAAAAAGAAAACCTACATAAAACTATAAACATATTACATTTCTACACAAAAAAGTAAGAAGAATAAAAATATGTATACCAATGACAATTAAACAAATCTTAGATGAAACCTGTAACAACACTATGGGTGGGAAGGGTAAAAAAGGAGAAGAGATTTGTCTAACTACAGGAATAGGGAAATTAATGGGAAATATGATGGTTAAGAAATAGAAAGTAGGAGCGCGCACTTTAATCTAATTTTGAAGGTTGCTAACGTTGGTGCAGTTCTAATATCAAGGGCCATGTTGTTCCATAACCGGGCAGCATTGACAGTAAAGGATGATGAATAGAAAGCCGTGGCATGTGATGGGATGGCGAGGGTTCTCTCTTCTCTAGACAGAAGCGGGAGTCCATGAGAAGCCAGAGGTTGAAATCTTTCGGTCAGATATGATGGGGCATTAGGGTTGTTCAAAATATTAAACAGAAGACAAAGAGTGTGTTGATCCCGGCGCAGACGGTCTACTCGTTATTGTCGTTTTAAAATAAAAAGTAAATAATTAAAATACTAATTATATATGAAATGTGCCTGCTCATTTGTATAGCAAATAAATCATTTGGAAATTATTTTAAACTTAATTCAAATAAACAATCTGGTACTGAATCCATGTCAATTTCAATGGGATAATACCTACAGCTCCACGCAAACGCCGCCGTCGTCACTAAGACAACAAAAAAAATATTGATTAAAAAACTAAAATTCCGTCTGCAAAATCAAGAATAAGTTTTTTTTCTTTCGGAATACTGATTTAAATTGAATCTATTTTATTTATTTATTTAATAATGCTTCACGGGCAACTAACAGGTACCTACCTACTATGTAAATATTAATTTAACACGGACCCAATAACAAGTTGCCACATTCTGGAGACTTACGATATTTATCGTCTCACAGATCCAGACTGAAAACACAATTTAAAAACTGTGTCTCCACCGGGAATCGAACCCGGGACCTTTAGCTCAGGAGTCAGATACCCAACCCTCTGAGCCATGAAGGCCGACAAGTTTCTCAGTAAACGTACAAAATAAATAAATATAGTGTAAATTCAATCTCGAAATTAAACACGAGCGGTTCATCTTCACCTGTTGGTTGGTATGCACAAAGTTTCAAAGAAGAAAAATTGGTTTATGGTACCTACGCAAGTATTTACTGTATATATTAAAATTAAAAAAAATAATAATTCGAAGACCGGTGTGGTCCAGGAAGTCGTGAAGTGTTCCCGTGATTGACGAAGGATGCCCACTTATCTCTTTGTGTGGTCATCATTTTGCACAGCGGGCGGCCCAACATAATAACAATTCACCCAACCCTTATTAAGGTTCCTCTCTGAGTGCAATTTTGATCCCGGCTGAGCCAGACTTTGAAATTAAAAAAAGATATTCCAAAAAATATCCCGTTGAAACCACAAATTAAGATGTCATTATTACTTTTTATTACGGGACAATTTGTTTATACCTACCTACCATATTAGCGAGACTCGCGATATCACGAAACATCATAAAATAAGTAGCCACCTAACTTCTAAAATATCGATGAAAAATCAATTTAGTACCTACGTAATGGGTGCCTCACCGTGAAACAAATTGAATACTCTCCGTCACAGCGCCGAGTTCGTGAATTCGTGAAAGATAAAACGATTAAAAATTGAAAAAGAAAAAAGGGATAAAAAAAAAAACAAATGCGAATTCCATGAGTTGAGACAGCCGCCCGGCCAGTAGAGTAGCGGTCAGTGTGGATATACAAAGGAATTCGGCCGGCAATAAACAAAGAAATTAAAATTTAAAAATAGAAGTATGTAGAAGATACGCGATTGAAAAAGTCCGGGCGCACAAAACCAAAGTGTCCCCGAGAATCGTTTTGATGGTGTAACCGTAATAGAGCCTTCTCGTTGGTTATTGGATCACGGTAATATTCCACGAATCGGAAATCAAAATCTTTATAATTTTAATAATATTGATAGAAGATTTTGAATATGAAAGATCGAGAGAGAAACACTTTTCTCCGTAGAATTATACCTTATATTCGCATTGAATTGAGTACCGTCCTAATCAATAAAATATTATATGCAATACAGAATGTTCTATGAGTTGCCAATTTACGGATATACATGTTATGTTTGGCGAAAAATGTCACATAAAATGAAAAATAAACACATGCGTATTGACAGCAACCGATCATGACGAATGCTGTGAAAACGCGAACAGACTGTACGAACCAAGGGGCTCCCAAGGACAACGAAAATGAAGGTTCCAAGGTCAATTCATTGGAAAAATTCTCCAAGATCGTGTTCTGAATGTTAAATTAAGAAAAAAAAAAACACGTGGATTAGAGGACATCGTTCGTTGGAGTAGATCCAGAAGAAGACATTGGAGGGACCACGTAGACAGAATGGAGAGTGATAGACTTGCGTATATAGCAGCAAATGAAATCGCTTCTGGTCGCCGTTTACCCGGAAGACAGCTCAAGAGATGGAAGAATAGTTGGACTTCGTCATCTCAGGAGGTATATTATTTGATTTACAGACCAACACGTCTACTAGACGAAGAAGAAAATGTCACCAAAAATAATACGAATCAAAAGAATTATACCTATGATATTATATTCTGAGTATTTTTACAGAAATCACCTAATGACAATAAGCCCGTCAGTGTGTTAATTAAATTAATTAAAAAAATAATATATTTGTTAACGTTTTTTTTTAATATATGATTGCAAAATTTATTTCACTTCTCGAATATTTCCCGGGATAAAATACGACCTTTCCTTAAATTTGAACGTCGGCGTCGAGCTCTCTGTCAACTATATATGGCAGAGAATTCCATTCATTGAATTCTCCGCACTTATAAACATTAATGTAAATTTATAACTATTCATAAATGTAACACGGCTTTCACTATGGCACAAATTACCCTCATTATATGGTGGGCAACACAGCGTGATAAATAGATCTCTATGTCTAATTCACAGAAACGCATCCTTATTGGCTGAATATACAAATCAAAAAAATAAGAAACAAGAGGGGATCGCTGGGTACATTTCAGGATGATGCAGCCTATATCGGTCAAGCAGGGGTGGGAAGCAATATGAAGGGCCCGCACACCTGTGGGAAAGGTGAGTAAAACAATTATTATTTTTAAAACAAACTTCAGTGACTCACAATCTTCCGTATATTTAATTAACGACCTTCGTGGCTCAGTTGATTAAATATCTGACTGTTGACCCAAGGGTCCCGGGTTCGATCCTAGATGGAGATACAGTTTTTTATTGTGTTTTCAGACTGGATTTGTGAGGCGATAAATATCCTTAGTCTCCAGAATATGGGTGCATGTTAAATTAATATTTGATATAGGTAGTACCTACCTACCTACCTGTTAGTATCTCGAAAACCAATACAAAAGTAACAATAAATTGTCTAAAGTATTTTTAACCTGTCTATGTATTTGACGAATTAGTTTATATTAAAGGTTATTTCTAGCCGTAATAAAATATTACAAGTACATTCTAGTCTGGCATTTTAACTGTTCAGCCACCAACCATCGTTTATAATATCCAAACGATCAATGTTCATACCTACATCACTTTATTTTATTTTTTGTTTTTACTGTGACAAAAAATGTCGTATCCTTCTTCAAAAATGATGTAAATAAGCATAATAATCACCCAGCACCCTCTGCAAGTGGCGATTTTTGTCGATTCGAGTTAAATGTAATAAAAAAGAAATTCTATCGCAATACCCTGAATTTAAAAAAAAACTCTGATTGTTCTACAGAAAATTTATTTATATTTATCATATAAATAAAAGAAAGAGTACACGTATATGCAAATAAAAAATATTCGATTTACATACACATTGATACAAGTAGGTAAACAAGCCAAAAATGAAATAATATTTCTGGCGCAATTCAGGGGTGACATCTTTGCGAGACACCGTCACCTCATTTTTAAGGACTGTTGCTTTCATTGTTTACAATTAAACCAATTTCTCAATAGATGGCGTTACAAAAAAGGGTTCTAAGTTACTTCATAGATGACAATATTAATAATGCAATATTTTCAAATGAATCGTTTCACATAATTCAAATATATAGAACTTTCAAAAATTACACTGATAAGGAAACTCAATAACAAGACATAATTGGTGAACGTTGCGCAAGCGCATAAAGTGATCACGTAAACAAGCCGATGGCAGGTCGTAAGCCCTGTAGGTGCCTTGAGTTCCTGGTTCTTCTATAATATCCCAACTTCGTCTCTATTGAGATATTAAAAGTTTGTCAGTAAAAATGACAAAAAGAATGTTTTTTATGCATCTGTTCCCGCTGCAGTGTTAGAACTGTGATAGTAGGAACTGTTTTTCTTGTTCTTATTACTCTCCACACTATGGAATAGGAGAGTCATGATTTCGCAAAATTTAAGCGTATTTTTTTACATCAATTTCTCAATGGGTATCATGTAGAGAATGCACACTATGAGTTTCGTCGTGATGTGTTTGTGTGTATGGCGTATACACGCCGTACGCCGTAGCATTTATCTTTTTTGTGTCCTCTCTACAGCCCAAACTATAAGTCCGATCCACTTCATATTAACATCATATGTGTAAAGTGCAAAGACCTAGAGCTGATTAGTTTTCCATAGACAACTTTTGATTTCTTCTCTATGAATTCATCATTTACGTTGTTTTTTTGTCTCCTCTCTGCAGCCCAAACTATAAGTCCGATTGACTTCATATTGATATCATATGTGTTAAGTCCATAAACTTAGAGCTGATTAGTTTTCCATAGACAAAGGTTCATTTTTTCTCAATGTTTCTTTATGATTTCATATATTAAAACTGAAAAATGCTCTCACGACCTGGAAATTAGAGATATTTTAATTTGGTTTCAAATATTTGTACAACACCAAGAATCATCATAAAATTGTATTCAAAGTTGTTCAATGTTAAAAGAAAAATATTCAGCGGTTTCAAAAATGGTATTTTATTTAATGGATGAAACTTATATGTAACAATAGAATTTTTTTTTTGTTTCGCAATGTTCAGTTCTTTGATTTCATATTGATATAAGAATATTAATAGCTTGAACTTAGAACTGATTAACTTTCCATAAATAACAAAATATTTCTTCATATGATATCACGTGTCAAAATTGTCAAAATGCTCTAACGCTCTTTAAAACAAAATTTATCAGCTTTTATCAAAATATTTCATACAACATAAGCATTCTACACCATACTGCATTAATAGTTTATCTATCTTAATATAAAAATATACTATCGTTAGCAAATTTATATTCCTGGTAGTAAAATTTAGAATGAATAAAATATTTCATATAACATAAGCATATTTTACCATATTGAGATTGTCAATATTTGAAGAAGAAAAAATAAACGCTTACTATGGTGTGGAGAGTTTAGTGTTGGCCACAACCCACTCGTTTTTTAAATGTTCTTATAAAATAAATAAACTTAATTCAATGCAATGAGTAACTTCTTTCATCTTAAATATCTCATTCAGACGTTTAACAAAAGTAGTATTTTTGTCCTATAATAATATGATAGCCTCAAACATAAAAGTATAAATAGAATCAATATGAAATCATTATAGTATTGTTTATTGATCATTCAAGCAACAGTATTCAATAACGAGATCATTATTAATATTGTCAATTAATGTTATTTAACCGATACATACAAATAAATATATTGATGTGTTATTTTACTAAACAAGCAGGAAGTCAAAAGCGGTTTTATTAAATCATTTTGAAGTTTGAAACAATGCTGGAAATAATTTACTTGTTACTCCTACATAATAACATACGACATAAATATTTTATTGTGTCGAATTATTAATTATTACTTATAAGTATTTTATTTTAATGACGCACTTCTACTATTACTCATAATATTTTTATATGTTAGTTTTTGTACCTAAATGTGCAAACACTTACAAGTACATAATATAAACTAGATGTTGTTTTTGAAATACATTATATTTGAACATTAGAATTCAACGACGTTAAAAAAAATGTGAAATTGCCATAGGCGTTGTGCGTCATCAATTTTTAAAATTATAAAAAACTGTAATTTTTAAATATCTAAATAATCTAATATATACATACTCGTACACAACTGATTCATGAATAAAAACATTTTTCTCAATATGCTTTACAACTCCGCAAAGTTGTCTTTTCGTACAAAAATTTACAAGAACTGGGAAAATTGATAGATTTTTTGTATTTAAAAAAGGGCTAAAAATTGAATCTTCGTTGCTACAAGGTCCGCATGTCCAATGGGTCCAGATAAATTCCCTCGGAGATCGTTGTAGAATTCTCGTCGGAAAGTTAACACGGATAAATGAGTGCATCCCCAAAGAATATGTTCAGAAGTCCGTTCAGGGTTATCACAAAGCTGACACGAAGACAAATCGGATAAGTGAAAACGAAAAAGATAAACTGCCATGTCCAATAATCGGGAATAACCAATGAAGAAGAAATTCGAAGTCCTCACTTCGGAAAGAGCTATCAATATTGGTCGGTATAGTATTAGAATCTGTTGAAGATGTTGCGCTGGACAGGTTGTGTGACACGTCTTGATAGAGTTCGCAACGAGTACGTCAGAAGATCCTTTAAGATAGCCCCTATAGAAGAGATATTAAAAGAGGGCAGACAACGATGGTATGGCCATGTCATGCGAAGGAAGGACACCTACTTCATCAAAACTGTGCTCGGTATCCCCTCAAAACCACGAGGAAGAGGCAGACAGCCGGCGATATGGTGGACGAGTATCGAGAGGGAGCTGGCGGCACAAGGTGTCCCACAGGAGACAACCCAGAGTCGCAGGTCATGGCGACTGATGACTATGAGGCCCGACCCCGGATGAACTGGGGATAGAGGGGCAGGAAATGATGATTATAGTATTAGAATCTGTTAGTTGAGCACGAATAAATGGTAGGAAATTATTGTTGAACGTTTAAACTCCTTCCATGAAACCATTTGGTACATCTTGTTCCATATTACCAAACGAGGTGATGCCTTGGATAGTATTTCAGCGGTGACTGGAAAGTCATGGGGTACCTTGTCAATCAAAATACCTGATTATCCAGCATTTTTCTTCACGATGCATTTTAGGAGTTGGGAGTCAGCTGAGCTTGTACACAACATGCTCTTTTAATCTTAGAATGAAGCACCACAGCTGCGGCGTGGGGTCAAAGATTATATTCGTATATTGGTTTTATACAATTTCTGACAAAACTATACAAACATTAAACCGTACAAGTAATAGCTCAAATTAAAACTTATGTTCCCTAAAGCCAATGCTTAATTCATTTTAGTACAATTTGAAATATGAAGAAACCGAATTTTGAAAAAAGAGTTTTTTTAAAGGCATATCTCGATTACACCATATAAGTTTTAATTTAAAGAAAATTTTCTATAAAACGGTAAAAAATTTCTTTTTTTTTTTTAGAAAAAAATGAATACCTATATCCTTGTTAAACAAGTACATTATACATCTTCCTACGTTCCCTAAAATAAGCAAATAAATGCTTGTGCTTAGGTGAACGAAATCGGTCGAGGCAGAATTCGAACTCGCGACGACTGGATTACTAGCCCAGCGCGCTAACCGCTCTGCCACCGACCCATCTTCAAAAAAATCATCTTTTTAAAAAAAACATTTTTGAGAGGATATTGTCAATGTCAATTTGAAATCACAGATTTTTGAGGGTTGCAAATCTGGATTTGTAGTCCCAGTATTTTTCATAATAGTCACTTTAAATATCATTAAGTAATAGGTATTCTATTTAATTTACCCAAAAGCATAGGGGGTGAAGCGGTCATTAGATGAAAAATTAAAAAAAAACAAACAATACTCTCATTAATGTCAATATTATTATGAAATTTAATTGTGATTAAATTTAATTTATGAATAGTTGATATAACGACGCGATAAGCTCACCGTAGCGGTCTGAGCCAGATAGTTTAACACATAAAATGAGACAGGAGATTTTTCACTGTCGATTCCCATGGTGGTCAAACGTTCGGAATATATTATCTACCTAACACGCCGTATAATAATAATAATAATGTTATATGTGTGCGGAGGCTGGAGGCTGGACGGGGCATGGACCGACCCGAATGGTATTACCTCCCGCGATTGGTCTTCTCCGAATACCCGAGTCTCCCGACTGGTCAAGTCAGCCTATCTCTCTGATGCGGGAGCGCGATGACTTCACTATCTCTGCCAGATGGTCTGACCTTCCAACAGGTGTGTGTTCCCTCCATTATATCAACATCGTCTCGAGCTGATCGGCACCGGGATAAAAAGAAAGACATAATTGAAAATGAAGTCATAAATAACCTACTTACATACCTATCTAATAATAATATCTACATGTTGTTTTGATTTTATTTCTGTTAATAATAATATGAAGATTCTCAGTCAGCGATGTACGGTACCACTTATACTTCACTTTTTTTAACTTTTCTACGGACAATTCTTGGTAGACTCCATTGCAAATTATAAATAAATTTGGTATGGTAAAATAAAACCAAATTTTTCAGTTCTACTACTTTAATGACACTGACTAGTTTCGGTCATCCAGTGACCAAGGTAAGCAGAGAGAACCGAGCGTAACACATTCCATTTATAGCTCCTCCAACATTGGAACTGAACATTGTGTAATATTTTTTTTTATTTATTCATTTAAAAATCATTTTTTACAAGTATAATAATATCTGATGTAGGTACAATATAAATTAACACAGTAGTAAATAAAATGTAAAATATAATAAAAAAATTAAGTTAAACGTTATAAGTTTAAGTCATCAGTGTATATATATTTATTTTAATTTGTGGATTAGTATTTTACCAGGCTATGCCTGTCCCAGAGTAGCGTTATGTAAATCAGTTCTATTATTTTTTATTCGTCATAGTGTAAGTTAATTTTTTTATAAGGTTTAGTGGTAGGTTGAAGTGGGCCAGAAGTGCAAGTGTACATTATTTGATAATAGTTATATTCATTCATTCATATTCATACCATCACAGCAAATCCCACAATGTGGGGTAACTAGCGACAGGTCTGCGGGTGAGCATAGCCAATTTTTAGACCTCACCACTCCATTAACATATAAGAATATTTACAGGAATCTGCCGACTTCCATAGAGTGAATTTTAACTTATTTTTTTAAAGTTTCTTTTTTTTATGCTTTTGTTTTTATACATACTTACTTAAACAAATACGCGGATCCTAAAATCAAATTCAATATACGTACCTACGTACCTTTGTACTAAAATTATAAATATTTTAACAGACGCATTGAGTGCAACTATGTAATTTAAAATAAAAAGTATTTATACAAAAAATCACTGTTAATATAGTTCTAGGTCCTAGGGTGTTGTTTAAATTCTTACTAAGATTGTCATTTGACAGATTTAAAGAGATTTATTTCAATCCACATAAACAATAAATAAATAACAATAGTGCAACAATAGTACAATTAATTATGCAACATAGACAATTTAGAATATGGTTGCACTGACAAATTGCTCCGAGAGGACACTTAAAACATGAACAGAATCAGTACTTACAACATGAAAACAATTTACTAGTAGTACCAACATCTATGATCCATGCTTGGTATAAGCCTAAGAGATAAGAAATAAGGAAAGCCTAAGAGATAATGAAATGAATAAATTAGGAAGAGAACAGAGTAGCGGATGTTATGGAACGCGTAGCTAGATTGAAATGGCAAAGGGCGAGCCATATTGCAAGACGACACCACAAGATGAACTCCTAAAATATTAAGATGGAGACCTTGGGAAAAAAAGACCTCAAAAAATATGGTCCGACGACATAGCCGCTGTGGGGGGTACAAATTGGCTGCAAGCAGCAACCGACAAAAAGAAATGGAAGGGTATGGAAGAGGCCTATATTCAGCAGTGGAGGATAGAGGGATGAAGAAGAAAAAGAAGAAGAAGACCAACATTCAGTGGATAAGAACTATTCCACTAAGCAGTGTTGTGTCAGAATAGCTTTACATTAATTTTAAATGACATTAAATAAAATGGTCATTAGATTTATGTTGATATTATTATAAATAGAGTCATTTGACAAATGGAGAAATAAGGCCGGAACATTCTTCGTTTATACGTCACACAAAAGTGCACGGAAAAGAAAAAGATAACTCGACATTTCCTACGGAATCTTACGTAACAGGTACCAACAGTAATGTTATAGATAATTTGAAGCAAATATGTTTGAGAAACTTTAAGTTTTGTTTGGATTTATCGTAATTTATTTTGTATCAAACAATAATATAGTCTGGAATGTTTGTGTGTGGGATACTATAGCGAACAGTTCCATACTGAATTGATACTAAAATATTATACTCTCTATTGATTTATGTGATTCGAGAAGCTATAAAATAGGAAGTAGCCAACCAATTTTCGATCTATATAAATTTAACATGAGCAAACTCGGTAAGTATTAAATTCAACATTGGTAAACTCATATAAAATAAATTCAACGTGGGTACAATTATGTAAAACTAAAAAAAATAACTATGAGCATTAAAATTTAAGTATTTTGTTTGTCTTTGGTTACTTTTTGATACAACTCCGAAATGATTACAATGAATTCAATATAAAGAATAACATCCATCATTTAAATTTTACTGCGATAGTACAAAATCGATTTAAATTTACATTTTTTTTACAATAAATAATTTACACACCAACTAAGACAATGTTAAATGCTTCTGGGCTACCTAGTGGTGACCCATAATTTAAATATATAAAAAAATAATTAAGTTATTTTTTTTTAAATAGAAAAAGACATAATATGTAAAATTTATGATCTGTTTTGTACTGGTTCAAGTTGTTTTACGATAACTTTAGGTATAGGTAATTTTATCCAACTACAAATAGGTTAACAATAAAATTGATTGGAGCATTAAATGGCAGGTCACTCTAATGTATGCTAGTGAGACATGAACATGGCAGAAGGCGCATGAAATTAGTATAAACGCGGGTGAAATTAATCACTAAGACGAATGTGTGGTTAAACGATGTTTGATAGAATAAGAAATGAGTATATTAGACGAAAATGTAGGATTGAAAGAAATATCGTAAGTAAGATGAAAATAAAAGTTCCAAGATGGTTTGGCCATATAGAAAGAATGAGTGATGACCATCTGACAAAAAGTATACCTACATGGCTGATAAAAGAGGAACGAAAAGTGCACAATCAGATAAATGAAACATTGAAAGATGAAGATTTTAGAAGTAAGAATAACAGAAGAAGAACTTGTATGAACTTGTATAATTCAACGTAGAGGTGCTATTTTCAATTTATTGCGAGGCCGTCCTTCTGTCGTCGGTGACACTTCTTTTCACCCCCCTAAAAGTCGAATGTCTCGAAGCTCAATTAAGAGAAACGTGAGCGACACTCTACTAAACATTTGGCAAAACCGCTGGACGACCTGTCTAGTTGGTAGAGTTACCTTTTTATTTTTTCCTGACGTGAGGTCGCGACTGAAATCTCCTTGGGTTGTTCCAGACTTTTGGACTTCTCAATTTCTCACAGGACACGGTAACTTTAAAAGCTATCTCCATCGCTTCAACATTGCTCCCTCTTCCTCATGTCAGTTTTGTCATTGTCCGGACCAAACTTCGGATCACATCCTTTGGGAGTGTTCCCACCCAATTGTGTCCTCTTTCAGATCGGAGCTCCTCGTTGCTGTCCGTGGGCCTCTTCAAGGTCCCATTGGACATGCGGACTTAGTGATCTCGAAGAACAATTACAAAGCCTTCAAACGATTTTGCCATAGATACGGTGCCTTATTATCCGAAGATTCTCACTGACTTTTCTGTTTCCAGAGATCTTGGTCACTTCTCTGATGCCCTATATATATGGATCTGAAGTCGCCGACAGTCCGCAAGTGTGAATCTCAATTCGCACTTGTTGATTGTTCTTTTTGCACCATGGTGCCGAGATTGCTAATCTAGAGGGCTCCATGAGCTACTCTTCGTGCCATGCATTGTTTTTTTGTCATTCATTCTAGCGTTCTGCGAAGGGGCCGTTGACAGTCCCCATATGCGGAGCGGGTGGTGGTGGGAGTAGCGAACTTGTATGAGACGATGCATGGACGCGAATGAAGCAAGAAATGTATGTCAAGAGAGAGGAGTCTGGCGTTCGGTTTTCCCTGCCTATCCCAAATAGGGAGATAACGTGATGGTATGGGAGCAATAAAAGTATTAACAAAACATCCTATGCAAAGCCCACAAGGAAAAAAAATTTTTTTTTGACAAACTTTTTAACATCTCAATAGAGACGAAGTTGTAATATTATAGAAGAACCGGGAACACAAGGCACCTACAGGGCTTACGACGTGTCATCGACTGGTTTACGTGATCACTTTATGTGCTTGCGCAACGTTCACCAATATATTTTGTAATTACCAAATAAATTTTATAATATAATATTAGGAACCGCCTGTATAATATCCAGATGCTCGTCACACCCCTCGCTGAGTTTCACAAACAAGAAGGTTAGCAATATTTTAATTTGCCAATTTTTTATTTATTGTTTATTCAATTTGCGGTGAGATAACGTCCTACACAAAAAACGAATATAACGTTGAAAGTTTCCGGTGCGGTCGATCGAAACTTTTTGAGAGTCAATGGATATCGGACTGCTTTTGTACTCCATAACAATATTTTAATAGGATTTACCTTTGTCAATTTATTGTCTAAAAGGTATCCTTTGTCTCGGTTGTCGTTTTAATATCAATAAACATCTGACAACAAAAAAATACACGGCGTAAAACTTAATACACGCTGAATTATTATTGATTCTGCATCGTAAAATGTCTCGGGGGTTTTGTTAATAACTATGTAAATAATGTCATTCAATAGACGGGCAAAACTGAAATATACGATATATTTTATCGGTTGCGAATGATTTATTTAGGTCTACCGCGTGGAAACACCCCATGTAAAAAATGGTCCGGTCAAGACATGGAATGTAATAAAGAGATCCTTCACTGTACACATCTTGTTGCTAAATATCGAATATTACATAGTCGAATAAGTACAAATACTTACAACATACTTAGTTATTCATAATGGATCAAATAGGAAATGAATGCTAATCGAAAGCACATCATTTCCAACAATAATTATAATGCGTTGTCAAATTAATAACGTGTTGCTGAATGGTTCAAAAATCGAATCATTATGTATTATGAGTAGGTATCTACAGTGTCCTTAAATGCAGGGCCGGATAAATCATAGAACAATCAGGAACAAGAAGTCAGGGCGGTAGTCTTAAAAAGGGCGCTTAAAATTCTAAAATGTTATATAAATCATAAATCCACAGGTATGGCGCTCGGTTCTCTTTGCGTACCCGGATAGAGGCTCGGCATGATGGTGTAAATATGTAATATTATTATGAATCTCCAATTGTTATATTTCTCATGTAAATTTATAAAAGTATATTGAAATAATGAAATCTTCTTAAACTAATATTATAATATAAATGGTAGAAAAATGTAAAATTGGCCAATTCTTTTATAAAATTTTATTAGAACAATCTGTTGAAAATCGTAAAAACAGCGTAATTTACAATTTTGTTGCCTTGAATATCGCGAATTGTAATGACTATCAAGTTGATAAAACTACATTTTGAAATTGTAAAAATTTATACAAATAATTACTTACAACCTTGACTTAGATATATTGTTAGGATATATATATATATATATATATATATATATATATATATATATATATATATATATATATATATATATATATATATATATATATATATATATATATATATATATATATATATATATATATATATATATATATATATATATATATATATATATATATATATATATATATATATATATATATATATATATATATATATATATATATATATATATATTAATTTTATATGCACCAATTTACTGCATATTAAAATCGTTATACAAATTCTCCTGGTTTTCCATTTCTCTCTCTCCACCCCGTACATGTACTGACTTGATGCACGTAATTAATTATTTTTATTGTTGTGAAATATAATTTTTTTACTCGATAATTTTCTTAGCTGTATGCAACCTCGCAATAATTGACAGGACGTTGTTAATCCCTGCTTGTCTCATGCAAACTACTGGTTAGTTGGTGGCTGTGGTTCGATTCCCGTCACAAGGCGAAGCCCCAGGCTTCGCCCCACGGATTCACACCGTAGCAATTGGCTATATTTTTATAAACAACTATATATGTAGGTTTAGGTAATATTAACAAACTAATTCGTCATTTTAGACCCGATGTAATATTACATAATTTTAAATTGTTCTACATTTAAAATTCCAATAAAATGGGGGGGGGGGGCGGATTCAAATATATTGCTATGGGCGCAAAAACACGTTTATCCGGCTCTGCTCAAATGAATTAAATATTGAATTTTCATTTTGAGTACTGCAAATAATAATATGTTGCTGAATAAATCAAACATTATGGAATATTCATTTTGAGTACCTACCCCAAATAAAAATGTGTTACTGAATTGATAAAAAATAATGGAATATTCATTTAGAGTACCTGCCGTAAATAATAATGTGTTACTTAATTAATCAAAAATTATGGAATATTCATTTTGAGTACCTACACCAAATAATAATTTTGATGAATGTATGATAAATTATGGAATATTCATTTAGAGTACCGTAAATAATTGTGTTGTTGAATGAATCAAACATAATGGAATATTAATTTTGAGTACCCACCGCAAAATAATAATGTGTTCCTGAATGAATCAAAAATTATGGAATATTCATTTGGAGTACCTACCGTAAATAATTTGGTGTTGCTGAATGAATCAAACATTATGGAACATTCATTTTGAGTACCTACCACAAAATTATAATGTGATGTTGAATGAATCAAACATTATGGAATAGGTATTGACTTTAAATAGGTTCCAACCGCAAAATAATATAGTGTGGCACTGTGGAATGAATCAAATATAATGGAATATTCATTTTGAGTACCTACCTACCACATAGAAATAATGTGTTGTCAAATGGGTTAAAAATCGTATTCCTAAGAATTATAAGATAGGTAAATTTAGGACACAAGTAGGTACGAGAATCTCAGAAAGCTCACGACCAGGACCTGCCTTCCATTAGCGTGATCATTATAATCTGATGTACTTCTCTACTTATGTACCTACCTACATATCTTATACCACGGTCATCACCCAACTAACCACTCTAATACATACTTTATAATATATAGACCCAATCTTATATATTATGTGAATGAGTGTTATCTTTCGAATTCCCACACTTAATTATATTTTTTTTTTACTTTTATGGTTTGATGACTTTTCATTATTGCTGGTGTGTCGGTATTTAAGCCTTATCTAATATATAGTTACCCACAAAAATAAAACAAGCCATCCCTGGCAATGTTGCTGGATAAGCTAACACATTTTTTTAAACCGTGTGACATATTTGCAACTGTGGCAGACCACATCTCGAAATTTCTTTCGAGCGCGCGCCTAGCGACGGCAAGTATATTTGTTTGTCGCTAGGCCGTGTTCATCGCCCGCAACGTCAAACAAGTGACAATACTCCTCAACTGGGTATGACACTTCAATGAAATAAGTCTAGAAAGTTCGAGGACATTGAACTTCCTACCCTCAGCGCAGCACTATTAAAGGGAGTCTACACCTGTACACGTCGTCACTTCATTTCCGTCACTTCACGCCGCCGTTACGACCACGCGAACACTGGTCGTTTCTCGACCCCGCGATCACGATGGTACTTCACCATGCGAAGATTCGGACACTTCGAACATACCCGCTAACTCGCTCGTTATACCTACTCATCGTGAGAAAGTTTCTTTGTAAGTTATTTTATCAATTGTAAATTTACCTTTGAGAAAACTATTAATTGTGATCAATATACTCATTGTAAATTTGGACCTATTCTTTCTTCATCTCTCTAAACCACTGTCCTTGTGTTCTTATTTCAAATCATATCAAAATCATATCCACTTAATTGGGATATAGCAAACTCTCTTTATTGGTAAACTCTCTGATTACCACATATATTTAATAGTAACCCCTCTGGTTACTAACTACTTTTGATTGGTAACCCCTCTGGTTACCAATCAGCTAAACAACTATAAAAAATCATTAAGTTTAACGTTGTTACGTCCACAGAGTGAAAGTTCATAATGAAATTATTACAAGTATGACAAGATTTATTCCACATTATAATGAGTTATGACCATGAGCGCTTTCGATGATTACACCATCATCCTCAAGGGCGACAATTCAAACAGTTTGATGATGGTGTAACCATCGAAAGAGATCAAGTTCCCCTATAACATTCCAATTGTCGCCTCTGAGGATGATGGTGTAACCATCGAATGAGCTCAAGTTCCCCTATAACATTCCAACTCAAGTTCCCCTATAACATTCCAATTGTCGCCTCTGAGGATGATGGTGTAACCATCGAATGAGCTCAAGTTCCCCTATAACATTCCAACTCAAGTTCCCCTATAACATTCCAATTGTCGCCTCTGAGGATGATGGTGTAACCATCGAATGAGCTCAAGTTCCCCTATAACATTCCAACTCAAGTTCCCCTATAACATTCCAAATCAAGTTCCCCTATAACATTCCAACTTCATCATTATTAAGATATTAATTTGAAAAAAATAATTATATTATTTTTTAAATTTATATAATTTAAGTGAAGTTTTTTTTTAATATTAACAAAAAACCGTATTGCTATTACGTAGGTAGTAAAAACGAGTGGGTTGTGGCCAGCGCTTAACTCCTCACTAACAAGACATTCTATAAAGTATTCAAATTTTGTATGGATAATATTCAGCATTTTCATGAAACGAGATTGTTACATTATTTTTTATTTAAATATTTTATTGTGGAAACTTGATAAATCTTCAATGCCATTTTATGAAAGTGATGTGCCTTTTTACCAATTCGAAATTAAAATTCTCAAATCATAAGTTTCTTGAGCTTGGGGTCACTTTGAAATATTTGACAGTAAAATAAATTGAGAAGCACTATTCAGGTATCCTTCAAAATCTAATAGGGTCTAAGTGAGTATTAGATATAGAAATTTGCAAAATATGAATCAAGTACCTATTTTAGTCTATAATCGATAAAGTAAAATGAATACGCCGTACATAGCACACAGCACATAGCACACTCACATACATTGTGATGAAACTTTCATAATACAATCTAAGCATGATACTTACTAGTTGATAATCTGCAATAAAAAAAAAATAAATATTGCGAAATCATAACCCCCACTATATCCCCTTTTGGGTTAGTGAGGAGTAAAAATATATTTCTTAATTTTATGACAAGATATGTACAGACTTATTCATTTACCACAAGAGTGTAGGGTAAAAAGGAACAATAAAGATATGTTATAATATATTAAACCGTGCGAAGTATGGTTGGTTGATCAAGTAAAAAAATATTTCATGTCCGAAACTGTTTGGTATCTCTTTTTGCGGTCTGTCAGCACCTTATTTATAGGGGATTAAGTGATTTACGCCATAATATATGGCTCTTCCCATTTTTTTACCTCCATTAGCCAAAGGAAACAAAGATACACGAAAAAGGATTTGTTTAAAATGTTGCAACGCTCTGAGACCCGAAGGAAATAAAGTGTGCTTTAAATATATATTTATTTTTATTATTCGCCCTTCTGACATATAAACATCGTCAAATGTACGTGTCGACGACTGTAAAAAAAACACACTTGGACAAAAATGTATTAAACATAAAGATTCATTTGTTACATAAATATGTGTACCTACCAACAGTATAAACATTGATTTTTCCTGTCGTAAAAAATCAAGATGTTCACATTTAACATGGCTGTCCATTTACATCCATTGGCCATCCATTTCTTGGACGATCTCTTGTTCCATTCCTATCAGCCTTGTATATGTTCATCGTCAGTTGTTCTTCGTTCATTTTTCCCAGGTGACTAAGGTCAAGAAGTTCTGTCATAGATATGGTGCCTTACTACAGGTTGATTCCCATTAAGTCTATTTTATTATAGAGATCTTAGTCACACCTTGCTTTGACACAAATGCTTTACATTTGAAAAGATCCAAAGTCGATGACAGTCCACGAGTGTGAATCTTTTATTCACATTCGTCGATTGTTCTTTTTGTACATATGGTGCCGAAATTGCTAATCTAGAGGGCTCCATGAGCAACTTTTCGTGCCATGAATTTTCTTCTTGTCGCTCATTTAGCGTTCTGTGAAAGGGCCGTTTACAGTCCCCACATGCAGAGCGGGTGGTGGTGAGAATAGAGAAAGGTGACTAGAACATCTCATCTTACATTATTTACCAAAAATGATGAAATGAAAAAATCACTATATTTTTCATTTTATTTAGTTTATATGGCATTCCACTCAATCAGGATGATTTCTGCCAATATTAAAATGTTATTAAGTTATTTTGAGACTTGAGGTTATTGCACTATAGATTGAATCCATTAAGGCGAAGAAATTTTGCTATGTGTAAATAAATATGTAAGAAATTTAATGATAGAAGATGTGAAATACTGATTGGAATATTAAATGTGTAGTACAAATCATATTCAGTGTGGATTGGGCATTCAAATTATTTATTGATATTTTCCATTTACGTGTTCGTTGCATGATCAACACTTTCGGAGTGATTTTGAGGATAATACCTTAGATTTTGAAGGACATCTGAATAGTGCTTCTCAATTTTTTTAACTATCAAATATTTCAAAGTGACCCCAAACTCTAGAAACATAAAGTATTTTTATTTTCAAATTGGTAAAAAGGCACATCACTTTCATAAATTAGCATTGAAGAATTTTCACGTTTTTATAATAAAATATTTAAATAAAAAATAATGTATCTAATTCATTCACGAAAATACTGAATATTTTCGATACAAAATTTGAATAATTTATAGAATGACTGAGAGAATGACTTGTTAGTGAGGAGTTTAAGACTGGCCACAACGCCCAAGACCCACTTATTTTAGTATAAAGTTCATCTTTCAGCCGCTGTAAACAATTAGTTACATATTAGTTGATACAAGAATGTAAACAATTTTATCCTCTTTAAGTTTGTCTTAGACATTTTTGAAGTTCAATGAACTGTCGGTGAATTATTTTAAGTTAGTCAATTATTCACACCTTTTATCTAAGATGGCGGCGTGCGCTCTACTCCCCACCTCCCCAAGGTCGAAAACGTGGGTTTGTCATCAGAGTCTAAACCTAAGTAACATATTATGTGAAAATCATTACTACACCATCTTATACAAGGAAACCATCTACACCATCTTATTTAATATCGTTTATAGCTCCGTAAGATTGAAAAACGACTGAAACGATTGTAGGTACTAACTTACTAACTTTCGGTCATATTTACTCTTTGAAATTTGACTTTACCTAATCCAAGGCTTGGCCAGTTTCGGAAATACAAAAAACTGGGTAAGAGTCAGTATTGCAAATACTTAGTACCTAAATAAAACCCTAAAGATATTTCAATTTGATTAGATTTATAAAAAGAAGTAGAAGTTGTTAGATTTTTAGATTTCTAGTAGGTTAATTTTTTACAGAGATCATGGTCATAACCCTGATGTTTCTCATTTAAAAAGATCTGGAGTCAATAACAGTCCACGAGTGTGAATATTCCATTCACAATCGTCGATTTTTCTTTTTGCACTATGGTGCCGAAATTGCTAATCTAGAGGGCTCCATGAGCTACTTTTCGTGCTATGCATATTTTTCTTGTCGCTCACTTGGCGTTCTGTGAAGGGGACGTTTACAGTCCCCATATGCAGAGCGGGTGGTGGTGGTAGTAGCGAAAATGTAGAAAAAAAAAATTTAATGGAAACAATAATAATTGTCTTATTTAATTTCGTTTATTACTTTAAACACTCTCATGGACGAAGGTAATTTCCCGTCATTATTAATTTCTTATTTGTTATTGCTTCTCGGGCAACAAACATGTACTATGTCAAATATTAATTTAACACGCACCCAATAACATGTTGCCACTTTATGGAGACTTATGACACTGAAAACACAATTTAAAACTGTGTATCCACCGTTATTCGAGCCCAGGACCTTTGGCTAGGTGTCAGGTATTTTTTTAACATGTCTACGTAGGGGACGCCAGCTATTAGGAAGTTAAAAGAGTAAGAGTTCTAACCAACTAAGTCACGAAGGCCGATATAATATATAGTATTGTTCTCTGACGTTCCCCTGACAGACGTTTCCTGATAAATATAAATGGATTTGTATAATGATACCGAATATTTATAAATTTATTTATTTAATACAATTTACGGATTACATATAGGTAAATATACAAATAAAACAATATTCACACCTTTTAGTATATAAGCAGAAAATTTCTGTCTATATTTATCAGTTGAAAAAGCCGAAACTATCGTTCTGTAAAAAGGAAATAAATGTCTATGGAACATAAATAAGTATATTTGATTTTATAAAACAATAATTTTCTTATTTTCAATGCAATTTGTTCCATAGAAATGCATTTGGCTTCTTCGCAGTACTGGTGAGGAGGCGGGGGGTGGGGGGGGGGTCTTGCGACCACAACACTGTAATTTGGAGAGCAGGCTGAAAAAGACGGAGATGATAATTGAATGTGCACGAATGTACCTCCCCTAATATAGACGTTAAGGAACATGACCGGAGATAATTTACTGTAAATAACAAGAAATAATATAAAATGCTCCTCCCTTGTAATTTTCTAATTCAAAACCCTCAACGACCACATAGGGGGGTCCACTAAAGAGACCGCCAAACACAACGAAAGGGCGCAGTACAAAAGCATACCAACCTAATATAATATTTACTATTTTATAATTTGTTGACTAAGTTTCGTTTGACGATCGACAATTATTGATAGAACTCCATTGTATGTAGATATATTACAAATATAAAAAAAAACTTGGTATTAGTTCTATTGAAATTTATTTGATTATCGACGTGTTTCGTGCAATGCACATCGTCAGAATAATTTCATTGACTTTATTCCATTAACAGATTTAGATACCTAGGTTGATATAGCAGAGAGGTTAGCTGGTTTATTAATTCAGTGGATACGGGTTCGAAACCGACCTCGACCAATTTTTTGACCTTTCGTTTACTCACATACATACATAGTTCAAGCATAATTTTCTTAGTCTAAGGAATGTGTGACAATTTTTATGTTCCTGAACAGTATTTTCATCTCATACAACTATTTTATATAATATAATATTTAAATTTATCAAAAAATAACAGTAGAACTTTGACCAATTAGCCAATTGAAAATTTACAGTAGAAATTTTAACAATTTACAAATTGGAAATTTACCAGTAGCCCACTGAAAATCTGTAGTACCTACGTAAGTAAAATTCATACATATACGTCTCACAAATGGATAAAAGTGTAAAATTAAAAAAAAAGTTACACACTTGAATATTAAATAAGATTCATAATATCATTGAACTGATTTTAAAAATTTAAGTTTTTAATTTTTTTAAATTTTTCCATTATAAATAAAACCTTAACAACCAATCAGATTAAATTAGCCAATTTTACTCTTCACTACTATTCTATTAATTGAAGTCGTATTTCTAGAAGGTTCTGGAACGAAAATGTGTCCAAAATGGCAGATTCGAGAATCGCTCAAGTGGCCGGAAAGGATTAAATTAATGTTCCCAGCAGACTTCCAGAACGATCCCCCAAGAGATGGAAGGACAGCCGACAAACCACGTCACAGGAGGAAAGTTTTGAAATAGACCGTTTACTATAAAACCTAATTTACTTGCTTTAAAACCTATGTTTCACGATGATTAGGTTACTCGGATGAGTATAACCTATGGCAATTAACCAGTATTTTCAATAGATTGTACACAAATTGAATAAATAAATAAAATGTGGCTTGTATCGCTTCTCTCTTGAACCTCCTTATAACGTGTCATTATACTTCATCATAACCAAACCAGCGTGAATCCACGGTCCATTCTTTTAGGTACCAACCCCACTTAGATATATCTACATACCTACAAGCCCACAGCATCAATCCACTAAGATGCATTTTGTTCAAAATTTATAAAAATGCGCTAACCTTTATATGTTACAAGTCTTGAAGGGTTATTAATTTATGTATCCCTTTTTCCTAATAGGACTTTGACGAAACGGGTATATGTAGTAAAGCTAGCAGGGTTTGGACCGCCCAAATATTACTAAGCCTTCGAGACATCGTTTGTTTGTTTCAAAATTAATAAACTTGTTATTACCTTGTTAGGAGCCCATAAAAGAACAAGAAACCAAAAACAAACACAATTAATATAGGTACCTACCTACGTGACTGCACATATACAGATATACAGAGTGATTGTAAGATTATAGAAAGGTTTTTAATTTTTATAATTCGGTTATCTAATGAAATAGCCAAGTGACATGATAATTTCAGAAGATATAACAGCGGCCACATTATAACTATCCTTGTAGGTATATTCAACAATAGTCTTACGTTATATTATTGATAATTTCACTAAATATATATGACATGAGGAACAGATCCCATTGGTCAGGATATAATTCTGAATAACCATATAAAGCTACCCAACTTGTATAATGATTTGCCAGAATGTGTGAAGGAGGCATCTGGTCTTACCGCTTTTCGTCGCCTAAGTATTGAATACATAAAGTAAAAGTTCTTTTCCTTTGTTTTTTGTGTAAATTGAAATATTTTCTTGTTTTTTGACGCTTTTATATAATTCATATTGTGTAAATTTGTTTTTTTTTTCAACTTATTAATATTCTTTTTGTTTATACCAGGTGTAATAAAAAGAATTTACTTTTTTACATCTAAATAAAATATACATACAAAGTGTCGCACTTTAAATACCTTGGATCCATACTGAAGACAGATGCCCAGGTGGACGAGAATGTCAACCACCTCGTCAATATGGAGTGGCTGAAGTTGTGATCTCTCTTTAGCATACTATGCGACAAAAGAATGCCTATTCAAACTAACAAACAAACAGTCGTAAGACCTATAATGCTGTATGGATCAGAGTGCTGGATAACAAAAAAAACACGCACAACAACTGCAGATAACTCGAATGAAGTCTCGAAACGTCCACAGGAAAACCCAAAATAATCCTATACAAGACAATTATTAGGACTGTGGTTGCATAAGGGTGCGAGACGTTGACACTTACAAAAAAAATCCGCTTAAGCTTTGCATATATTTGAGAGGAACGTTCTCCGCCGCATATGTGGTTCAGTAAAAGATGGGGAAAAGTGGCGTATAAGGCGAAACGATGAACTGTACATAATATATGAATCACCTAGTATCTTCACACATATAAGACTATCGAGATTGAGATGGGCTGGACAAGTTCAGAGAATGCTAAATATGCGAATTCCTAAGAGAATTATGACTGGCCATCCAGGATGAAAATAGGAAGACCCCGGTTGCGATGGGAGGACGAGGTGAGGAGGGATGTAGCGCAGCTCTTAAATATTTCAAACTGGAGGACGGCAGCTGAGGACAGACGGGGTTGAAGGCAAAAGTTGAAGGAGCCCAATGCTCGACTTGGGCTGTAGCACTATCGAAGAAGAAGGAAGATATTGCCATTTGGCTATAAACAAATAAAATATTACTAACCTAGACATGACGGACAACAATGTCCAGGTGGGGGTGGTTTAGGATGAATGCATGGTGTATAGCAGTGTACTGTAGATTCTGTGACAACACCGGCTTCACATCTTAATACCCTGCAAGGATCTCCTGGTTCACTCCATTCCGTGTTGCTGTTGTGATAGACACCTTTGTATAAACATCCTGGAAAGTAAACATTGTGTAAAATATCCTGTTTAACGTGAAAAGCTAAATAATAATAAAATAAATCATTATTTTTGACACCCTTCTCTTTGATGTCACTTGTATCCGCTGTAGCGGAATTGCTTATAGAAGCCGAAAAGCTCGGCTTGCCTATGAATATTATGTTAAGAAATTCAAGACCTAATATTTTTTTCAGTTTTATTGAAACCATACTACAAGATTAAAAATTGAACCGTATGTAGATACGATGCTTGACAGGGCCACACATGTAAATATTGTTTTGGCATGTGATTTTAAAATATTTTCATGGCCACTCGAATGAACAACGATGCTAAAAAAAAACAATTAATTTTCGACATTTCCCAATTTTCTTTCAGGGTTTGCCTAGTCCGAAGGTTCTAGGCACGCCCCTGTGTCCAGCTCACCCTCCTTCTCTTTCGGTATCTCGCGCATTACAGTCTTTGGCACCCTTTCTGGATTCATCCTCTCAACATGATCACATGTTTAACAGTATGTTATTAAAAAAAATACCATTAGTATTTTTTTAACATTTCTCTAGTGAATGTTCGTCTAACAATTTTAAAATTCAGCATAAATTACTCCGTAACTATATGTCGTAGTTAAATAAATATTTTATGTACCTACTTAAAGAGTGCATAAAATCATGAATGTTCGTGATAGTTTATTTCATTTCAAGTCAGGTATGTTCTTAAAATGCAAAAATCAACAAAGTTTGGATTTCCGATAATTTAAATCATGTATAAACCGTTTTTAAAGCACGCAATAGTTACCCTAACTAACACATATCGTCGTGGTCTATTATGCTGTTTTATATGTCACGTTTTCAGTCACTAGATTTAGCATTTTATGTCATCTTAATTCTATCTTCTTATCCAATCCTTCTCCACTCCTCCGCTCCCCACTCCTCATTATGTTACTTAAACAAATTACCTTATATACTCCCCGGTACTTACTATCCACTTTTTATATTAACATGTTAGTTCCATACCATACCTACCCTACACACTATTAACTTCAACAAATAAGTTCCCCATTTTCCTACTTTTCTATCCTACTCCCTTCCTCAAATTCTTTTTGTTAATATAATAATGATAATATTTGTAAACTTAATTGATTCACACGTCATATTATGAATCTTTATTTATTTAATATTACTTCTCGGGCAACTAACAGGTACTATGTCAAATATTAATTTAACACGCACCCAATAACAATTTGCCACATTCTCGAGACTTACGATATTAATCGTCAATGAGACTTACGATATTAATCGTCTCACAGATCCAGACTAAAAACACAATTATAAACCACCGAGAATCGACCTTTGGATCAGCAGTCAGATTCTCAACCAACTGGACCATGAAGGCCGACAATGTTATTAGTAAAATAAGTTAATTTAAATGTCTGTTTACACAATAAATTAAAAAATTAAATAAATGGCTACAATGTGGGGTCACCAGCGACAGGTGTACGGGCGTGAATTATTTTATAAAAGGGAGCACAACACATGCGTGTATACCCACACACCATTCTCGTCTCACCTAAAAAGACACTACATTAAGAATAGGTGGTGAACCTCATTGCTGAACTATGTGAGATGTTATTGTAACAGGACCTGTTGTATTTTCGATTACCTGGCTCTTACGGGACACTCGAAAACAATTATAAAAAAAGAGTGGAAGCACTATTCCAAGCCGGTGCCTACTTATATATTAATCTTAATTGACTATTCACGTCGCTTTGTTTGGTTAGAAGTATAAGGTACTTAATGGCGATAAACCAAACTATGAATATTTATTAAGTAATAAATAAAATTTATTTCATACCTTTACATTTGATGCAGCATCCTTCTCGGGGCATCTGCATGTAACAATTCTTAACATCGGGGCACTGTTCTTGGGCACATTCGACAAACCCATTCTGAAACAACGTAAAAACAAAATCAATGATTTTTTTTAATGATTGCGAAAAATAATAATTTACTAAATGATATTAATAACCAAATATGCAAAAATACGAAGTAAATTGAATTAATAAATACCTACGAAGTAAATTAATAAGTGAATTGGATATCAAGAAATAATTTAAAATAAATATTAAATTACTGTGGTTTAAAAAAAAGGAACGTGTGACAGGCAGAATTCTTCATGGGAAAGTATGGCTTAACCGAGCGAATGTTATTTTGAAAGAAGACATAGGTTTAAAGTAGGTATGTACTTGGTCATCATCAATGAGACCTTGTATAAGTGTAGTTATATAAAAAGATAATCATCTGCTTCGAAGGACTGGACCCATTAGAGAATCAGTATAACAAAATCACTGTATGTATTTATGATTTATCACTTTGTATGCACAATCAAAAAAATGTTTACAAAATGTAACACACAGAAAACATTTTTGTTTTGTAACGCATTCAAGTACACCAACAAACATGCTAAGTATTGTGATATTTTTGGTAGGTCTAATAGATGTATATTGTATATATTATGTAAGTTTGTGTGTATATGTGTATATATATGTTTCTGTAACTATGTATAATATACACTTTCTGCCAAAATTTGTTAAATAATTACAAATAATTGTATAAAAGAGCATATGCGTTATTTGTAATTGTATAAAAGAGCATATGTGGATAAAAGAGCATATGCGTTGTATAACAAATAACATTTTTTCTGAATTCGCCAACCACCTTATAAGTACAAACCACACATTTAACAAAGATACAAATGTAAAAATTCTGCATATACATAAAGAGGGATTAAAACTAGATAATCTGGAAGCCCTAGAAATTAGGAAGGCTCTGAACAGAAATAATAAAATTATAAATAATCAAACAATTTTGAATAATTCACCGCTTCTCAATATGTTTCCACTAGCTCGCCATAACTAACGGTAATCCTTACTCCTCCCCCTCCCCTTCGTCTTCCGCGTTACCACCCACAACATAATATCGCACACGTTCGTTCATTTTTTAATAATAATTTAGTACAAGTCTGTCCTGAGGAGGGAGCGGTCAGCTCCGAAAACCGGTTAGACACCAACAGCGGTACTAATAACATTTTCGTTAAAACTCGTTTTAGCCAACTAAACCTCGCACTACGTAAACCACGTATTAGGCACTAATTCGTGGTTTAGTGAGTTCTGACTAATAATGTAAAAATGTACAAGGACTAAGTAAACCATGGAATACGGAATGAATGTTGAGTGAACGCAGCCATTTAACGGGAATTTCGGAATTTTTCTTTACTTTATGCTTTTTTTTGTTCATTCTCTATGACTTTATTAGCCGTCATCTATGACATTTATCGAGAATCGTATTTCTATGTTTGTCATTGTTTGTTAACTGCATGGTTTTGATGGTTTACTGTTTACGTATCGTCACGTTTTGGTTGGGTTCCAAATAATTCAACTTATTACAACATAACTTATTTATTTTAAAACAATTTCAATGGAAAATAAATATCTTCATTTATTAGCCTTCTTCCAAATAAATCTACGAGATGTGTAACTCCTGTCTTTGAAAATCTGTACTTTCTTCTAAAATTAATGTTGTCGTAATCAACAAACGGATTACAACGCACCTTATAAATTTTGTGGCTTCGAAAAACTGTTTCCACCTGCTCTATTTCTTGAAACGATCTTTCAAAATCGCCGATTCTATAATCAAACAGATTGTCGTCCATAGTTAAAAAAAGTATTTCCTTAAAAATGACAAAATTTATACAATACTACGCGCGGTCTATTTGACTTTTAACAGCTCACTTATTCGCTATTCCACCACTAAACTAGGGGCCCGGATGGTTTAGCGTTACCATGGTGATATAAACCATGGAATAAAATAGAAGTTTTAAAACTTGGTTATTAGTAAGATTTTTGGCCGTTAGGTTTTAGTCACTCTATTCCATGGTTCAACCTCGCTACTTTTTTGTTATTAGTACCGCCGCAAGTATTCACAGTGGTTAAAACAAAAAAAAAATATTTGTACCAAATTTCAATTTGCGAAAATACAAATAATTGTTTTTAAAATGTATTTATTCAATATATACAAGTAACATTGATTAAGGATTACAAATGTTATAACATTTAATCTCCATTAATCTATATCTATGTGCAAAACAAGAATTATCGCCCGTAGCGACATAGAAAGTTACAGAAAAATACGTGGAAAATTTCAGGTTTTTTGTTTGATTTTCCATTACACTCTGCACACATTATAAACTCAACATCTACATATGTTAAACAAATACCTATATTCGTAACCAAATATCAAAAGAAAACTTTCCTTCGGTCATTGTTGCTGATAACAAAACTAATTAAAATGATTTTTTTTAGCTTAAAGATAATGTGAAAAATAAAATACTTGGACAAAGAAACAAGTGGTTGTATAATATAATAACGTGTGAAATGGACAGTAGCCATAAATAAATAATCTAACACTTACTTGACGACAAAAAAATTAATTCACATAAAATTGTTTTGTTTACTACCATACTAATTAAATATTTTTTTTATTTATTTATACATAGGTACACACTTATAAATGACATTTTACAACATTTTCAACTGCAATGTCTGTAAAAATATAAAAAAAACCTGTGTCCGTGATAAAGAATAAAAATAAAATTATTATAGTTCTTTTAAAAACCATTTAAAATTTCCATTTAAAAATCAAGAATATTTTAAAGTAGTTCAGATTATTAATTAAATATAAAATATCAATGAAGTAAGTAAACGGACCACTAATAAATTTACACAATCAAATAGGCATTTTCTTTGATAAATAATAACTATTTATAGTTTTATCAATTGAAAAACTCATACCATACAAACATTGTACGTATTTCAATTAACAACAAAAAATCATTATGTCAAAATGAATGATAATTATAAATTCAATTATTTATTGTCATGCAAAATACAATTAATCTAATTATAGAAAAAACGAGCATTTTAAATAAACAAATGTCAAATTGCCATTAATAATATTTAACGATAACAATGTCGCCGAAATACCTAAAAATACAATTAAATTCATTAATATTTTTAATTACAGTAGATAATTTTAGCAATTCATTCACGGCTTAGTAATAATAAATTCCATGAGTTTTATTCAAAACACTAAATATATAAAGTTCAAAGATAAAGTCAATGATTGTATTATTTTAATTGAAAGTGAAATGTTTGATTAAAAATATTCACTGTTATTTTCAACCGTAGCTTCGAGTCTATTGTTAAGAAACAATATAATATAGAGAATTCGATAGACTCGATTTGATTAAAAATGTATGAAATATACTGTTATAAAAATACTGCATATTGCAATCATTGCCTACGTAAGATTATGATTATGACAATAGGTTATATACACAGAAAGACGAAAAATAGTAAAAAAAGAAAAGAAAATTAAGTAGTAAAATGAATTTATAGTTGGAAGAAATTTCCATATGGCAATTTAACTCGCCACTTGCGCAGGGTGCAAGAAAGTGTTTATTATTATTATTATTTTGCAATAAAATAAATAAACAATTTTGTAATAAAATTTTGCAAATTTCTTTCAACCTAAATATTTAGGTCCTACCTATCTTCGATTGGTCACTGATATATTACTAGTCTTAGGGGTTAATTTATTGCATACAAACGTATTCTGTATTAAAATATATTTCCATGATAATAAATATGCCCTTCTACAAACTATAGCGGAAGGAAAGATACAGGGAAGACGGAGTGGTTCTCAGGCAGTGGTTCGAGATTCCGGATGCGGTGTCACTAATTAGATTGACGCAAGATCGTAATGAGTTTGGTGCCAAGAAGAAGAAGAAGCGGAAAAATATTTTTCTTAGAAAAAAATATCTGCAGACGTTAAGACTTGGCCAATTTACGCGAGTTTCTTTATCAATATGTAGGTACTATTTATTGAAGTTCTTTATATACTTTCAATCCTAGAAAACCTATTACCTAAAAAAACTATGTAGGTATATTTATTTATTTAGTATGCGCTTTTTGTGCAAACAAATAATATTGCACTGTACAAATGGCGGACTTATTGCCTGGAGGAAATTTTTTCCAGCAAACCATCTAAGGAAAAAAGTTACATGAACATATTATTTTTTTTATGTTATGTAAACATATAGGTACAATTATAAGTTGTTACTCCTCACTAACCGAAGGGGATATAGTGAGGAGTTATGATTTCGCATTTTTTTGCCGATTATCAACTAGTGTCATGCTGAGATTGTATTCTGAAAGTTTCATCACAATGTATCTGTGTGTGTGTGTGCTATGTGCTATGTACGGCGTTATATATTATAGACTAAAGTAGGTACTCATTCGATTCTATTCAAATTTTGCAAATTTGTATATCTAATACTCACTTAGACCCCATTAGATTTTGAAGAATATCTGAATAGTGCTTCTTATTTTTTATAACTGTCAAATATTTCAAAGTGACTCCAAGCTCAGGAAACTAAAATTTGAAAATTTTAATTTCAAATTAATAAAAAGGTACATCACTTTCATAAAATGTCATTGAAGAGCTATCAAGTTTTCATAATAAAATATTTAAATAAAAAATAATTTAACAAATTCATTTCATGAAAATACTGAATATTTTCGATACAAAATATGAATAATCTATAGAATGACTTTATAGTGGCCACAACCCACTCGTTTTTTCTTATTGTTATTGAATGTTGTACATGTGTTATTTATATCTTTTTTAGTGTTGTTTTATTATTTTCTTTTTTTATATTATCTTTTTAATCTTCTAATCACGATTGTTCTTATTGTTTTTGAGAGAAATAAAAAAATCATTTATTTATTTATTCAGCATAACAGTTCAGGTATACAATATAAAAACACTTCTACATATATAACTACATTTTCCAAAAAGAACGCATCGAAAGGAAAAAAATAAGATGAGGAGCGATCAAAAGGCATGGCGTATGGGATGGGATGTATGTACGTTGGTTAGGGAATAGAGAGGAAGAGTGAGCGAATATTTACTTGTACGTACAGAAAAAATACAAATAAATATTTATTTAGATAACAGAATGATACTAGTTAGGGTCGTATTACGAGAGTTATTTAAGAAAAATGTAAGAAAAAGGTAAGGTCCCGTACTGCGAGAATACTGCTTACAAAAACTCAACTTTTTCTTATATTTTTCTCAAATAACTCCCGCAATACGACCTCCTAGTGTCACTTGAATTATATTGAAACTTAAAAATGGCAATTGAATTTGGCAACAATATATGAATGTATTAAATGAAAACAATTTTAAAACAGTTTCGTCAAGAACCGTCCGTTGTTAGGTTGAATAAAGATTGTAAACACGTCCAGCATATTTATTATTGAAGCACTTTTAACCCGCGTGTACAATGAACCAACATGATAATATAAAACATATCCTCCTCATAATGATGGTACAATATGTGTGTAAACACAGACATAATAAAATTAATAACTTGATTCAATAAGGAGGGTCAAGGCCTTCGCTAATCGTTCGGCTGCATTCCTCGTACATACAACTTGTACATACTTACTCAACATTCAAAATGCAGATTTACCAACAGATATCTGTAAACTTTTTTAGATTGAACAACATGTGGGACGATAATGATATGTTTCGATCGGAGAATGCAATGTCCATAATTACGAGTACACATTAATAATATAATAATAACGCATTTTTTATTTACATATTCAATCGGCTATGCTGGTTGGAAACACACATACATACAATGATATATAAAATAATATAATGTAATTTTCGCCAAACATCTTGAACGAGCTTCTGGTTGCGCATAGCGCAAATTTGTGTCTTTTTGCTTCGTTGGTTTACGTGCAAATCGCCCCCCTTCTCGGCTAAAAGTTCAAGATGATTGCTACAACTATATAGGTGCGTTATAATTTTCGCCAAACATCTTGAACGAACTTCCGGTTTCGCAAAGCGCAAGAGCTCAAATGTGTCTTTATTCTTCGTTGGTTTACGTGCAAATCGTCCCATTACTCGGCTAAAAGATGATTGCTACAACTATAGGTATGTTATAATTTTTGCCAAACATCTTGAACGAACTTCCAGTTTCGCAGAGCGCAAGAGCTCAAATGTGTCTTTATTCTTCGTTGGTTAACGTGCAAATCGTCCCATTTCTCGGCTAAAAGATGATTGCTACAACTATAGGTATGTTATAATTTTTGCCAAACATCTTGAACGAACTTCCAGTTTCGCAGAGCGCAAGAGCTCAAATGTGTCTTTATTCTTCGTTGGTTAACGTGCAAATCGTCCCATTTCTCGGCTAAAAGATGATTGCTACAACTATAGGTATGTTATAATTTTTGCCAAACATCTTGAACGAACTTCCGGTTTCGCAGAGCGCAAGAGCTCAAATGTGTCTTTATTCTTCGTTGGTTTACGTGCAAATCGTCCCATTTCTTGGCTAAAAGATGATTGCTACAACTTTAGGTATGTTATAATTTTTGCCAAACATCTTGAACGAGTTTCCGGTTGCGCAGAGCGTAAATTTGTGTTATTTTGCTTCGTTGGTTAACGTGCAAATCGTCCCATTTCTCGGCTAAAAGATGATTGCTACAACTATAGGTATGTTATAATTTTTGCCAAACATCTTGAACGAACTTCCAGTTTCGCAGAGCGCAAGAGCTCAAATGGGTCTTTATTCTTCGTTGGTTTACGTGCAAATCGTCCCATTACTCGGCTAAAAGATGATTGCTACAACTATAGGTATGTTATAATTTTTGCCAAACATCTTGAACGAACTTCCAGTTTCGCAGAGCGCAAGAGCTCAAATGTGTCTTTATTCTTCGTTGGTTAACGTGCAAATCGTCCCATTTCTCGGCTAAAAGATGATTGCTACAACTATAGGTATGTTATAATTTTTGCCAAACATCTTGAACGAACTTCCAGTTTCGCAGAGCGCAAGAGCTCAAATGTGTCTTTATTCTTCGTTGGTTAACGTGCAAATCGTCCCATTTCTCGGCTAAAAGATGATTGCTACAACTATAGGTATGTTATAATTTTTGCCAAACATCTTGAACGAACTTCCGGTTTCGCAGAGCGCAAGAGCTCAAATGTGTCTTTATTCTTCGTTGGTTTACGTGCAAATCGTCCCATTTCTTGGCTAAAAGATGATTGCTACAACTTTAGGTATGTTATAATTTTTGCCAAACATCTTGAACGAGTTTCCGGTTGCGCAGAGCGTAAATTTGTGTTATTTTGCTTCGTTGGTTTACGTGCAAATCGCCCGCATTCTTGGCTAAAAGTTCAAGATACGTTACTAGTATTTAAATTCGGTGAACAAAAAGTATGGCACACGCCTCTCTCAATTCACTAGACCTTAAAAAAGATGACAGGTCATGTCAGATGAGCACAAACTGCTGTGAGAACATATTTTTTACCTGGTTGTATGATTTTTAACACTTTATTATTTTTTATGTTTACTTTTTCACGTTCAATGTCAACTTTGACAGCTCATCGGACATCGGTAAAAATGACCTTTCGTATTTTTCAAGGTCTAGTCTCAATACTTACCTCACTTTAGTTGCACGCAAGGACGCAAGAATGATATTGTTTGGACGTACTCGTAATCAAAATGCCACCTTATGTGATGAAAGCATGTTAAAATTACAATAGAACTGTGAAGGACAACCAGATACATATATCATTTCATGCTGCATATATGTATATTCGATAACTAATATATTTATATGGATTTTCTATAGTTATTTTTATATTGAGTAGACGAGGGATTGTCAAGTCATATTCGCTTGTAGGTACGCAGAGGGATTTTTTTGTTGTATTCGCTTTTTCAGACAGCTATAACTTAACATACATAGGTTCGTCTCTTTCACAGTCATTATTTGGTGTGAGAGATAATGATATAATATTTTGTAAATTTATGTTTTCTTTTTTATTTCTTTTTTATAAATAATGGTTCCTTGCATATTATTTCCCTATCTCTCCTTACCCCTTCCATTCTCTCCCTACTTCTGTTAATACCTATTGTTCGCTGTGTTCACGATTAGGTATATTATATTGATTTTTTTGCTCACTGTTAACTAGTATACGAACTGTCCTGAGGAAAAGAACATCGTTCTTGAAACATGTTGACTGTTGTCAAATAAAGTGGTGTATACAAAGTAATTTTGTTGTTGTTATTTATTAGAGATAATTGTAATGTGATTGCGCTGGAGTAAAAGAGAAAATATGTTTGCAGTATGTGTCTGAATAATATATAATTGTATTATTTCTTTCTCGTGAAATTATAAGAATTCGCTAAACTATACCATTTTTGTAGGGCATTTTGTTCTCATATAACGTGTCTATATATATAAAATATCATTGCATACATAGTCGAATATCAAGTTGGTCAAAATAATAATGAATAATTGTTTGACTGGATGTATTAGGAAAATAAAAAGCATACAAATCCAACACAAACAAAATTATAAATATATAGATAATAGATACATACAAACATAAATAGTGAAGCACAATTCTAATTAAATTCGTTGAGAAGAAACGCAGATTCTTTTTTGTAAAAAGAGCATTGGTTAATTTGCAAATTACAAATCAAACTGTTGGCAGATTTGTAACCACATTGAAATTAATTCTGATCAAATCAATCAGAGTCGGTAGTTAATTGCAAATAAAAAAATCAGTTTTAATAACACGTTTCAAATTAAATATTATATTTTGTAATAATAATGACCTACGAAGATTATTTGAGGTCAAAAATATACATTGTATTCAATTTTTGATACTCATTAAACTAAATTGGTAGTCTTTCGTTGTTAAATGTATGTATACAATAATCAAATAATAGATAAGCCAATGTATGATATGAAGTAAGCATGTGATTAAGGTGCATTAAATATACGTATATAATTATGCATTTCGAAGAATACTGCAAATGATTTTTAATCGAGAAAATTTTTGTTTTGGAAAAAAAAACTTATGGGAAACAATAATAAAACAGTTGTACAACTTATTTATTCATTTAAAAAATCTTAGTATAAATTTAAATATTTGTTATACCTTAGTAAAATTCACAAACTCAAAAAAGGAGGTATACCTAACTCATACAACTGTCATAAAGAGTCATATGTTTCCACTTCACCAGTCCGAAAACATACGTCTAGGCACTGTGTCTTTTGTGGACGTATTTTAAGTTTTTTTTTATCTTAAATAGTTACATCCACACCCAACATTTTTAATTTATAATTATGAGTATGTATTTTTTTAACCGTTCACAATAATTATTATCCTCAGCTGAGGAGAAATTAATTTAAATCCAATTATTGTTTCTCTGGGCTGGAAACACCTGGTTAGTTGGATGTTATTACCATATGGCAATAAACTAGCCACTTGCGCAGGGCGCAAGGGAGTGTTTTTACTATCATTTCAATATATTTCTCACATACACAACCGCAATACTCAAAAAAATACATACATACATACCATCACGCCATATCCCTAAACTGGGTAAGCAGAGATAACCGAGCGCCATACTCTATTTTTGCACACATTCCTAGCTTCCTTTACATCCATGCATCGTCTCATACATGCTCGTCGAATATTCAAGCTTCTTATACTTCCTTCTTTCAAAATATCATTCACATGGTCATGCCATCCCTTTCTGGTGCTACCCCTGCAATTCACTCCATCTCTAACACCCATGTATATTTTTTTGGTGAATCGTCCATCATTCATTCTTTCAATATATCCAAACCACCTCAAGGAATTCACTTTCATTTTACTAACAATGCTCTTCTTCATCTTGCATTCCCTCCTTATGTCCTCATTTTTTATTTTATCATATATCGTTCTATTACATACTCTTCTTAGTGATCTCATTTCCACAGCATTTACTCTATTTTCGTGCGTCTTTTGCCACGTCCATGTTTCACTGGCATACATCAAAGTGGGCACTACAATTGCATTATGTACGGCAATTTTGGCTTCCGTTGAGATGCTTGGATCGGACATTACTGGTCTGAGAGCTCCGTTTATTCTATTACCTGCCAATACTCTTCTTTCAATGTCTTTATCAGGTCTTCCATTCCGTTCAAACATACTCCCCAAGTATACGTATTCCTCTACTTGTTCTAGCCTTTCGTTCTCTACTTTTATTCTACACAGAGTTATACTTGTTTTTTCGAATACCAATATCTTATATTTACTCACATTCATTCTCAGTCCGTTCTGCAGGCATCCTTCATACACTTTATTCACTAAATACTGTAACTCATCCACACACTCAGCAATCACCACTTTATCATCAGCATACATCAAATCACGTACATTTACAGTATTTAGTGTCAGGCCTATATTTTCATTTTTTAGTGCTCTTACGCAGTGATCAATATAAAGATTGAATAGCCATGGGGATAATACGCAGCCTTGCTTCACCCCCTTATGAATAGGGAACCATGTTGTCAGCGTATCGTTGATGACACGGACACAAGCTCCACTATTTTTATAATTAAAAAATACAAAAAAATATATTTAAAAATTTGAGAAATGGGTGTATATTAAACAACTATTCATGAACCGTATAGGCGAAATTAATTTTCTTATGTCACAATAAAAGATTGAAAATGTACACCCGCAACACCTGCCACTGGATTACCCACAACAAATGCTGAAAACTGAAAAATGATAGCTTTTTAGTAAAACAAAATGAAAATTGTAAGGGTTAGACTAAAAATATGTTATAATCTAAAATAACATTACCAATACAAATAGTATAACAGAGTTGTACCATCGCATAAACTTATGCGAGAAATGACATATTTAAATGAAAAATCCTTGAAAACACTGCAAGATATTATACCCACCATTAAAGTCAAACTGTAAAACAATAAACTGAGAGTATTTATTTCAGGAAGCTGCATAATTCATGACAGTATTGCCATGAACTTAAATGAAATATATAATTTTACAACATGAATATTCCCGTACGCGGAATATACCTACATACAATAAATGTTACGATGGATAATAGAAGTTACCTATTTGGATATGATAAATTTTCATATAGTAGAGGTAATAAGTATACATTTCTTCATACACAGTATATAAGAATATGATACAAAATATGATTATTGTTCCAAAAGTAAATGACCACATTTAAAAATACGGTAATCTTCACATATTTCAAAGTTAAATTGTCCATAGGGATAATTCGCGTCGTTTACCATAAAAAGTATTATAAAACCAAACCGTTATAGTTCCATTACAAATATACAATTCCACGATACATTTTATTTACGCTTAATTTAGTTTATCGACAGATAATAAAAGTTAATAATCGTACAAGGCACTTCGTCAGAAATTATTATTTTTATTAGTCTGTCATCTATAAATTATAATAAATACGTGACTTTCAAATGCAAAACATTATTAATAAGTTACTTTTTGTTATTTGTTTTTGTTATTATTTGTAAATTTTTAATTTAAGGTTTACATTCCTTACCTACACTTCAAACCCAAATAAGTGACACTAACCTCATCTTACACTCAGTTTCATTTATCTATTAGTGATACTAACCTCATCTTACACTCAGATTAATTTATCTATTAGTGATACTAACCTCATCTTACACTCAGTTTCATTTATCTATTAGTGATACTAACCTCATCTTACAGTCAGTTTTATTTATCTATTAGTGACACTTACATCATCTTTCAGTCAGTATCATTTATCATTTATCTTTTAGTGATACTAACCTCATCTTACATTCATCATTTACCTATAGGTATTTACATCAATCAATGCACAAAACAAGATCTCACTAAAAATTTATTTTTATTTAAACGAGTTAAAAATTAGAATCCCTTTAATACAAAAAAAAATCTCGATTTTCTACACGGAATTCTGGAATTTAAATCACTAATATTTTCATTTTTTTTAGTGTCCTAGAAGTATCCAGTATCTTTTAAAATATCTATTTAAGGAAATCACACAGCACTTATTAACGATGGTATGTGTCTGGAGGACTGGAAATTAACATCCAGCTCCGTAAAGCCGCAGCCTGGCTTAAACGGAGAGAAGTGACTGGTGTTAACTGTGGCAAGCGAATGCCAGTGAAGATGAAATGCCATGTCTACAAGACAATGATCAGACAGGTGCTGATATATGGTAGCGAGAGCTGGGCCGTCACACGAAGGCAAGTTTAGTCAGTAAGTACAAACAGTCGAGATGGAGATGCTTAGGTAATGAATATGTGAGAGGTAGCCAGAGCGTACGCGATGTCTCCGATAGGCTGATGGAAATTAGGCTGAGGTGATTCGGACATCTTCGAATTAAACCGCCAGAAAACGTATGTAACACTGCACTGGACTATCGAGTTCCCGGCAAAAGACCAAAAGGGCGTCCTAAAAGACGATGGAAGAGACAAAATAAATCACATTAATAAAAAAAAACAGTAGATATTATATAAAAAAGGAAAATAATAACAAATGAAATAATAAACAAATAACAATAATTTACATGTAAAAAGTAATGTTAAATGCAGGTTATAAATAGAAAAAAAAGAAAATTCAAATCCCAATAATTAATTTACAACTAAATAGTATGATATCTAGATTGCATTTGTTTAATTTGAAAAAATCTACTTTTTTACAGCGCAATACAATAAATTGTAACATGTGCATAGTAAACCCTGCCGTATAGTAGAACTGATAAGGTATATTTTAACAGATGAACAGGTACATATATGTAGAGATGTTGAAACAGCGATAAGAGGTAAAAACCAGTAGCAACTCGGATGTGTTCATAAGATATATGCTGCGATCGGTTTTGTTTACGACCGATCGATTAGTAATTGATAAGTAACGGAGGAGAATTAAATAAATTAATAACCAATAAAATACTGCGCAGAATGTAATTATTATTAAATTAACTAGATATAGATGCCGTCGAACATCTTGAGCCTTTGTAGGGGGCGGTTCGCACATATACCGAGCAAGCAAAAAGACACAAATTTTCGTTACAAACGTTTCGCTACTTCCACCATCTCCCGCTTATCTGTAAGTATAGGAATGTAATCGCCCCCTTCAAAGAACGTTATATTTTATTTGAAATCAATAACAAGATAATCATTATCATAAAAAGTTTCGACATCGGCAGACAAAATATATCTTGGTATGTAAAAGAGATGTCAAGAAGTATCCTGGAAGAAAAAAGATGTTATTTTTCAAATAACATCTCATTTTTACTACTACTATCGGCAGACAAAATGTATCTTAGTACGTAAAAGAGATATCAAGAAGTATCCTAGAAGCAAATAATGGTGTTATTTTATAATAATTACTATCTCATTTATATTATTAGAACATGCCTTATAATCAACATAAAAAAAAAACAATATTTTTACAATTTGTTTCCAGGGTGCCTAGTAAACAATAAAAAACATAAGACACGATAACTCAATGTATGGGAATGACAGTTGTCACGTGACATGCAACTGTTACTTCCATACATTGAGCTATTTTCATGTCTTTTCGATCGCTAATTTTACACGTTGACTAGGCACCCTGCCCCCTAGACAATGTGTCATTAAGCTCAAGAAAAGAAAGAAGAAAAGATAACTCAATGCGTGGAAGTGACAGTTGTCACGTGACTGGTAGCTGTCACTTCCATACATTGAGTTATCTTTTCTTGTTTCTTTTCTTGAGCTAAATGACACGTTGTCTAGGGGGGCTGGGCTCTTAAAAACAGCGAAAAAATTCTAAGAATATCGTTGGTATATAATTACGAAAACATCGCTGTATAAAAAGTCATTTTATTAAATTCATAGAATTTTGTTCATGGTCATGAAAAATTTTATTTCAAATAAATTTCGTAAATGTATCAATACAGTTTTAGCAAATAAACTACAGCCAACATTAATCCCTTTCTTAAAATAAATAATGCATTAGATTTCTAATACATAATGGTACATTATTTACACTAAAATTAAAGTTAAATAAATTGTTGTGACTCTTTAAGAGCTATCGGGGGGTTTCCACCAACCAAAGTAAAAAAAAATCACGATTTATAATATAACGCTTCATAGTGTCGTGTAAAAACAGCAATTTTCAACACTTTTAAGCTATCTCCGAAAGCCACCACTATTCGGAGTTCATATTATGCAATCGTTGCTACCTGCTTGAGGTATCATTTTACAGAAAAAAAATAGCCTTTATATTGTGACGTAAATTTGGCTGTTGCTGGATCTTGATCTATTAAGAAATGTACCTATCTACAATAGTAATATGAAAGCATTTCATTTTATAATCACCCGCACTTGTTTGTCGAATAAAGATAGCATTTATAATAATATTAACCTTCTGAATAAAGTTGTACATACTAATATAATATGTAGGGTGTAGGTAATATTGTTACTTTTCTTACATCTTTGATTATACCTCATACTTCTATTAGTGTATTGCGAAATAAATAAACAAGTTTATTATGTGTCGAAATAATAATCCTTTGATCGGGTGAAACATCTGGTTTATATGATTCAGACACATTTCTTATAAGCAATATACTTTGTTGCTATGAAAATATTAGACAAGATACCTACATAATATATAAATACACAAAGCAGAAATATAGGACTTCTAGTTTTCATACAAAATCATTTGGCTACCTGCGTACAAAAGATGTCGAAAAAAAAATATATGTTTCATACAAAAGAAAAACTTCATAATGAATGTGTGTCAAGATCGAAAAAATGTGGCGTTCAGCTCTCTCTGCCCACCCTTTGAGGGACATGGCGTGATGGTATGTTTGTATGTGGTATTATTACCTTTCATACAATTCGCCTATATACAATAATACGTGTTATACAGATTATAAAGAGTTTGATGATTTTTTCTCATGATTACCTACCTACTCATCAGAATAACATCAGAACTATCATATTATCATCTCAACTCATCAAAATAACGCGAATTCTGCAGTTTTTTCACTTTAAGACATTTTCTCAAAAAATAAACAGCAATCATCCATCGAAAAGGCAGAATTAAAAAATAATTATCGTATCTGAAATTTCTGCGGGTGAAATCTACACGTCAATTGATTAAATAGAGTTAAATAAAAAAGCCAACATGACTTCAAGAATTTCTTGACTAAATAAATAAAGCTATATCATATGGATGCCTTTCGCTAATATCAATTCATACATACATATTTCTTTGTTGCTGTGCTTTTACATTTCATCATGCCGTGTTTGTCTTTATGTTTTTTTTTACGTTATCAATTTAATGCACCAAGCACCTCACATTGCTTTGTTTGGTTGGAAAAAGTTGGCTTAAAGCAATGAATCCGCCATTTACATTACAATGATATTTTTACTCCTCACTAACCCAAGGGGATATAGTGGGGATTTATGATTTCGCAATTTTTAAGGGTATTTTTTTTATTGCAGATTATCAACTAGTATCATGCTGAGATTGTATTCTGAAAGTTTCATCACAATGTATCTGTGTGTGTGTGTGCTATGTGCTATGTGCAGTGTGCTATGTACGGCGTGTTCATTTTTACTTTATCGATTATAGACTAAAGTGTTCATTCAATTCTATTCAAATTTTGCAAATATATATATCTAATACTCGCTTAGACCCCATTAGATTTTGAACGATATATGAATAGTGCTTCTCATTTTTTTTAACTGTCAAATATTTCAAAGTGACCCCAAACTCAGGAAACTTAAAATTTGGATTTTTATTTTCAAATTGGTAAAAAGGCACATCTCTTACATAAAATGGCATTGAAGAGTTATCAAGTTTTCATAATAAAATATTTCAATAAAAAATAATTTAACAAACTCATTTCATGAAAATCCTAAAAATTTTCCATACAAAATTTGAATACTTTATAAAATGACTTGTTAGTGAGGAGTTTAGCGTTGGCCACAACCCACTCGTTTTTATTTATTAAGGAAAAACCAAAAACTCCTATATTTAATATTACATACGTATATAAAATAGTAAGTGCTCGATAGAGAAGTCACTAAGTGGAATATACGAAATTATTAGAAGGTATCATATAAAAATGAACATTTAAATTATTACATGTAAAAATAGAAGAGAAAAACCATAATTAAAATAAAATAATAGACTATACATAAATTTAAGAAAAGAAAAAATAGCAAAGTAGGTGTAAAGGCAACTACATCAGGGAAGAGGAAATAGCAAAGTAGGTGTAAAGGCAACTACATCAGGGAAGAGGAAATAGCAAAGTAGGTGTAAAGGCAACTACATCAGGGAAGAGGAAATAGCAAAGTAGGTGTAAAGGCAACTACATCAGGGAAGAGGAAATAGCAAAGTAGGTGTAAAGGCAACTACATCAGGGAAGAGGAAATAGCAAAGTAGGTGTAAAGGCAACTACATCAGGGAAGAGGAAATAGGAAAGGAGCGAATTGGAAAGGTAGTCTAACGTCTCATTCGAGAAAGCGTATTCGAAAAAAATGTGGATGCAGCTCTATAAATAAGTAGTTTTTCTCGTGAATGGCAATTATTTCTCTTTCTCTCTCATTGAGACCGTTCTCAAGACATCGGGATAGCTGTCTCGAAGCAATCTCAACTCTTCTATACATTTCGAGACCGGTATTGAGATCAAGCTCAGTGACTTTTGTTTCTTTAATACCATTTTGGTTGAGAACGTGTTCTCAAGACCAGTCTCAAGCTGGAGAATGAATCTATAATTCGGGTCTAAGTCGACCGAGAGTTTTGGAGGCATTTTTGGAGGAGGAAGAATATTGTACGTAAATATAAATAAATAAATATTCGCAAACATTTTTTTACCCATTTTTAAAAACCATAAGATCCTAGATTCTACAGAGCTTATGTCTGCAGCAATCATGCTATGAACATTAACGGCAGACGAAAATGAACTTTAATATTTATTATCTTGCGGTGGTCTGTGGCTAGGTAGATATGTGTAAGTATAGAGCTGGAAGCCTGGTACGGCCGTTTACAGTATAGAAGCCGCGGGTCTAAACAAACCTGAAGAAAATATGTTGCCAGAAACATGTTCCGTAGATGAATAAATTGATTGCCTGTCAAATATATTGACTCATCAAGGCCACAGACGTGACCTCATACTAACACTGGATGATACACCCGTTCATTAAACAAAACGGAAAATAATATTTTTTACTGCTCACTGACCAAAGGGGATAATATGGGGAGATATGAGTTTGCAATATTTAAGGGTATTTTTTTATTAGTTTATCAACTAGTATCATGCTGAGATTCAATTCTAAAAGTTTCATCACAATGTAGCTGTGTGTGTGCTGTGTACTATGTGCCATGTACGGCGTGTTTATTCTACTTTACCGATTATAGACTATAGTACTCATTCGTTTATTTTTGTATATCTTATACTCGCTTATACCCCATAAGATTTTGAAGGATATCTGAATAGTGCTTCTCAATTTCTTTAACTATCAAATATTTAAAAGTGACCCCAAGTTCAGGGAACTCTAAATTTGTTATTTTTATTCTCGAATTAGCAATAAGGCAGAACACTTTCATTAAATGGCATGAAAGAATTATCAAGTTTATTAAATTAAAAAATAATTTTAGAAACTCATTTTATGAAATTGCTAAATATTTTCCATAAAAATTTTTCATACTTTGTGGAGCGATTTGTTAGTGAGGAGTTAAGCGATGGCCACAACCCACTCGTATAACAATATGTACTAAACCTTTTATGAGAGCGATAAGTGGTAATATTATGGGAAGTCCTTTTTATATCGTGCATGTAGGAAAGGTTGTGATTTATGCATTTCAAACCAAAATTAAAACTAGTACCGATTTAAAAACAGGATCTGAAAATCAATTTTGAATACCTATACTTTGCTGAAAATATCGTGGTAGTATTCTATTCAAATTCTATTCAATTTTCTAAAGAATTTCAAGTTTTGAACGGGTAATATTATTCATGGAAAACACTGAAAGATTGTAAGACACTTGAAAAATAGTTTCTTTTTTTAACTCTCTATGAAAAATTGATTTTCCAGTATATTAAACACAAATATCAGTTGATTTCCAGATAAAAATCGCAATTTAAATATCAAAAACAAATGGCGAAAATAATTAGGTTTTATCTCACTTAATATAGAGTTGGTTGGAATGTTGGTTGGTTGGTTTATACTTAATTCTTGAATGTGTTACACAAGAGGTGTTTAAGTGTAAATTTGTACATATCGTCGTTACATATCAAAAATGAGTCATGTGACAAAATTGTGAAAAAACCAAGTAGTTCTTATAAAAATATATTGTGTGTAAATATTATCAAATAAAGTATTATTTTATGATAAATATTCAATGTTATTTCTTAAAAAAAAAACTATTATGTAACTTGCATTATACAATAATTAGAAGGTTTTTTCAATTTTCTCCTAATTTTGCTGCTGTCACGTGACTCATTTTTAATATGCAAAGACGATATATTACCTACAAGAACGTTTACAGACAGATTCAGAAACAAACTTATCGATATGGATCGTAGCGGGGCATGACTCCTATATTCCAGTCCAGACGAAGTTTAAACACAGAAGGTTATAAATATGAATATACCTATATTTTATTTTATTTTGAGTGTTATATGAAACAAATGGCCGAAAATTTTGACACATTTATAGTCATATTAACACTGAATTTCAAAGAGTCACTGATTACCAATTACCAATTTTATGAGCACCAACATAATAAACACGTTCTTTGCACGGGATTTCCTTTAATAATAATTATTATGATAATAAACACTTCCTTGCACCATGCGCAAATGGTGAGTTTATTGCAAATAACCAGTGTTTCCCGCCCAGAGAAACAAGTTGAGGTGTATCTTGTTCTTCTGTTTGGTATGTTGAAATTCATAATTTTCAAAAGGTCTTTACAGTCAGTCTTGGAGTTTATTATGTCATAAGGGTTCATTAAGTCTGAGGTACATTGAGTATACAATAACAATAAAATGGTGTACTTACAACATTATCAAGTAGGTATAGAAAAAAATAAAGAAACAAATATTAATTTAACACGCACCCAATAACAAGTTGCCACGTTATAGAGATTTATGATATTTACCGTCTGACAGATCAATACTGAAAACACAATTCAAAAATGTGTTTCCACCGCGAAACGACCCCAGGACCTTTCGCTCAGAAAGCAGATATCTTACCATCTGAGAAACAAAGGCTGACAAAGGATAGGAATAGTGAAAATCAGGAAGAGAAAATTATAATTGCGAATTATAGGCTTGAAAGTAGGTACAGAATGGAAAACATGTTGTAGAAACTAACACAATCATGGAAACGCTACAGAACTATGGAAATTACACAATCCAGGAAACGCTACAGAACTATGAAATTACATAATCCAGGAAACGCTACAGAACTATGAAATTACACAATCATGGAAACGCTATAGAACTTTGAAATAACATAATCATGGAAACGCTACAGACTATGAAATTACACAACCATGGAAACGCTACAGACTATGAAATTACATAATCATGGAAACGCTACAGATCTATGGAACTTACACAATCATGGAAACACTACAGATCTGTGAAATTACACAATCATGGAAACGCTACAGATCTATGGAAAATACACAATCATGGAAACACTACAGAACTATGGAAATAACACAATCCTGGAAACGCTACAGAACTATTAAATTACACAATCATGGAAACGCTACAGAACTATGAAATTATACAATCATGAAAACGATATATAAGTATGAATTTGCACGAACAAAGATTTATATAACGAATACTTGATTTCATTTATTATTATATTTCCTTGTTTCTAACAAACAAACGTCAATACTTAAGTTGAAACAGCATCCGTTATCTGGAGTCCAATTAAGTTGACATAACAATATGTACATATGTAGGTATGAATATTATTATACAGTTGAAATCTAACACCAGTAACTACATATGTATGTACTTCGGTAGGTACGATTGTTTTCAATGAATTAAACGTGATGATAACGTGTTGCGATACGCACAAACATATTTTTTATCAATTAATATTAATAAAGACAGTGTATGTATGGACTATATTAATCTGAACGGAAGGAAACGCTGATATTGTTCGAGCGGTGACCTGACTTGGTAAAACTTTCAATACACCTATAGTACCTAATAATATAAATATTAAATATATTTTTAACTTTGTAAACACCACGTATCGATTGATTGAATTTGCGACCGGTTTCGGAACTAACCGGTATATTTTTGTTAAAATGTACCACAAAGATCAAAACATGATATTTGATAATAATATAAATAATTTATAAAACACCTTGTTAATGATTCAGGATCATTCCAAGGGCGCTTATATTTCGGTCTTACGTTACGAAACAAAGCTGTTTTCGGTCCTTTAGAGAAGGTGCTCTTGCTTTGTGCACTGCGGACATCTGGAGGCAATCTATTCCACTTTATAGGTCCACTCACACTAAAGCTTCGATCATAGTAAGGCGTTTTGTTTGCTCTGTCCAACTCCTTTAGGGAGTTGTTACTCTGCGAGCCAAAAGATCGATAACGTGGTTATATATTTCCTACGTCAAAATATACTTTTTTATATTTTATCATCAAAATATAATTTAATTTAAAGTAATGATCATAGATAAATAATTTATAGACATGACATAAGCAAAATATCTTAGTACACACCGCAATCTTAGTACACACCGCAATCTCGGTACACCACAATCTTGGTACACACTGCAATCAACATAACGTATTTGAATATTTTCGGAATCTAATATACCTACTCGTAATTTTTCTGACAATATGTTGTCTTAGTTTTTGGTATTTCGTCAAGGTTTAGTAATGCTTGTCTAGTATATTGTGAATGTGAGTTACCGGTTGTATTTACGTATTTTTTAAGAATAAAATGATTTTGGAGTTCCATCAACAAGATAAAGAATCCACCAAACTTCTTGAACCTTTTCGCCGAGGAAGGGGGGAGGTTTTCATAAGAAAAAGACACAAATAAATATTATATAAAAAAACTGTGAATGTCCCGTACTTTGAAATTCTTTGGTTTCACATTATCTAACATTTGTAACATACTATTTGTTGTCAAAATAAATAATTATTATTATATAAAAGATAAATACGAACTCAGTTTAGTATAATATAGAATTTCGCAGTTACACATAATATTCGCATTTAGCGATAACAATGCTACATATATATTTGCGTAAATGCTTCAAACCGAATAACAATAAAGCGAAAGAGTTACAAATTCATTATTAAAAATCTAAAACATTTCAATGTTATACACATTTTTTTTACCTATACATAAATACATATTATCGCGACAAATTTTTTGAGAGGTAGGCAAAGAACCGGATTCAATGAGATCCTATTTTGACATAATATATTCATCGCTTCTACAATACATCCTACAATTCTAACCTCTTATATTCCCTTCTTACAGTAATTCTTCTTACATTCGCATCTTACAGTCTTTCTTACATTCCTAACTAATATTAAGCATTCAAACAATTTAGATTATATACCCATCTCATTTAAGATGATTTTATTCCAAATCTGAAAAAAAAAATACAATGCTGAACCCTCGTCAGACTTTTATCATTATACAACTTTCGAAGGTAATTTCAGATTATTCAACATATTATATTAAATCAATTTATTAACAGGTATCATGTAGTGAGTGCTTATCATGAGTTTTGATGTGTATAACGTGCTTTCTATGAATGTTACTTTCCTCTAGCGATTTTATTTACTTATTTAAGGGACAAACACAGATTTCTTCGATTTCGATTTTGCCCGACTGTTAAAAGGTTGGGCAGCTTTGTACTAAACAATTTAACTATTTAAAAATGTAAACTATATCCTTAGATTATATGATATAATTATATGACTATATTATTAAAATTAATTCAAGAATTGCCAAAGCTTGAAGAAAAAAAGATTACATAAACTCATTCAAGTATAGTTTCCAGCAAATAACTTCAGAATTTTTGTCGTGAAGGGAGGCGGTTTGCACATAATATAAAACCATGCAAAATAACCTAATTTACGCTCTGCGCAGTCCACGTAATTTCTCTTATTTTCCGATAGCTGTAGTAGAGAGTCTTTGGACCCATTGGACATGCGGACCTTGTTGCCACGAAGAGCAACTTTAGGGCTTTCAAGACTTTCTATTTTATATACGGTGCACTCTTATTTTCACTATAAGTGAACGGTGAGCCAGTTGTTTCCACATGATTAGCTCTCTTTGGCACATTAAGTGCAGTGTCTGCAAGGTTTTATAGTTTTCCGGACTCTTCGTATGTTCTTTATGTGTTCTTTCAGAGTTTTGCAAGGGGCCGTTATTAGTCCCCATAAGCAGAACGGGTGGTGGTGGAGACAGCTGTAGTAGAGAGTTGGCCACAACCTACTCGTTTTAATCATGTAGTACCTACCTATCGTCATTTTCTACAATCCTTATTCTAACTAAAATTACACGCTAACTAAAATAACACTAGAATCAGCGATTTTATACAATGACCTATAAACCATATTGCATAATTTATTATAACTTTTATAGATAAAAAAATAATGATTCTGTTTGACATTACGATTCACAAAAACCGATTGTTTATACAACATGTCTTCAAAAGAAATTTTATTAGTGTATAACATTCGAATAGACCGTTAAATTATTAATACTTATATTTTATTGCATTCCAAGGCGCTAATTAATTAGACATATTCAATCATATACATTTATGGCCATTTAATTTACATTAATATTAAATAGTCGTAGTTCCCCTCAAAAAACTTAGTCCGGTCTGTGATCCGGGTAGAGAAGACGCCAACTTATATCTTATTGACGATCAAACATACTAAATTAGTAATATTATTAGATAATATTCCTATGCATGTTATGTCAATGCTTTTCGTTGTGTTATTCAATATACAATTCGCAGGTTAATAAATATATTTCATTCGTAAATATTGTTTGTAAATAAAAGTTTTCTTGAATACAATTCGTGATTCAAAATAATATTATTTATTCAAAATACAATTTTGTCAATAATGTTAGTACCTAAGTAATATCATATTCTTGAGTACAATTCGTTACAAAATTATATTCTTCATTCAAAATAAAACATGGATGTAAGTAAATAAATATAATATTTATTAATAATGTTAGTAAATAATATTGCTTTCTTGAATACAGTTCGTAATTCAAAATACATTATATTCTTTATACAAAATACAACTTGGAAAAATAAACAAATAAATATATTATATGTAAATAATGTTAGTGAATTATATTGCTTTCTTAAATACAGTTCATAATTCAAAATAATATTCTAAATTCAAAATATAACTTGTATGTAAACAAATATATTATTTGTCAATAATGTTAGTAAATAATACTGCTTTCTTGAATACAGTTCCTAATTCAAAATACAACTTGGATGTAAACAAATATATTATTTGTCAATAATGTTAGTAAATTATATTGCTTTCTTGAATACAGTTCGTAATAATTCAAAATAATATTCTTTATTCAAAATACAACTTGGATGTAAACAACTACCTTGAAAAAAATCGTCTTTCCCTCATACTACGTCATACACACAATCACGTGATGCCCGTTGAGAATTGAAATATCGACTATCTAATAAGTATAACATATAGTTTAAGAGTATTAATATCAACACTAATGAACAAAATGAACATACCATAGATAATATTTCTCAGAGAAATATTAAGTGTATAATAATGATCTGCATTGGTATTTCGACATACATTAATGGATAGTTATTTGTTGTGATATTTTAATGCAATCATATTTTTCCTGTTTAACACGTATATTTGAAATAAAATTACTAATTGTGATTGGATAATGTTCATAAAGATCGCCACATTGGAATGTCCAATTTGAATACGTTTTCTATTCATTCCTTTGACCATCCGCATTCACGAGATAATTTTTTTCGGCGTTTAAAGCTTCTTTAAAATGTTAGCATTAGTTCTCAAAGCTAATATTTGAATATTGAAAATAAAATTGAATATTATTTTAAAGCCTTCGCTAGTATTAGACAAAGTTTGCGCCTTGGGTGAAATTAAAGATCAAAGAAATGGCGGTATGATCACTATATGAATTTATTTACTGTCATATAAAAAATACATCGTGTAAGTGACTTCAATTTTCTCTTCTATTTTCCTCCGCATGTCTGATGAAATATATTCGATATAGCTCAAAAACTGAGATACTTTTATATTACATTAAATCAATTCCTCTGATACACTTTTTAACAACTTTTAACAACTCATATATTGAGAACTACTATGTATATACATATACTTGGTCTATATATAGTACGTTACCCTCTTGTTTTAATGATTGTGAATTACATATCTGACCAAAAAAACTCCAACAGCTAAACCATCTAACCTTTTTCTTCTTTAATCAAGTCACATGTGACATTCACTGGTTGGTCCTTATATTAACAATTTATTCCAGGTGAAGTTCATTCAGTCACTATCGAAACATAATCTTAGACAAAATATTACCACCGTATTTGTTGACAAACATAAAAAAGTGGGAGATCAGCTGACTCCAAATATGACTCAGAATCGAAAGACGATTTAGATGATGAACTGGGAAGGTGGAAAAAAAAGACCTATAAAAAAGGATAGTACTTGATCACCATGCGCAGAAAAAGTGACAGAGACAGATACATTAACAAAATAACCTTGAAAAGGTAAAAGAATACCTATATAAGTATAAATTTTATCACTAAGCATTGCAACGTGCAATGGATTATGTCGCTAATGAAAATATAGAAGATTAACAAGTCTTTTTGCATATCAATAAAGATATTTTATTCGTGGAAAGAAATAATCTGTTACAAGTAGGTACCTACATCTAATAATTTACCAGTTGAATTAAGAATCCATTTAACCTGTAGTGATTTATGGCACATATTTTAAATTTAAAGCTTCAGATAAAATAACGAGTCGATTTTGAGAATTTATCACCAAAATAGTTGACTGAATTTCATTCCGAATATTTTCGTCGGATTTTCAAAACGATATGCTTTTAGATTAGGTATAGGTATGTTTTATGTATACGAGAAACTAATGCAAAATAAGGTATTATATATTTACATACTAGAGGAATAGTGATGAGCAAATGCAAGACCAAGACCAAGACCGGGGTGGTCTTGGTCTTGGTCTTGGTCTTGCACCTGCGGTCTTGGTCTTGGTCTTGGTCTTGCGTTTACAAGTATAGTCTTGGTCTTGGTCTTGGTCTTGCATACATAGTCTTGGTCTTGGTCTTGGTCTTGCAGCAAGAGTCTTGCAAGTCTTGCACTTTTACGAGTAGGTAAAGTAGGTACATATTCGAGTTTTTTTTAATAAAACCTAAATTTTCGTTGAAGTAAACGTGTGATATAATTTTAGGTATCAAATTATTACAATTTTTGGAAAAAAAATCACCGAACTATGAAATATCGTTTACATGTCGTCTTTAAATTTCTGTATTTTTATAACTTTTCATATATTGTTATTATAGTAGGTAATAAAAATATAAAATGAAATACAAATATGTTGAAGAATTTAAGATTCATAGAGTCAATGTATAAGCTGAAGTGAATCAAAACTAAAATCATTGTCTGAATAAGTGTCTGAATATAATAAATCTTTCAAAGATGATTCTTATGAAAATATCATGAAACAAAATATTTTTCTAGTCATGAACTTTGATGTCAATTATATAAGTCCTCTCTTTAAAACTATAATATACAAATTAATACAAGGAAACTAACAGACATTCTTAGAGGGCTTCAACTTCAGAGATCCAACTGTCGATGGCGATATTATGTTTAGTTAAAGAATACGCACAGAAATAGAAACCCCTAAATCCAAATAATTGAATATTTTAAGATATTTTGTACTCTATACAAAACATGTAAGTATGTATGTCAAGATAGGGTAGTATGGAGAGGTCAGTCCTCCCTTCCTACCCAAAATATGAAAACAGTTTGATGGTATGTATTTATGTTTGAAGATTAAGTATCAAACTATTTAGTCACCTTAGATAATAATATTATATTTCATTACCTTAGATATTGTGTATAGGTCACTGCCACACAATTTGTATGAAATGTCATTACTAAACTATTTTATTACAAAAATTGGTAAATTTTGAGATGCCTTACAAATTGTATGAAAGATGTCGTCACTAAATTCAATTTTTATAAAAATTGGTAAAAGTTTGTCTTAATAAATAATGTTTGAGAAACTCTGGAACTTTTACACATGAAAATTAAATTTGAGATTTTGTATAAAATTTGGCTATATTTAGGTATACCAATTTTCAGCTTTCAAGCTTTTATGGTTATTGAAATAGGTATATGGAAAAATAAATTTAAAATTCAAAAGTTTATAAAAAGCATTGTAGGCCTATAACTTTATATATATTCTGAAATTTTAGGCTCTGCATTTAGCGGAACAAAAAAGTTTAAGAGGGGGGGGACAGACACACTAAATGTTCTACTCCAAATTCTTAATAAATCCATATTATCTTTTTTTCATAAAAAATGAATATGTCCTTGTTAAACAAGTACCTACATAATATGTTATATGTATATTATACATCTTCCTACTTTCCCTAAAATAAGTATAAATGCTTATGTTATATATGGACGAAATCGGTCGAGGCAGGATTCGAACTCGCAACCACTGGATTACTAGCCCAGCGCGCTAACCGCTCCTCCATAGACCCATCTAATAATCTATTTAAGTATAGAACATGTATGCTGAGTAGCCTCTAAGTTGACGTTTTTTGACTCCACAGTTGAAAAAACATGAAAAATATAGACCTAGCATACAAATCTCACGTATCATCGCTTGATAATTTGTCGATATGTGAAATAAATTCTCTTAAATAAATCGATAGTTTTTGGAAAATAAAATATCTTAAAATATTTATTATTATGTATTGTGTTTTTAGTTTTGTAGGTATTCTTCAATTATACATACTATCGCTATCGACAGTTGGATCTCATGTGTTACATGCAACTAGTAAAATAATGAACATACCTACCTTGCTTGAATGTTAGATATGTATGTAGGTATAATATCATAATATTATCGTGTCAAAACTCGCTCAAAAACATGTACCTACACAGGATGTTAAAATATGAATTGTTCCAGATTCAAAATGTCTTAATTTCGTTTCAATCATGCAAAAATGTACTTTTACGATAGTAACATAAATGTTATGTTTGTCTAACGTCGGCGTAACAATAGAAGACTAATCCTTACTTTGACTTCCCGCTATTACAGAGTCATGCCAAGTGCCGTGTTTTTTTTTAATAATTTATTTTATTTTATTACCTTGTATGGTAAATTGAATTCATCATTTTTTATTGTTAAATTAAAATAATGTGCATGGCATCATTATTTTGTTTTATTATACATTTAAAAAAAACATAGACTATCTTATATAAAAAAAATCTATGTGATTTACGAAAAAAAATATTTATTACATTTATTTATGGTAAATCCTTTTTTTATATAAAAACCAAAAGACATATTAATTAAATGAAAGTTAGATCAGAGAAATCAATAACATGATAACTTTACACAAATACAAAATTTAGGTGGGTATTCATAATAATAAGAAAAACTAAAATACTTAAAAAATATATACATGCACAATGCACACATACATACCCATATATACATACGTCATAATATTCCAACTGTCGACACGTTCAAGATAATTTATTTCTTGTCAGTATTAGGAGATTTTTATGCCAGGTCTATATTTCTCATGGTTTTTGTCAACTTTGAAGCCAAAAAACACCAACTTAGAGGTTTAGTGTGTCAGTGTAGGTATGTGTGTGTCCCTTATCCAACTGTCGATTTGTTCAGGAGAACTTTGTTCTCTTAACATATCGACAATGTTTCAAGCCAGAATACGCGAGAATTGTATGAAGAGGTCTACTTTTTTCACGGCATTTCCAACTTTGAGATCAAAAAACACCAACTTAGAGGCTTCGCAGCATATATGTTCCATACACGGATTTACTCAGAATTCGGAGTAGAACATTTCGTGTGTCTGTGTGTCTGTGTGTGTGTGTCTGTGTGTGTGTCCGTCCCCCCCTTATAACTTTTGATCCGCTCAATTAACAGAGCCCAAAATTTCAGAATATATAAACAGTTATAGGCCTACAAAACTTTTATACTCAAAATTGTGAATTTTTGTTTCAGTCAGGGGTTATCAACTTTTGAAATTTTGATTTATTTTTCCATATATCTCACAAACCGTAAAAGTTAGAACGCTGAAAATTTGTATAAACATAGACAAATACAAAATCTCAAATAAGTTTTTTTAAAAAAATTCTAGGGTTTCTCAAACATTTTTTATTAAGAAATATATTTTTTTATGATAAATTTATGAGTTTAACTGCCTATATTTCCATTTTTTTTTTAAATATCGAAAAAAGACGAAACACCCCAACTAGAAAATTTATTTTCTATAAAAAATATTAAAATTGTATTAGCACATTGCAAATTTAATATAATAATAAAAATTGAATTTAGTGACGACATTGTTTCATACACTTTGTATGGAAGTAGCCTACTCACAATATCTAAGAAGACTTATTTGATACTAATCTCCAAACAAACATACATACCATCATGCTGTTTTCACATTCTGGGTAGGATCAAAGGACTGACCTCCATACTATCCTATCTTGACATACATACCTAGGTACACGTGTTGTATAGAAAACCAAATATCTTAAAATATTAAATAATTTGTATTTATGGGTTTATAGTTTGGTACTTATTCTTCAACTATACATACTATCGATATCGACAGTTGGATCTCATGTGTTACATGCAACTAGTTTTATTTGTATTGTGTATAACTTGTAATTGTAAATGGCCTTCGGCAGTATTATTCGTATTAAAATTCAATAGTTGTAATATTATGCTCCATAGGTATGGTTTTTTCAAAGTTGAAAAAACAATGAAAAATATAGATCTGGCATACAAATCTCGCACATCTTGGATTGAAACTTTGTCGGTCTGTTAATAGAAATAAATTCTCTGGAACAAATCGACATTAGGAAAACATTAAAGAAAATAATTAATTGAATTTACTTTATGCACAACGTACAATACACGTGAAACGCCTCTGAGTACGTTTGTTTATTTAGCGGCATCGGCCATCACAAAATAATAATATTTTTTTGAAGAATAATATTTTACACCGCAAGAATAATATTTTGACCTTTGAGAATCTAATGATAAAGGTTATTTTTGCATCACGTAAACGTAATATGAGACAATTTGAATCTGAGATATTGACATCCTGTCTATAGATACACGCGCACGTGTTCATGGTATAAATATATTTGTATTTTAAACACTGATTTTAAACCGATATCTAAATTTCATTCTTAAAGAAGTACTAATTAAATTTTGGTACTTACACCTATTTATTAATATGAATACTTACATTTAACAATGACAAAATTATTTAAATTATAAATTATTTTTATAGGTACCGTTTTTATAAAATGATGTCATAAAATTATTCCGTTTTAATAAAATGATGTCATGCCGACCGCAGTGGCACAGTTGGTAAGCTGTTTTGGTTCTGTGCGGGCGTTCTGGGTTCGATTCCCAGCAGAGGAGAAATTTATTTAAATTCATTTCTCACGCAAATATTGCTTCTCTGGGCTGGAAACACTGGTTAGTTGGAAGAAATTGCCATACAACAATAAACTCGCCACTTGCGCAGGGTGCAAGGAAGTGTTTATTATTTATTTATTTATTTATAAAATTCGATCTTTGTATGTTATTTTTAACCATATTAAAAGTCATTTATTGTCGTTCCAATGCAATTTCTATGAGTTATATGTCAACATATTGAAAAACTGCAAGACCGCAAGAGTCTTGCATTTAAGTATTGCAAGACTCTTGGTCTTGCAAGCATGGTCTTGGTCTTGGTCTTGGTCTTGCGTCCCTGGTCTTGGTCTTGGTCTTGCAGTGAAGTATGTGGTCTTGGTCTTGGTCTTGGTCTTGCAAAAAACGCAAGACCAAGACCAAGACTGCAAGACTTGCAAGACTTTTGCTCATCACTATAGAGGAATTAATTTTGAACATTTCGTTTTGACTTTTTTGTACATAATATGTAAAACATTAGGTACTTTTTAATGATCGACGAAGTTTTTATTTTGTAGAATTCCATTAAAAATGATATCTATAATATTAAAAGTAAACCACTTTTTGATTCTACATGGATTTTATTATGGGCGAAATAGGCCTATCGCCCATAATAAAATCCATGTAGTATCAAAAAGTGGTTTACTTTTAATTATAGGTATAAATTAGGTACTTTATTTATAGGTAATAAAAATCAGTTTGACTTGAAAAGTAATACTTGAATACCTATTATTTACTGTAGAAAGATGCTTTATTTTTTCTTTCAAGAATTTTTGTCAAATATGAAGTATGCGTCCATTATGATCCTTAATGTTGACTACCTATATAATTGCAAATGAAGAATAAAAAGGTTTTTGTATATATTTTCAAATACGATCTGGACAAAATACCTGACACATATCAGTAGGTTTATTCAGGACTTACAGTACCTACATATATGTATATATGCTAGAATGCTAGCCACGAATTTCACTAGATGCAGTGACAGTGTGATAAGATATATTTTATAACATGTTGCACTAATTTGTATACTAGTGAGCTGAAGTGTAGAAACACACGTCAGTCGTATACTTCAATTAGAGTACAATACAACAATTCCTTTTGGATAATTCTTGGGTTACCCAGGTTTAACAGTGCATCTCAAATGTTTGCAGAGCGTAGGGTCCATGGTTTTGCCGCTCTCCAAAGACAGAAGAAGCTAGTGGAAGGATGCATAAGGATGTGGGGGTCTAGCAATTACATTGTGGCCTGAACTGTAACTGGTATGTGGCCTGACTCTCCTATTCACAAAATATGGGCGTCAATTTTTACATCAGTTAACGGTATAACAATTTTGTTTTTTTTTGTATGTATTTCTTTTTATTTTTAAGTATAATTTTGTAAGCATAATATGGTTTGTGAAGCATTGCGACCCCCTGCTCACGAACTGAAATATGTAAAAGCTAATGCTTTATTATTATTATTATTATTAAGTTTGAAATTATATTGAACTACACCATCCTGTGTGCTTTAGAATTTCCTACAGTGTATTCTAAAAAGTTTTATAAAAATAAAGTAATTATGCATAGTTAAAATCTGATTAATATATCAATATTTCAGAATTTCAAGCCCTTGAAGTATTACTCAGGTTTGAACGGTACTTTTGATTATGAAGATTCTGACAATTTCCATATATTTCACTAGCTTACCTTTTCATATTGACATAGAAAGTTTGTCAAAATAACCTAAATAAATTTAAAATCATTTAAAATAATATGTTCGTTCGTACGGTGTACACTTATATGAATGTACATAATGTAGGTATTTAGGTATAAAAATACGCTTCCATGTATTGAAATACCGGTTTAGATCTGGCATTTTATTTTAACCGAATATTTTCGTCCGTGTTGATATTGTATAATTATTACATTGTTATTTAAATAAATAGGTATCATCAGAAATTATATACCTCCATGGCGCCGCGGTTGGTCAAGTCATATAAATCAACAAATTGAAAATACCAATTATTTATTACCGTACGAAAAACGTATCATTACACTTTAATGTCTGTATTCAGTTTGTAAATGAATAACAACATCTTATATTTATATTTGAAACTCCACTTTGTAATTATTAAATACATATTCGGGTGTGTTATCGTTCTGCCCGAAGGTGCATAATCTTCGCTCTAAAGGTATCAGAATAACATACCACTCGGTGAGGATTCATGTCATTTGGTGAAAGCTGTCTGCTATCGCTATGGGGGTAATATAACATTAGCTACACTCGAACAAAATCGCTCGTCGATAATATTGTGTCTCTGAAATAATTTCATCGTTGAGACGGCAAATAAATTCTTTCACAAATTAAGCATATTATTGTAGTTTGCTCGCTATTCATTTATAATTTTTATTTACTATTTTTAAATTGTATCTTAAATTGGTTAAGTTATGACATACATACATATATACCATCACGCCGTATCCCTACTTGGGGTAGGCAGAGGGGACCGAACGCCAGACACCTCTATCTTGACATACATGTTTTTCCTCATTTACATCCATGCATCTCGTCATACATGATCTCCTATTATTCTGACTTCGTATATTACCATCTTTCAAAATCTCATTTATATGATCATGCCAACTCTTTCTCGGGCGGCCACGACCTCTCATTTCACTCTTTTCAGCCTTGTATACTTTCTTTGTCAGGCGCTCATCGTTCATTCTCTCCACATGTACAAACCATCGTAGTGTATTTACTTTCATTCTACTCACAATATCTCTTTCAATCTTGCATTCTCGTCTGATGTCCACATTCCTTATCTTATCATAGATCGTTCTACCACTCATTCGTCTTAAGGACCTCATTTCCACAGCGTTAATTTTACTTTCATTCGTCTTCTGCCATGTCCATGTCTCACTTGCATACATTAATGTTGGTACGACTATTGCGTTGTGCACAGCGAGCTTTGCTGTCCTTGAGATAATTGGGTCGGCCATTATTGTTCTTAATGCACCGTTCACCCTATTTGCTGCCGTTACCCATCTTTCTATATCCTTTTCCAGTCTTCCATCACGACCATCACGCTGAAATGTACTTCCTAAATACAAAAATTCATTCACTTGTTCTAGTAATTCATTATTCACTCGTAAGTTATTGATACCTACAAATCGTATCTACATATCGGACGTCCTAAAACAGGTTCCCCTAGTTGGACGTCCAATGAGACAATATAAAAATAATACAGAACTTTATGTTCATATTTTAATCATGTATCCTCCTGGAGCATTTTTTCTTGTACCATCTTACTTTAAACCTTTAATAGTAACCTAACATTAAATTTAGGATATATTATCACTGTAATCTTGAAATTATTTTATAGATACTTAACGCTGTATTAATTATGTATTGTTGCCAAATAAATAAACAAATTGCCATCAGTGCGAATTACATATTGTACAACAGGATTAGGCCTGGGGTCGGACAAAGAAAATCATCCAGAGATGGGGAATAGTTGAAGACACGATGTGCGACTGTGGACATACACAGGACCCCGAATACCTCCTTGCGTGGCCTGTGCCCAATGGCTCTGGGGAGTTTTAGCCGAACGAGCCCACCCAGAGGACGCAACAAAAGATTTTTTGGCCTTCTGGGGGTGGATGGGCATAAAGATGTGTTGACCGAAACAAGAAGAATTCCCTATTCACCACAATATTCAAAAAAACAACGTGGCTTTCCTATCAAATCACGGTCTATCCCTTTGATCTGCTGAACGTACCACACTAGCTATCCCCATTCACAATACAGAAGTTTCAGCTTTTCTTACTAAAAAGACTATTTGTCAAATAGTTACTGAATATTCCTTCTGCATCCTTCCGTTCCTTCCTCTCTTTCTCATTGCTACGATCAGTTTTATAATATATTTTTTTCTCTTTTTTAATGTAACAAGTTAACTTAAGTGACTTCACTTTGCTCGGGTTGATTGAAAGAAATTGCCATATGCCAATGTGCATTTAATGTACTTACATGACGAAGATAAATAAACAAAAATTATATATTTAAAGCCGCCAGTGTGCTTATATTTTATTTTATATAGCTCTTCGAGCAAGTTACAGATACCTACTATGTCAAATATTATAATTTAACACACACCCAATAACAAATTGCCACATTATGGAGACTTACTATATTTATCGTCTCAAAGATCCAGACTGAAAACACAATTAAAAACTGTGTCACCACCGGGAATCGAACCCGGGACCTTCGGACCAGCAGTCAGATACCTAACCAACTGAACCACGAAGACCGGCAAAAGAAAAATGAATAAAACTTCATCTATGTAAGGGCGCTTAAAATAATAATAATAATCACTTCCTTGCACCCTGCGCAAGTGGCGACTGTATCTTCCAACTAAACAGTATTTCCAGCCCAGAGAAGCATGAGAAATTATATGATTTAAAAAATTTCTCCACTTTTGGGGATCGAACCCAGGACACCCACACAGAAACCAAACGGCTTACCAACTGTGCCGCGGCGAAAAGTACTTGATAATTTTGTTTTCAAACAGACCGTTTAACAACATAAAAATTGTATAATTACACAATCCGAGATTTTTTTATTTTGACAAATAAATAACTCATATTGCAACACTGACCTTACAATAACATATTACATTACAAGGAGGTTGAGTGTTGATACTTCAAGACCTCCATTCAATGACCTTACACTAATTTAATTTATAATCTGCTAAAATTTTATTTACACATTGATAAATTTAATTCTTCACACTGTAATCAATCAACGCATAACTAAAAATAAATCATTCAAATTATAATTGATTTCGTTACAAATTTGTTAATGGCAGTTTATTGAACAAGAATATATTACATAAGGTAAACACAATAACAGGTGCGTATTCACCGTAGGTTCAAGTGGTATAATAGTGCCAGGCGTACAGTTATTTAAGGCGATAAATGTAAGAAAAAGAATCCAACATTATTACAAAAATCACAAAACTCAAACATTTTTAATACGGTGCAAGAGAATAATTTGCTCATTTTCTAAACAACAAAAATAATAATAAAGCATTGATGACGGATTTTGAAGCCTCATAAATTTGTGCAGCGGGCGTAGAAAACTCTAAACCTGGTCCTGCACTACAAACAGGTATGACTATGTAACATATTATGCCAATTTGAAACAAAAAAATGTTGCTATTGAATAAATTTACCGAGCAGTACACAAAGTAACTTGTACTTCATATAAAAGTTTGATAGAAAATCTTACCAAATATGGAAAACAATATATGAGTTAATAAAAATAAAAAAAAAAAATCATAGGAACATAAATTACTTTTAAAGCAAATGTGTTGATAAGTATTATTCATTCTAATTAGATATAATACTAATATGTTCAAAGGACTTATTTTTTTGTTTGTTTTTGTAATAGTAAAGTTAATTCAAAAAAGAGAAGATTAAGAAGAGATCAGAAAATATACAATTTGTAATTTACACGAGAAAAAATAAAACTCCAATTCATATTATAAAGGAACACAAAACAATCATAGTTCAGAAAATTTACGATTTGCAATACACATAAGAAAGATTAAAAAATAAAACTACAATTCATATAAAGCAACACAAAACTTCAAAGTTCGGAAAATTTACGATTACGAATTTACGCTTGTGCTATAGGTGAACGAAATCGGTCGAGACAGGATTCGAACTCGTGACCACTGGATCATTAACCCAGTGCGCAAACCGCTCTGCCGCCACCAATCTAATCTAATCCATCTTTCTTTAGCATGTTTGAAGCTTCTTAAATACATTTAAGGTAGTGAAAAGTTTTACGAAATATTGAATAATATAGCGTATTTTTTGTGCATATAGACTTGCTTACTTAATATTTTCAACTTGACTAGGTATGATTCGACGCTTAAAGAATTTCGACTAAAGAAAAAAATAAAGCCTCGGATTAAACTCAAATCGCAAATAGTAATACATGAAACTACATACTCTAATTATTGAATAGATTGATTGTGCTCAGGAATGAAGATGAAACATATTTTTTTTGAATACTAATTTTTATAATTATTATAATTTATACATATATTGATAATGTGTATTGGAATCTCATAATATTATGTAGCACCGCGATCTGCAATGGACCATGAATATTAACTTTGCTCTTGACATAAAACAGGTTGTATTACTATGACAGATGAATAGTTTCATATTATTTACATAAAGATTCAACGTAAAATATTTAAACATGTACACGTGAATACATAAGTAATTGTTATACATACTAAAATCATATCCAAACAGTTAAATATTACTTTATATATTATTATGTTGTAGAATTCCCAAGGTGTTCTCAAAACAATATAATCACTACAATTATCTTCATAGAATCCTTAGGAATAGTTTATAGTAATTTACAAATATAATGAGAGATGGCACCCCACCCTGGCTGTCTCGACCGATTTCGTTCGCCTATAGGACAAGCATTTACGTTAAATTTAGGAAATTAATGAGGATATATACGAACTTTTCACAAGAACATATTAAAACAAAACTTATGTATGTAACAATTTCCATCAATTAAATGTAAATTATTTATTATTTTTATTTTATTTTATTTTTAATATATTTTATAATACAAATCAATATATAAATTCACTAGTAATAATATTCTTACATATTTTTCCCTGCAGTACCTCATCAAAAAGATTACAATCTTGTGCTTGATGAGGGAAGCACTTATAAAAAAATAAAAAATATCAATACAAAGCAAAGTCAACATAAAAGTAAAAGTAATTAAATCAAATCATACATGAACAAAAAAAAATCAAATAAACATCAAAAAAAGGTTGAAAATAAATGAAAAAGAAGAATACTCAAATGAGAAAACATATCAGAATACATATTCAAACCAAAAAAAAGAAAAACATGAAAATAATTGAAAAATGAGTAATATAGAATTATAGACGATTCAAATATATCAAAACACATATTCAAAAATAAAAAAAGAAAATACTGGAAATTGAAACAAATCAAAACAACAAAATCGAAAACTACTATTTTAGAAAGTTAAGTGCAATTTTAATTTATGTTTAAATTTTTTAAATTCTTTTATCTGCTTTAATTCATTCTTTTATCTGCTTTAATTAATACAATTATTTTACATTTAAAATGAACTATTCAAAACCAATCGAAGAAACACGTATTTTTGATTAAATATGTATAATTTCACTCTCTTTCAAGTATACTTTTTGGTATATTCTGCGATACAAGGATGTATATTAAAATAAAATCTATAGTGCTGTACAACGCACAATGCTGGACAACATCCAAAAAGCTTGAGCAACAGTTGCACACTACTTAAATGAAAATAATGCGCTGGGCAGGTCGTGTAACACGGATTTTAAGAATCTGCAATGAGTATGTCATAGGGTAACTCAAAGTTGCAACGATAACTGAAAAGCTGCAAGAAAAAGAGACTATTCATTAAGGAAAGCGCTCAACATCCCAGCTAGACTTAGGTGTAGAGGCAGACACCCAACAACATGGTGGTCCAGCATTGAGAAGGAGCTGGCGGCACAGGGTGCTCCCAATAAGACAATGAAGGACAGAAAATCCTAGCGCAAGGAGGTCCAACCCTGGATGGACCGGGATAGAGAGGCAGGATAAGAAATAAAGAATGCATAATCTTAGTATTTTCATGAACGAAAAAAAAAAAAACAACAAAACTGCAATTTATTTTTCAGAAGCTGCTTTACCCCTTCCAGAAGGAAGTAATAACTCAAACCATTAGAATCTAAAAAATCATAAATTAATTAACTTTTAAAAAACACAAATCACTTTGTTTACACCACTTTTTAAGTTATTTTTAAAAATCTACCGGTTTCGTAGCGACTGCTTCCTCCTCAGGATTTATTATAACTAACTTTCTAAGATTGTGTGTTACTGTTGTTGCGAGGTGGGAGTAGAGGGGGTGAGGGGGGTGGTAATGGGGGCGGGGTCAATTTTTCCAAAGAAAACATATTTATGAGTGGACTATTTGTTAAAATTTGGTTATTTATAATATTTTCGCATTTGTTTACTGCTTTCCTAATTTCTAAAGCTTCTATTCTAACCTAACCTTTTAACCCTCTAATCCTACCTCGCAACAACAGTAACACACAATCGTAGTTACTGTTAAAACCGGTAGACTTTTAAAAATAACAAATGTGGTGTATACAAAGATTTGTGTTTTTTAAAAGTTTTTTTTAAAAATGTACCACAAGGTTAATTCTGAAATACATAAATTTATACATCTTCTGAGATTCTTCATAGTTGGAGTATTTACAAAACGAACTAGGAAACAATATAAAAAAAAAACTAACGCATAATTGTTTTGGACTCTTGTCGTTGGTCCAGTGTTTGCTTTAAAAGAAACTGAAAGTGTTTTCAATATCAAAAGCATCCGTGGACGTCTCCGACTGTATAAATTATTTACATATAATGAGAAACGACCATGAATTTATAAGCATCATTAGTTGAGTTGTAAGACTTAACATCTCATTAAACATTACTATATCTCCAACATCTTGAATTCCAACATACCAAAAGAGGCAAAACTAGCGGGATTCACTGTTTTGATTATAATTATTGTCGATAGAGAACAAAATGACAACAAACAACTGTGAAGAATGATCAAATGTGACAATCATTTGAATGCCACAGATTTTTTTACTAAATAACACGCTTTAACAACATTTTTATATAAAAAATAAGCGGATAGCAACAATCGTTAATGCTTTATATAATATGTTAAATTACAAAACTTCATAACAAATGGTTTTAATAATATTTTTGAGCATTTGATTTATTGTATGCTGCTTATCATAAAACATACCTACATATAGTTTACATTGTTTTGTAGTTGATTTTCTGAACTTATTTTGGAGATATGACATCTTAAGATATTATGGAACTCCATATAATAATTATATCCATGATATGGGTAATCGTGAGGATTTTGATTTCGCCGATTGGACCAGACTTGCCCCACAGATCAACGTATTGAAAGGTGCGGGCGATGAACCGGGTGGAATGGCGGAAACTTCTTGAGGAGGCTAAGGCTCATGATGGGCTGTAGGACCATTGGTGGTGATTAATTTTATCTATAAGACAAAACAAATACGTCCACCACCAAATGACAGAATGTGGGAACTTGTTATTGGGTGCGTGTTAAATAATTATTTGACATAGTACCTACCTCCTAGTTGCTCGAAAAGCTTAACAAAATATGTAATTGATTGTGCTGTCTCAATCGCTAAAATTTAAAGTGTATCTAATTGTGCCTAGACCAAAGTTTACAGATCAGTTTCAAATTTGACATTTTTGAAGGCAATAACTTCATTTTTTTAATATATTCTTTTGATATTAAGATTTTATGTTGTAATAAACGGCCACATCCACAGTACTGATCCTCTACTAGCGCCATACACCTAACTTGACCAAATTACTCCGATAGAAAATGACTTTTTTATCACCGTAAAGAAGGGCGCGTGACAACCTGCCTGACCGCATGTCGCACATGCTCTATGACATGGCGCACCGGGCAAGGCCTCTCCGCCATGATATACAGCACCAAGCAAGGAAACTTTCGTCACCGCACGGAAAGTGATCAAATCAATCACTGGCTCGAGTATAATGAGCCTTACAATTAAATTGACATTTTGAACAGGTATTTAATTTATTTCATAATCATAGGTTAGAATTTTTTTATGAAGGTACATGCTTATAAAAATCACACCATGACCCGATGAGTATGTGCCATCCTATCATAGAACTTGAAGAGTTCAATTGTAAAACAAATATAAATACAATCAAGCTGTTTCCCTATTTATGGTTAGCATACGCTCATTTATCTCTTTATTCACATCCATACATCTTCTATTATCCTTGTTTCTAACTGCTCCATCATTCGATATCCCAATCAATCTTTCTTGGGCAGCCCATACATCACTTTTCTCTCTTATTAAACTTGCCTCATCAGACTATAATACCATGCTAACCATAAATTTCCATTATACTCAAATATATTTTTGTATATCTTTCATTCTTGTTTTTATCCTATCATAAATTATATCACCTCGGATTCGTCTAAAAACACCTAATTGATAGAAAATTAATTCTACTTTAATTTATATTTTAGTTATTAAAATTTGAATGGACACATTTAATCACATAACTAACTGCGAAAATTAAGTACAAGCAAAAAATTTAAAAATACATTTTTTTCGAAGGAATATAGGACGATGACCTATATTCCTTCGCAAATGATAATAAATCATGATTGGGTGGAATGCCATATAAACTAAAGAATAAGACCAAATTTTAATTCGTATTGCATTAATTTTTTTATCACGCCATATTTACAATGACAACAACAAGTAGATTACTGCTGTCCAACTAGGAAATCCCGTTCTAGGACTAGCAGTTGACATTTTTCAGTGACAAAAACAATTATGAGCCAATTATTTCTAATTTTTCGACTGCTACTACGTGATGGAATTCCATTATCAATATTCTACGCCCACCTCCACCCGCTCTGCATATGGGGACTGAAACGGCCCCTTCACAGAACGCTAGTAAGAATGACAAAGAATGCATGGCACGAAGAGTAGCTCTAGAAGCTCCTATAGACTCGTGGTCTCGGCACAATTGTGCAAAAAATAACAATCAACGTCGGTGAAGATAATATTTACAGACATGGATTGTCGCGAGAGTACTTCAAGCCTGTGACTGTAAAACTGGGCATTACAGAGTTGACCAAGGACACTCTGGAATTTCATTTTTTTTATTCAGCAGATAGAAAGCCACTTACTATAGCCATGGCAAAACAATTTGAAGGCTGTAATGTTCTTCTTAGAGACCACTAAATACGCATGCCCAATGGGACCTTGAAGATGCCCACGGACTGCAGCGAGGAGCTCCGTTCTGTTGTAGGACACATTTGGGTGAAAGCATACCCAGAGAATGTGCTCTGAAGTTTGGTCAGGGTGATGGCATAACTGACATGAGGACGAGTTTACAAGGCGGAATCTATGAAGGTAGCTATTAAAGCTGCCGTGACCTGTAATAAACTGAGATGTCCAGAAATCTGGGACGGCCCAAGATTAACGAAGTCTAGTCCTCACATCAGGGAAAAACAAGAATGTTGTTCGTCCCACGGGGCACGAGCTCCATCGAGCCTGCCAAGAGTTCAGCAGGGCTTCCATGGTGATGCGGTTAATGTTTCTGGGGGAAATAGGGCCTTCGGGGGGATGAAGCCGAATCTCACCAATATTATAAAAATACTTAAAAAAATAAGTTTATTCCACTAGTATAAATTTATTCCACTAATTCAAACTGTTGACCAAAATTTTGCTCAAAGAGCATCTACTGAATGGTTTAAAAAATTGTGTTTTATCTTTTTAATATGAATTATGAGCCAGGTTAAAGCCAGGTGCCCGTTCCACATTAAATAGGCACACAATCATTGTAATTATTCTGCACTCACAACCATCACATCAATAAATATCATAGAAGGTATACTGTCAGCAATAATACCTGTCATCAATCCCATCTCCGACGCGATTTGTACCTCAAAAATTGATCTCAAAATCATACAAAAAGACTAGTTAACTAGGTTGGTGTAGTTAATATGAATCACATGCTTCCCAAATCAAATCAAATTTTTAATGTTTTTTCTTATTGCTAAATGGTATTCCTGAGCACAAAAATTGATATTTTGGGAAATAGCTAGCAAAAAAATTAGCCGTATTCAAATTGTTATTAAGCATATACCTACCAATGGTATATTTGACTAAAATCAAAATAAAAAAAATACATGGTTGACCTGCCATAGCGACAAAGAAGTAATAAAATCAATGTTTTATTTTCTACTATCAATAAATATTTGTGGTTAAGTAACAATATTATAATATGTCCACTAACATGGCGCCAGTATTTTCGTCAATGTCAAAATCATTTTCCCGCATTCCTTTGACTAGACATGTTTATTTTGATTCAATTTACAAAAATATTTGATTTATCTATTGTATAATAAAGCACGTGTGAAATATTCATAAAAATATACACGTCCATACTAGGTAAAGATATCCGTTCAATGTACGATAAAAATTCACAATAAAACTGAAATAAATATTTTATTATTGATAAACCTTTCTTAGAAAACCATTTTTGAAAAATTCGGAGAAAATGAGTTTTTGGCATATTAATAGACACTTAAAAATACTTGAACATATACATGCTCTTTTTTATCCATTTAAAATAAAATATGGAAAAACGTCCCTATTACTACTTTGAATAGAAGCGTCGATATGTCAAATCTCAAGTTCGGTTTTGGTTTCCGAAAAATTCGTATATTTCACAAAATTTTTCAACCCTTTCTTTCAGGCCCTTAGACGTGGGATTTCCAAGAATCCTTCCTAAGTGGAAGGTTTTGTTACTAAACCTATTATTGTTCAAAATTTTACTTCTCTACAATTATCCGTTTGGTCTGTGTAAAAAATAGGCTTTGCTCCTTCTTTGATATCTCACAATGAAAGTCAATTTTGTTATTTCAATTACAAAAGTGTTCAGAGCAATCTTTCAATCCGCAAGGACGCTTTCAGTAATTGAAACTTTGATTTAAAGGCGTATTTAAGCTTAGGATTACATATGGTATGGTCTTTATTTTGTCTTTAATAGCTTCCAAAATTTGAAAGACATACAACAATAAAACACATACGTAAAAGAGATATTTCGTATGACAATCCAGACCTCTTATGTGTTCCTCTCCGTCGCGCCATTAAAATACCCCACGAAATTATGAGTATAGTAAAACAACATGAGCCAGTCAAGTGCGCAAATTTGCGTCTTCTTGCTTGGTTGGTATATATGCGAACTGCTCCCCTCCACGGCGAAAATGCTCAAGAAGTTTCACGGGAACTATACACGAAAATAAGAAGTCTCACTTTAAATTAAAAAACAGAGCGAATCCCGTAGTTAAAAAAATGGATACATGGCCAGAGTTTAGGAGTTTTACGAATCGGTTACACATATCTTTATACACATATTAAATTGTGAATGTGGGGACGAGCAGACAGTAAAGCATATGTTGCAGGACTGCCAGCTCAAGAAATTCAACGGTACTCCACGTGGCTAGACCGGAAGCGGTGGACTGGCTGACAAAACTGGAATCGTATTGGGTCGTATTGGGCTACCTACTTAGAGTGAAATAATGATGCGTGTTCTGATTTAATCATGTTGATTAGACAGCGGCGCGATAGAACTGCATGAGAACTATATGAGAACTGTTTGGTCCGCCTTTGGTGGGAAATATATAAAAGCAAGCCAGAGGGGCTGCCTCCTCAAACCCTAACAGTGCTCCCCTCTAAGTGAATATGTTACGTCGGGGTCACCACTTTAGGTATTGGGCCATATTGGGCTAATACTTAGAGGAGTGAAATAAAAATGCGTATTCTGATTTAATTGTGTTTATTGTGAACTGTATGAGAACTGTTTGGTCCGCTCTTTGGTCCACCCCAACAGAACCAAAGCTGTAAATCTTTGACGTTGCCCATATGGGTGAATAGGATGCCTGTACCAGGGCCACACTAAAAGTAAAGTAAGTATATTTAAATAAATTTAATATATTTTCCCTAGCTGTATCTGGATTTTTACGTATAAACAATAAAATAAACATCAAACAGACAGACAAATAGTGGCATCTATCAAGTGTTCAGTTTTTCTTGGAGGTAATCTTTCATCAATGCGGATACACATTAGCTAGCGAAGAGTGTCACCATTCATTGTGGAATTTCAGTTATAAGCGAGAAATCAATTTATAATATTATTCACCAGATCTGCTCGGCTCCACACGGCTCTATTATATTCAAAATCCACAATCATTCTGTTTAATGACATCCTGCATTTTTATGTCAAACTACTGAGACATAAATCAAGACAAAACATATGTACCTACCTATCTCTCATACGGCGGAACAAATGTCTCAAATTAGTATTCGACCATCTCATTAGGTTCTCATAACTATTTACCAACATTCCGTTTCATTACGTACCTTCATATATTATTAATTTAAAATAATAACTATCGAAAATAAAATCTACAAGTATTTGTATTTTAATGTGATAATAATAAACAATTTATATAGCGCCGTTTAATGATTCAGGAACATTCCAAGGGCGCTGATCATTTATTTTTACACCATATTTTACAATGATACAAGCAAGTAGATTACTGCTGCCCAACAAGGAAACCCTCTTTACAATTTTACAGTGACAATTATTACTTATGAACTGAATAATGATAGTTTCCGCTCTACATTATGTAGGCACATAATTAAAATACTTTGTATTAATTAACCACTTCTTCAATAAACATCAAAACAGACACATAGATCATATAAAACAAATCAATCATGTCAATGTGCTTATTTATATTTTATGGAAACATGTATACTCAATAAAGAATTTGAAGTTTTCATTGCATCTTTACAATGTAGTTTCCAGCAAATAACGAAATATAAAATAGTGATTCCTTCAAATATCTTGCATGGGCCACTCATCCAACAAAATGAAAGATGTACAGCAGATATAGACCACAGAATTTGTGTGGGATGGATGAGGTTTACATCAATAACCGCCGACCGCCGTGGCACAGTTTGTAAGCCGTTCGGTTTCTGTGCGGACGTCCTGGGTTTGATTCCCAGCAGAGGAGAAATTTATTTAAATTTATTTCTCAAGCAAATATTGCTTCTATGGGCTGGAAATATTGGTTAGTTGGAAGAAATTGCCATACGGCAATAAACTAGCCACTTGCACAGGGTGCAAGGAAGTGTTCATTATTATTATTATCAATGTCCGGAATCCTATGCAATCCAAAAATGACAGCATAGTTGAAAGGAAAAATGTACCAGACAATCATCAGACCGGCACTTCTCTATGGCTCTGAATGCTGGACAATGTACTCCTACCCTAGGCGACTGGAAACTGCTGAAATTCGTATACTGAAATGGACAACTGGAGTGTTCCTTGGAACAAAATAAAAATTTCACGCAGTCGTGGAAGCCTAGGCGTTACTAATATACATAGTAAGATAGAGGAAAGACAGGTGAGATGATACGGGCACGTTGAACGCAGACCGCCAGATTACATGGTTAACCAAGCAATCTCCATGGATCTTCCTCGACTAACATCCAGAGGAAGACCATAAAATTCCTGGATAGTGCAAAACCAATTGCAGAGACAGGACAGAAAGACCTATGATTTAAGGACGAGGAGAGCAGACCTCAACTTTAGCCGGCACAGACAAAGAATTGGGATATAGCATAGGAGAAGAAGAACAAAATAAAAATTTCCTCATGGAGAGGGGCAGTTTTCACATATAACAGGCAAAAAAAACAAATTTGCGCGCTGGCCACGTCATCTCTCAAGTTATTTGCCAATAACTCTACCTTAGTTAGGTTAAATTTAATCTACAACTCACATTTCTACCTGAATGTAAAAAAATATTATGTAAGAAAATCTCATCATAAAACTAATGACGTTAAAAAGGAACATCATTTTACGAAATATTAAGTTGAGAAGTAATTAATACCTAATCACCAATCAAACAATTACAAACAACATAATATTTGAAAAATCAAAAGTCAATTGATTAGGTATATTTGGATATTCTCAGAAAAATCAAAGAACACACTAGATTTACCATGCAAACATTGACCTAACCACTAACCAATCGTCGTCCGCAAAACACTTCATGGAAATTAATATTCCAACGAATAATATTTAAATTTTAAACAAATTTATTTTGCGCATCAATATTACCATCTCAAACACTTGAAATAATATAAAAAAAAATAAAATAATTATGATAAGCAGAAACAGAACGTCCACAGCGGGGACAGTCGAAGAGGCGCCATTATATATTATAAAAGTGTATGTTTACCAAAAGCAACAAGAAAGCATATTATGGAATTTCCCGACTATGTAATCCGGATTCTCGAACAAGATGCCTTCACATCACAATCACTACAATATCGATATTCATAAACCTGTTTTGGTGTATATCTGTTAGATAATTTGCTTGACCAATTGTCACGGTGCGTAAAGCAATCCGCGTGTAAATTAAAATATTATGTACAAAAATAGATAGAGTTCACCAAGGGAAAGATTGCGGGTGAGGTCACCTGTACACAAACCAATTTAAATACAGGGATGTTTGTTTGTATATAATTTGAATCAACTAATAAAATCAGTAGACGTTTGAAGTTGCGTTTGTTTTTTATGTTGTATAATGTGTCAAATGACTTGTTTAATTTTGGATGTAGGTATATATAATATTTATATTTGTTTATGGATGTATGTATAAGTATTATTTTCTCTGTCATTTTATTTGTAAATTGTTTAGACAACTTTTTCTCAATAAATGTGAATATATTATGTTTATTATTATGATTAAAATAAGCGATCTATACCTGTAATTTAAAAGTAAAAAAATCATAAAGAATCAAACGTTACCCATTAAAAGTACGGGAATATTAGCTTTTTTCATTATAATAGTTTGTAGTGTGTTGTTATTCCATAGTATAATATCGGGTGATGTATGTAATTATTTCAACGAGCGGTCACCAAAATAATGAAACCTTTTGGTTGTGATTTATGGTTCGCGGCGTTATTTATCGCATTGCTTGGAGGCATTATGCAAATATACAACTTTGAATGACGTCCACGATACGGCCTATAAAAATACAATAAAAAGATTCACAAATCTAAAAATCATAATATATCCACGGCACTAAAGTATTTTAGAATTTAAATAATTCCAATGTACGATAAAGTTACCATAAAGATTAAATAACATGGCATTAAACATTATCTCTTATTTTTAACATTATTTGTAAACAAAAAATATTCAGTCAGAAAGAATCAATAACTGGTCGATATAACAAAAACAATGTCAAGACTGGTTGATATTAGAATAACAATATCAAGACTGATTAATATTGCAATAACCATATTAAGACTGGTTAATATTATAATGACATTGTTAAGACTGGTTGATATTGCAATGACAATGTGAAGACTGGTTAATATTGTAATGACAATGTCTAGACTGGTTGATATTATGATAACAATGTCAATACTGGTTGATATTACAATAACAATGTCAATACTGGTTTTATATTCCAATAAAAATGTCAAGACTGGTTAATATTACAACAACAATGTCAATACTGGTTTTATATTCCAATAAAAATGTCAAGACTGGTTAATATTACAATAACAATGTCAATACTGGTTTTATATTCCAATAAAAATGTCAAGACTGGTTAATATTACAATAACAATGTCAATACTGGTTAATATAACAATAACAATATCAAGACTGGTTGATATTACAACAACAATTTTAATACTGGTTGATATTTCAATAACAATGTCAACACTGGTTAAATGGGTCGATGGCAGAGCGGTTAGCGCGCTGGGTTAGTAATCCAGTGGTCGCGAGTTCGAATCCTGCCTCGACCGATTTCGTTCACCTATAGCACAAGCATTTATGCTTATTTTAGGGAACGTAGGAAGATGTATGTATATGTACTTGTTTAACAAGGACATATTCATTTTTTTTAAATAAAAATTACAATAACAATGTCAAAACTGGTTAATTTTACAATAACAATGTCAAGAATTCCAAATTCCAACAGTTCAACTATGTACTTATAAATGTAAAAACGGCTTAGCAAGAATTAGTTGTTTGGTAATCTACTTAACCCACATTCTATTAAAAAAATACATGAAATAAAACTTTTATCTGTATAATTTCACAGCGTATGTATATATTACAGGTTTACGGTTGGAAATAAATGGTGTGCCAGGATATACTAAGCAACGGAGTTACCCCAGAGGATGCGCAGGAGGACTGATGATAGTGGAGGCGTACGACCCAGAAACCAGACCTCAACATCATGTGGGACAGTTGCTGAAGAAAAAAAGAAGGTTCAGTGGAGCATACAGAATCTTTGATCGATCAATATCTATAAAAGAATTTTTGTAAACAATGGTGAAGAGAGGACTATAGACAAGAGGAGTAAAATTATTATTATTATTGTTGTGTTAGTTTTGTATTTAAGTCTCTGTAAACGAAAAAGTTATCGACATCGTCAAGTAAATATGAATTATCAATAAAATTGTTTTATTTTTTCTTAAAATAAATATTCTAGCAAATAAATTAATAATAACTCAATAACGTACAGGTATTGTGTGTTTAGAGATCGACTTTAATATTTTTTTTATATAAAAATAAAACTGAAGTATTTTTGTATTCGCGCGTTTAACTCCAGTAGTAATGTGAGTAATGATCGTGGACTGTGGATAGTCATCTACAAGAAACTAGTGTTAATCAATAATATGTAGTTGGAATGTTAGCTCATATTTATCTACTGCTGATAGTGATGGTCAAAGGAGCATTGTATATTGTCAAGACGGCCTCAAGACGGCCTCCATCAGACCAATAACATGGAAGATCATGAATGTCAAAAATACAAGGAAAAAAATATATTAAAAATCCAATGTTTGTGTGTGTGCAACTATCAAAAATATTCGATTTACATACACAAATAAAAATGAACTTATAATTCAGCAGGCCAAGTCAGTAAAAAAGTCGAGATCCGACAACGTATCGCCGCTCTTCTCGCCATGTTTACGCCCGTGACAACAATTCGTAGTCACTAAGCGCTGTCGAGTTCGTAAATGCACTTATTAGTATTTGTCGCCGTTAGGCTGGCTTGCTGTACATTTTTTAATTATCATTTATGGCAATACACAATATTTTCCCCGTGATTTGAATAAATGTCAAATTTGTTTACATAAATTTGTTAAATAAATATAATATGGTCATATTTTAAAGCTCGAAAGCAAGTTATAATACGATTAAATTAACTACTTTTGTGTTTATTGAATGTTTTGAGAGTAATTTTAAAAAATATTTTTAATTATATTTCGATCAATTTATCAAGTGTGATGACAGCAGCGTGTTATTTTTTTACTAAAAACTACGCCGAATTTTCTTTTGTTAAGTGTTAAAATACATATGTGATAAAATTGCTTACAAGAATACTTTCTCAAAATGAAAAATTATTTCAAATCTATACTTACGGAAAACATTTACGGACGCATAGAATTATAATGTTATAATCTAAGTACGGACGCATATTTCCAATAAATATATAACCATATAAAACTTTTGTTACGCGGTAATTAGCAATAAATGAATTCCGCGGAATATTTAATGGGTTTGAAGAATCTCTTAAACGGCGTCGTTTAACCCGTTTATATAATTATTCTCAAAATAAATATGAAATTTGGCATTGTTCGCGTAAAAAATGACATTTAATTCAACATGGCGGCGTTAGATCTTGTCTCTCGCCTCGATGTCGACCCAATCTCGCCGTCAAATAAGTGGGCGAGAACGATTCGACGCGTTATCTGCTTAGTGACTACCAAAACTGTCAAAATATCGACTATTCGATATTTTGACAGTTAATCTCGACATTTATCGGTCGAGATCTACTTACAGACTTAGCCTGCTGGTGCGGTTTAGGGGTGACGTTTACAAACCAATTTCTCAATAGATGGCGTTACAAAAGTTTCTTCGTCACTTCATAGATGGCAATGGTCTTTTAGCTTATATTAAAAACAACAGATTTTCATGATTAAAAAATATAGGACCTTAAAAATAATAGGAAAATTGGATTGATAATGAACTCAATAAGAATACATAATATTTTATCCCTTTATTAATTAAGAAAATTGTTTTATCCATTAGAATTACAAAGACAAATCCTTCTTCTCACCATTTTCAAGGGATGTTTTCTTTTGTAAATCATACAGTATTACTTTTTCCGATTTCCGTAGTAATACAAACTCAAAACAATTTTCGAACTTGTTGTCTTTTGAAACTCAGGTAAACTTAGGTAAACTTTGTTATTTTAGTGTTTATTTTATACATATAGGATTGATTTATACATAAAAAAATAATAAGAGCAAAAGCTGAATTACGATAAAAAATAAAGACTGACACTACGAAACCTCAGCCATGTATCGATGTCTTGGTCGAGTCGATGTCTTGGTTATACTTCAAGTTTGCTCATCACTAACTACGAAACATAATGATGTATTATATTACATATATACCCGACATTTACAAAAAAATGGAGAACAATTAACCCGAGAACGTATGAACTATGTATATATCTCTTACTGAATGTAAAATAATAGCCAAGATCAAAATTATGGCGCCAATAATCAAACATCGTGTAAAAAAACACAAAATTAACGCGTTTTTATAGACAGCAAAAAATACTCTCATTAGGATACCCACATTTTTTATAGTGCATCGTCCTTACATAAGGAGCGGTTGGTGAAATAGTGTAAAAATATTCACGTATATCATTTTATTAATGTAATAATACGACCGCTTTAGCGTATTGGCAAGCCGATAGGCTTCTGTGTCATGGGCTTGATTCCCAGCAGAGATTATTTTTGCAAATAGTTTATCGCACAATTCTTGCTGAACTCAAAAACACTGGTTAGTTGGGAGATATTTCTATTTGCAATATACTCGTCATTTGCATAGAACTTAAAAAAATATCATGTATTAAAGAATGGATAATCAGTGAGCGGATCGAGATCGAAGGAAAATAAACGCGTTTAAGATATTGTGGTGTTGGAGAAGGATTCTCTAAGTATATATAACGGGATGAAGGACAAATGTATCCATACTTCAAGAGCTCCATATTAATGCCAGAATATCTACACTCTGTACCTAAAGGATACTCCTATTCCTTGGCCATGTATCAAGGAGAGAAAGTGAAAGCCATTAGACGTCAATAAAGCTGAGGAACGTTCCATGAAAAGACCGAGAGGTATATCACTGATCGGATGAATCGACCAGGTCAACAAAACTACCAACTCCACTATTGGAGATGTGACACCTTGCTGGAGACAGATGCTTGGAGGAACTTTGTGTGGTGAACTAAATCATGAGGAAAACAACGCTTAGAGAGAGTGTTTATAGAATACACATATTATGTAAATGTGCTGGTTAAGTATTTCCATATACCCAGTTTTAACTAATGATTGATGATAATTTCTGATGCACTTTAATAATATTTTATCGATTAAAAACCGTTTTTTAGCTTTGTAATATAACTTCGCGTTTCGGTTCGTCGACGAGGCCCTCTTCGATTGGGCATATTTTTGTTGACATATGTGGATATCACGTTTCGCAATTACAAACAAAAATCAGTGATTTATGCTAAGTCAACACACTTAAGTGGAATTAATTAAATAAATTATTGTAGGTATTCAGTGATCGCATAATATATTTGATATACCTAAAAACAACGTATGCTTCGGTCAAACTTAAATATCAAACCGATTTAAAATCACGACTTTAAGAGTGCTACCTATGCAAAAACTAAATCGGCTAAATAACAGAAAACACTTTACAATAATAAAAATCACCTAATGCACTATGAAGTTCCATGTTTGAAGAAAATTATCGCTTGCACACTACATCCATCTGGTATTATACATCCGTCCATCCCAATCTATCTAGTAAGTTGCGGCTAAAGGTAGACACCTTAATGTATGACTCGTCAACCGCGACCTATCACCAAATGTGGCGGCTTGAATAGCCAACACGAGCACTAAGGACTATGGGGAGGAGCAGCCCCTTGTCAACAGCTTATCGGTACCCGATCGCGTATTTGCCTTTCCGTTTTGATTAATATTTTAAAACAAAAAATAATCATACACAAAAAATGCCTCTAACAGTCTTGTAACGCTCAATCAATACGTATGGTAAAATTTATAAACCTGTGGACGATTGAAAGACGCGTGCCTTGAATTGAACACGTATTAACAGGAAAAGTTTACGTTGTTAAACCGTGAGCATTTGGAGGACACGTGCCTTGAATTCAACACGAGTTTTTAAGTGCAATAGCGCAACAAACTAGTGCTTAATTCTAGGCAGTACTTGCCTCCTAATCAACACGGAAAGGTAAATACGCTACCCGATCCAAGTTCGATTGGCAAACCCCCTCGGTAGGTGTTGGACTCCATGGGGTAGTGGTATGAAATATGCTAAGTAGAATCCTTGTGTTGTCCCAAGAGCGGCCATCTTGGGGATAAACAAGACAAATGCGTTTGTGGGGTCTGCGAAAATCCTCTTATTTTTATCTTTTTGTGATGGGAGTAGTAGCACTCTTAAAATCAAGTTTTGAAGTATTCAAATCTTTTGGTCAAAGCGCCTTGTGTATCTCTAATGAGCGCATTACGTTCTCTCGGAGACATCTCATCACGAACGAGATTTATTGAATGAATTATTTTGATTATGTTAATGTAAGTCAGATAAAATTCCAGAGTGATTTGCGGCATTTTATTAAAATTTAAAAAGTTTTTTTTTACATTCCACATTTTTAATAAAGATGTTGTTAACGAAGAAGACGTCTGGCTTATTCTAATTTTGTAATGTATTTACGTGTCAGAGAGGCAACATGTTGTTGAAAAAAAATACAAAATTAAATATATCCGGGTATTGAACATTTTTATTTTATATGCAGGTAATAAATTTGCTATATTTAGTATATTTTAACTCAAATTATTTTTTTTTTCAATGTTCCAAACTGTCACTTCATGATAGAACTCCATAATCAACTAGAATTATGAAAAAATATGTATATATAATTTTAAGTTCTATTTAAATTTTTCGCAAACGCGACTCCCATTCACCGGTATCGCTCTATGCTGATCGATCTTTAAATACACGCCTTAAGGCCCTACTATACCCTGGATATACGGATGTACGCAAAAATGCACACTAAATTAGCTTCTAATGTATGAAACACGAGAAAATATTGTATATCACCTGATATGTGATATACAACATTTTATCGTGCGAAAATGGTAAAATTTAGAGGTTTTTTTTAAATAGCAAGAAGAGTCATTGAAATTTTATAATAATAAAAAATTCAGCCGGTAGATTTTCATATTCTCTATCGAATAAAGTAAAAATATACTTCATAGGCCTTGTAGTTTTTTAGTTACTTACAGTAAAAAAATAAAAAAGGGTTTTACTAAAACTAATTTTACAAGAAAAGTATTAAACAAATTCAAAATTCAAAAAAATCATGCAATAGATTAAAGATGTACATACAAACTGTTCCTTATTTCAAAGACGTATCTTTTGAGGGTATTAGGGAAATTATTTTCAAAATATAATGTATAGCCTACTATAGCCTCTTAAAGAACATCTTGCGTGTTTCCGTTTGAAAAAAGACACTTCGGTCTTTGCGACGCATTTACTTGAGAGTGAGCATTCCTTTGACTCACAAACCTCGATCAATCTCATACATAATTCTAGTTGACCAAAATATTCTTCTTCTGAACCTAGTTTAATACCACTAGGGCCTATTGTGATGTGGACTTCCAGCTGTCTTTCTACCTTTTGGGGGGTATTCCAGGCATCCTTCTTCTCTCTGGTTTTATTAATTTTAATTTTTTTAATTGCTTCTCGCGCAACTGACAGGAACTAGTTAAATATTTGTTTAACACGCACCCAATAATGAGTTACCGCATACTTAATAGTAGGAAATCAATGCATAGAGGGGTACTGAATTCATTTATAAAAGAAATGAGAAATAGAGCGCCGTTCAATGATTCGGGATCATTCCAAGGGCGCTCATATTCTGTCTAATTTTGCTCTACGAAACAAGGCTGTTTTCAGCCATTTAGAGAAAGTGCTCCTGCTTTGTGCACTGCAGACATCTGTATGCAATCTATTCCATTTTATTCCATTCCACTCACACTAAAGCATCGATCACCGCATTTTTGGCTCCGTCTAACTCCTTTAGGGAGTTGTTCCTCTGATCCATAAATCCTGAATATGAGATGACACAGCTATTGATTGTATTGTGGTGCCAAGTTACTAAAAGCATTCAACATCGTCAAACAAATTTTAAAGACCACTCGCTCTGGACACTTCAACCAGTGTAGTCCGTTTGGTATGGTCAGGTAAGCTTGATATCTGATTCCTAAGCCACAAATCTCGGATTCGATTCCCGGTGAAGACACAGTTGATCAATATGTGTTCAGTCTAGATTTGCGAGACAATGAATACCATAAGTCTCCAGAATGTTGCAACTTGTTATTGAATGCGCATTCAATTAATATTTGATAAAGTAACTACCTATTAGTTGCCCGAGAACCAATAATAATAAACACTTCCTTGCACCCTGTGAACGTGGCGAGTTTATTGCCAAATATCAATTTCTTCCAACTAACCAGTTTTTCCATCCCATAGAAGCAATATTTGCGAGAGAAATGAATTTGAATAAATTTCTCCTCTGCTGGGAATCGAACCCAGGACGCCCACACAGAAACCAAATGGATTACCAACTGTGCCACGACGGTCGGCACAATTAAAAAAATAGCAATACAATTTAAGACTTAAGTTTTCTGAACTTGGGGTCACTTTGAAATATCAGAAATATGTGACAGTTAAAAAAATTGAGAAGCACTATTCAGGTATCCTTCAAAATCTCATGTGGTCTAAGCGAGTATTAGATATAAATATTTGCAAAATTTTAAAATAATCTAAAGAGTACTTTAGTCTTTAAAATGAACACGCCGTACATAGCACACAGCACATAGCACACACAGATACATTGTGATGAAACTTTCAGAATACAATCTCGGCATGATACTAGTTGATAATCTGCAACTCCCCACTATCAGTGAGTGAGGAGTAAAAAATAAAATATTTACATTGATATTGGTTTATATAACGTCAATAATAAATAATCTTTTTAGTACAAGAGTACCGATTATTTGATTCAGGTTAAAAAATTTAATTTGGCCAAAAATTAGATGTACCAATATGTGAATTTTATTCTATCCGGGGTATCCTGTAACGCTTTTCATTTTGGCATCTCGTTGATAATTTATGGGATATTAATGTAATGTAGTACAATTGTTTTGGCGTAGGTATATTTGTCTTACGTCAAGTACAGCAAATTCGAGAAACAGATTCGAGAATTTCGCAGTCTCCTACCACATTCCGTTTGGAACGTTTCAGAGCTTATAGCCCTATTCATCCCCGGAGAGGCTGTTCATCGGACGAAACAAGGAACTTCTATCAGGCATATTTCATACCACTTCCCCAAAGAGCCCTACCACAAGCGTGAAGGCCCGCCAATCATGGCGAAATTGGAATTTCGCGAAACAGTTGGTCGGATGGATATCTGCTTAATGCAGTAGGATATTATCGCAATAATAGAAGCATTCAATAAAGCATAAAACTTTGAATTTCGCCACCATTAATAATGCTTAAAAAGCACGACAAATAACGGCATATGTACTTATGGAATATGAATATGTCGCAAGTTCAAATGTTTATATTGGATACATAAATACCTACATTTATATGCGTGTGAAGGTTGGGTTTTTGCAGAGGAATGTTTGCGCATGCGCGATTTCTTGGTATGCCAGCGGCAATAGTCAAGTATAGTCAAATACACAAGACATATATTATGTACCTAGTGCAGCAGCGTTTATTTACTTCGACTATCGGATTCCCTCAGTCACTGGATACTTATACATATTTCTGACTCGACATAATATTATAATACAAGAGGATACTTTATAAGACAAAATATATTAATTCGTTTATTTTGTATCGCTTCTGTAGCGACTAACAGGTAACTATGTCAACACAATAACCAACCACATCTCGTATTTTATTACACACCCCAGCATACACGATCTCTCCTCTATACATCACACTGCATATACGCTTTTGCAGCAACTAAAAGGTAACTATGTCAACCCAATAACCAACCACACCTCACACTTTACTACACACCCCAGCATACACAATCACTCATCTACACATCCCACTGCATAAAAGCTTCTGCAGCAACTAACAGGTCAACCCAATAATTTAACCACACCTCACACTTTATTACACACCTCAGGATACACGATCACTCATCTACACATCACACTGCACATACGCTTCTGCAGCAACTAACAGGTAACTATGTCAACCCAATAACCAACCACACCTCACACTTTACTACACTCCCCAGCATACACAATCACTCATCTACATATCCCACTGCATAAAAGCTTCTGCAGCAACTAACAGGTCAACCCAATAATTTAACCACACCTCACACTTCATTACACACCTCAGGATACACGATCACTCATCTACACATCACACTGCACAAACGCTTCTGCAGCAACTAACAGGTAACTATGTCAACCCAATAACCAACCACACCTCACACTTTATTACACACCCCAGCAACCATAGTCAACATACACCCTCATGCCCTCTGGATCAGTGTTAAGAATATTTTTCTTTCATCACTAAATTAAATATAAAATGGTAATAATGTATACATGTAATGATACTGAGCGTGGCTATGTTGTTTAAATTACACAAAACCTGTTTAATTTTCCAGTAATTGTTTGTGTACTTTAAATAAAATAAAAAAGATCAGCGCCTGTTGAATGATCCTGATTCAAAGGTAAATAATTTCTTCATAATTCTATACATATATTATACAGTACTTACTTTTTTATAACTTGTTTAACAATAGTGTTGTTTATGAGCAATAAACAAATATGAACAAATAAAATACATAAAAAATGGGTATTTTTATAAGAGAATATCATGAATGATCCCGATTCAACGCTAAATAATTTCTTCAAAATTCTAGACATATATTATACAGTATTTACTTGTTTAATAATTTTACAGAAGTGTTGTTTATGAGCAATAAATAAATATGAATAAATAAAATACGTAAAAAATGGGTATTTTTTATCAGAGAATATCAACATAAAAACAACCACATTGTATCTTTTAAGGATAGTCATAGAAGAGTATCTCGAAGCGATACAGACAATTGTTTGCCTATGTTTATATTAAACAATACAAATACCTTAAAAATGCGGAAGTGACTAAACATTAATTCAATGTGACATTCCATCTTGTTTGTGACCTGATAAGGTGATCACAGAGTTTGGTATTGATCAGATCATATCAGCGGTCACTAACCTGCAGTCCGCGATCACCATTTCTTCATTTCACAGAAATAAAAGAGTTAATTTTCAAATTCAAGGACAATTCATTATGATTTTAAGTGACACCATTGAAATCATCAAATTAATGTGTAGATACTACAAAAATATTTATTTCTTTTTCTTCTTCTTCTTTGCCCTTTTCCCATAGCAAAAATATCTATTTACCGTCTAATAAAAAACCTTTTATTAAACTAGAAAATATAACGTGAGTTTTTATAAAAAAAATCAACAATAAGAACTGATTAGTTCTAATAAAATTAGTTCTGTTAGTGGTTTTATTTATATCAATGATTTCGTTTATGCATTAATAAATAAAACACACCTAAATGAATTTGTTTTAAAACAACCACAATATTAACTCTGAAAGTATCAACAAAATAATATATGTAAATTATCCCGGGTAGAATTTTGGTAGAATGTTCACAATGCAAGCTTTTTATTTAGTTTAACCCATGTTCAGATTAATGAGTAAATTATATTTTTCCCATCCAAAAAATAAAGGTTGAGGACTGCTGAACTAGACAATATAATGTATTCGAAAATACAAAATACTATGAATATATTAATATACACATCAACAATACATGTCAGTATGAAAGATTGTATATTATATCCTAGTACATAATGTATTATGTAGGAACGCAGAAAAATCCATAAAAAACTGTTTACCTAATATTGTAACTTAACAGGTACACATAGGTATATACATTTCTATATATATTATTATATGAATAAAAAAATTATTTTTATATTTTATATTTTTTTCCACAAAAATAACAGTTTACCTAATATTATAATTCTACTTAACAGATACATATGAAAATATTATTTTATAATTTTGAAAAGTATATTAATATTTATTAAAAAATTGGTTTTGAATATAAGATAATATGGTATAGATTTTTTCGGGAACAAAATAAACAAGTGTAGTATTGTGAACACTTCCTTGCATCCTATTATATAACAGCAGCAAGTTTATGCTCAAATAGCAATTTCTTCCATACAACGAGGGTTTTGAACTAAGGGAAGCATGAATTGTAAAGAAAGTTAGTTTGACGATATATTATCTCGAGATAAATTAATCCAGTTTCTTGCTGAATGTATCTCAATACTAAAGAGCTTTCATATTCCGCACTGTTGTAGTACGTTCAACAGATTTTTCTTTGTGTATTGCACTATTGCCGTATCTTATTCCAATGAAGATAACGATTATTGAAAGAAATTTGATGATTTATACGTAATATATACTAAATCTTCTTCTTATCGTGTCGGTCAGACTACAGCCCCCTTCGCTCCCAAAATGCCACAACTCCAACTACTTTGTCCTCGAGGCGGGCTCGCTCCGCAAAATCTCTCCAGTCACAATGTTCGGGAATCAATGGACATGCGAGGAGATGCTCGGTGTTCTGCTCCTGCCCACACTCACACATCGAGTCCTCAATAATTCCCCATCTCTGTAGGTTCTTCTTTGTGCGGCCTACCCCAGTCCTAATCCTGTTTAACGTTTTCCATATTGGCCATGGGAGGTCATGGCCTGGTGGTAGGGTTTCCATTGGAGTGTTGAAAATAGTCCCTTGCGATTCCCTTGCTGAGTCCCTCCATAGACGTTTTCTCGCATTCTCGGGTGTGTCTGTCAAGGGGTTGTATACTAAATACTATTTTTTAATATTATTTCCAATTTACTCGTATATTTTTAAAAAGTTAAAATAATAGGCAATGGTAAAACAATAGGCAATGATGGCGCATTTGTCCGTATTTCATAAATATTTTAAATGCCATTGGACCTGGGGGGGGCAAGTCTGGTCAAGCGGTGAAATCAAATTCCTCGTGATTACCCATGTCATGGATATAATTATCTTATAGAGTTGTATAAAATCTTTATATATTATACGCCTCCATATAATAATTATATCCATGATATGGGTAATCATGAGGGTTTTGATTCCAATGTTTGACGGGACTTGCCCTCCGTAATATAAAATATCAAGGGATACAAAGTTTTCTCTTCACGTATTGCAAGTACTATTTCACAGTTGTTGTATAAAAACAACTGCGTCGAAGGTACCACATTGAAAGCTTAAACGTAAGCAACGATCATAAAATAGAGGGGATACGTAATTGTGACAACTGCAATTTGACTACCTCTGTTATTTGAATATTTTGGTCACAGTAGATCATACGCAGGTGTATTGAAGTTAGGGTTCTCGTCTCTTTCATGTTCTAAGGTAAAGATTCGCTTCGTATTAGAATATATATAGATAATAATTTATTAAAAAAAAACAAACAGATAAAACAAAATAAAATTAGATTACAAATTTGGGAATTCTTCTCGAAAATAATGAACACTTCCGAAAATTTAAAACTGAGATAAACATCGTTTGACACTAATAATATAAAAGTTCCTACACTTAATTATCACTTCATGCACGTACGTAAGGTTTGAGATAGACATTATCTTCTTTTAGGATCGAATTTGATACTATTAATCATCACCATCCTCAAAAATTCACGATTATCATATGCCATCTGTGTGATGAATCAGAAACTACACAAACGAAACCACGCCTCCAACTTTTTACCTACAAGATCAGAAAGTCTGTACCTGCAAAAGCACAAAACGCAGTACGATTATTTATTTTTAAGACTTGGCGCATGACAAGAGTGGTAAATCCGTGAGAGACAAGGACGGAGAGAAAGTTAAGATGTAGGTACATAATATATACAAAATGTGTATGTATGTATATTATGATGGTGTCTCACATATAATATATTATATAGGTAGGTATGTATTATGTGTGTATGTATAAAACCGCGGTCATCTTACTACATATATTGGTATGTGTGTGTATAATATTATGATAGTAGCCGCTAGTTCGGGTTATAACGACCTCCGAAACAAACGAACGACCTTGTTCATCCAGTACCGTGGTGTCGTACAGGAGGATTTATCTAATTATTTTTTATTTCATTTTTTTACTCCTCACTAAACCAAAGGGAGATGGTTTAGTAGGTATCTGTTTATATTTTTATTGCAGAATATCAACTAGTATCATGCTGAGATTGTATTCTGAAAGTTTCATCACAATGTATCAGTGTGTGTGTGTGTTTGCTGTGTACCATGTGCTGTGTGCTATGTAATAATAATAATAATAATGATCACTTCCTTGCAACCTGCGCAAGTGGCGATTTTATTGCCGTATGGCAATTTCTTCCAATTTACCTGTGTTTCCAGCCCAGAAATGCAATATTTGCGTGAGAAATTAATTTAAATCAATTTCTCGTCAGCTGGGAATCGAACCCAGGACGCCCGCACAGAAACCATGTACTGTGTACTATGTGTTATGTATGGCGTGTTTATTCTACTTTATCGATTAAACACTCATTCGATTGTTTTCAAATTTTGAAAATTTGTGTATCTACATAATATTCACTTAGACCCCATTAGATTTTGTGTATCTACATAATATTCACTTAGACCCCATTAGATTTTGTGTATCTACATAATATTCACTTAGACCCCATTAGATTTTGTGTATCTACATAATATTCACTTAGACCCCATTAGATTTTGTGTATCTACATAATATTCACTTAGACCCCATTAGATTTTGTGTATCTACATAATATTCACTTAGACCCCATTAGATTTTGTGTATCTACATAATATTCACTTAGACCCCATTAGATTTTGTGTATCTACATAATATTCACTTAGACCCCATTAGATTTTGTGTATCTACATAATATTCACTTAGACCCCATTAGATTTTGTGTATCTACATAATATTCACTTAGACCCCATTAGATTTTGTGTATCTACATAATATTCACTTAGACCCCATTAGATTTTGTGTATCTACATAATATTCACTTAGACCCCATTAGATTTTGTGTATCTACATAATATTCACTTAGACCCCATTAGATTTTGTGTATCTACATAATATTCACTTAGACCCCATTAGATTTTGTGTATCTACATAATATTCACTTAGACCCCATTAGATTTTGTGTATCTACATAATATTCACTTAGACCCCATTAGATTTTGTGTATCTACATAATATTCACTTAGACCCCATTAGATTTTGTGTATCTACATAATATTCACTTAGACCCCATTAGATTTTGTGTATCTACATAATATTCACTTAGACCCCATTAGATTTTGTGTATCTACATAATATTCACTTAGACCCCATTAGATTTTGTGTATCTACATAATATTCACTTAGACCCCATTAGATTTTGTGTATCTACATAATATTCACTTAGACCCCATTAGATTTTGTGTATCTACATAATATTCACTTAGACCCCATTAGATTTTGTGTATCTACATAATATTCACTTAGACCCCATTAGATTTTGTGTATCTACATAATATTCACTTAGACCCCATTAGATTTTGTGTATCTACATAATATTCACTTAGACCCCATTAGATTTTGTGTATCTACATAATATTCACTTAGACCCCATTAGATTTTGTGTATCTACATAATATTCACTTAGACCCCATTAGATTTTGTGTATCTACATAATATTCACTTAGACCCCATTAGATTTTGTGTATCTACATAATATTCACTTAGACCCCATTAGATTTTGTGTATCTACATAATATTCACTTAGACCCCATTAGATTTTGTGTATCTACATAATATTCACTTAGACCCCATTAGATTTTGTGTATCTACATAATATTCACTTAGACCCCATTAGATTTTGTGTATCTACATAATATTCACTTAGACCCCATTAGATTTTGTGTATCTACATAATATTCACTTAGACCCCATTAGATTTTGTGTATCTACATAATATTCACTTAGACCCCATTAGATTTTGTGTATCTACATAATATTCACTTAGACCCCATTAGATTTTGAAAGAATCTGATCAGTGCTTCTCAATTTTTTAACTATCAAATATTTCAAAGTGACCCCTAGATCAGGAAACTTGAAATTTGATATTTGTATTTTCAAATTGCTAAAAGGCACATCACTTTCATAAAACGGCATTGAAGAATTATCAATTTATAATAAAATATTTAAAATAAAAATAATTCAACAAACTTATTTCATGAAAATGCTGAAAATTTTCCATACACAATATGAAGACTTTGTTTTTAAATAAATTTGTTTTGTTAAGGGTGACATGAACACATCGATAAGATATTCCACACAAATATTTATTTATTTAACTTCATGTACATTATAATGTCTACAATGGCGAGTTAATTGCCACAAGGCAATTTCTTCCAACCAACCAAAGCAACGTATGGTCATAAATAGTAAATCGGTATGTACATTAAATTTACAACAAACGAAAATAATATTTAGAGTAAATTCACAGCAACAAAGTAAGGAAGGGAATAGAGGTTGAGGGAGGGGAGGTAGGATAGATATGGGGTATAAGTTAAGAATTATTAGACAGGTAAAACAGCTTTAGTTTCTTTTTAAAAAGTTGAATCGATTGAGACGTCGTAGTATCATTACTTAAAGTGTTCCATAGTCTTGCTGATTGTACTTCAAAAGAGGAACTGAAAAATTCAGTAGAATGAATGGGAAAAGCTAGTGCGGTACGTTCGGCAGATCGAAGAGGCAGACCGTGATTTGACAAGAAAATAACCTTATTCTTTAGATATTGTAGTGAATTTGTGTTGTTAATTAAATTATACAAATTATACAAATACTTGTCGATGAGATATAATAGGTTCCTTCTTCGTCCTCTTTTTCATGTAAAAGGTCATTTGACCTGTTCTTGAGGTGAGAGGAGAAGGTTCAACTGTCCTTCCATCTCTTCACTAGTCTTCTGGATAGTCTTGTATTGTTGGGTATTTCTGTCTTCACGTTTTTACCAATTCTATTGACGTCCATCCGTACAACATGGTCTCTCTAAAAGTGTCTTCTGCTACGTCTCCATCTTGTCCTCGACACCACATATAGACCAGATCCTCTCATTCCTGGTGCGGTCCCAGAGGGTTCTTCGTGTAATGGAGCGTAGGGTCTTCATTTCGATCTTTCCAAGACTACTACTACTTAACAAATATAAAATAAATATTGTAATTCAAAATAGCAGAACTTTTGAGACATACAATAAAAGGCAAAAAAGACGTTTCTGTAAGTCACTGAACTCCTTAACGGCTAGACCAATTTTGATTATTTTGTTTTTTATTATCATTTTCTGGTGTCCCGTAAGAGTCGGGTAATCGAAAATACAACACGCAAAATAACCTCCAATATAGTTCACCACCCATTCTGAATGTTGTCTTTCTCGTGTGAGCCGAGACTGATGTGGGGGGATTACTCACATGATGTGTCGTGCTTCCTTTTATAAGTTGATGCACACCCGCACACGTATCTCTGGCTACCCCACACTGTGGGATATGCCGTGATGGTGTGTGGCTATCTTTATGTTTGCTGAACCAGCTATTAGCAGGCAAGCCAAAGATCGGGGAGGACAATGTCTGTCGGGTCTGCTAGTCTTAAAATATTCATTTTCCAACTGTCGATTCGTTCAAGAGAATGAAATTCTTTTGAAGTAAGAGACAGTTAAAATCAAAAACGCGTGTATGAAGGAATTGTATGCAGGGTCTATTTTTTCACGGCTTTTCCAACTTTGAAGAAAAAAAACACCGATTTAGAGGCTTCGCAGCATATATGTTCCATATACGGATTTGCTCAGAATTCGGAGTAGAACAATTCGTGTGTCTGTGTGTGTGTGTGTGTGTGTGTGTGTGTGTATGTGTGTGTGTGTGTGTGTGTGTGTGTGTGTGTGTGTGTGTGTGTGTGTGTGTGTGTGTGTGTGTGTGCGTGTATGTATGTGTGTGTGTGTGTGTGTGTGTCTGTGTGTCCGTCCCCCCTTATAACTTTTGATCCGCTCAATTTACAGAGCCAAAAATTTCAGAATATATAAACAGTTATAGGCCTACAAAACTTTTAAACTCAGATTTTTTAATTTTTGTTTCAGTCAGGATATCAGAATAATTTGGATTTATGGGTTTATAGTTTGGTACTTATTCTTCAACTATACATGCTATCGCTATCGACAGTTGGATCTCATGTGTTACATGCAACTAGTTATTCTAAATGACAATTAAAATTATATCCTTTACAGAACTAAAATCTTTTAATTTGAATAGCGAATTGTAATACGTTGTGTAGAGATTTTTCTGTAGTCGATGATTTTTTAACTCCCGGAAGGGGTGTGCCAATAGAAGTATGGCGATGAATCTTTAAGAGATTCAGCAATGCCCATCTAACCACAGAGAAAAACAATTACATATTCAATGATAGAGACGAAAAATATTCGTGATGTGGGCGAACTGATTCATCAAGATATCAACCACAGAATATTAAACGTAAACATTCATACCAACTTTATAATCAATATAGTATATTTTAATCACAAATCGGATAATGAATCAGAATTAAACTGCGTCATAGAAAAAAGTATAATATTTTATTTTTTTATTTTTATAACTGTCACTTCTTGATAGAACTCCATAATCAGATTAAATGATAAAAATATTAAATAGTTACTCGTTCTATTAATTGAAGTCTGCAAACACCATCACTATTACAGTATCACCATTCTGCGATGCTTATTATAGAGCGATATCAGTAAAAAATACTATATACATAACACCACATATCATTATTCAAGGTTTTGTGTTTATTATTTATAAGGATTCAATTATTTTTACTTAAGTATTTTAATTCTACATGTAAGATGAGTAAAAATGTACAATGAAGGCAATGTGTTTTCAGTCTGGATCTGTGAGACAATATATATATATATACCTACTGCACATATTAGAAGTCTCCAGAATGAGGCGAATTGTTATTGTGTGCGTGTTAAATTAATATATATTATTTTTTTTACTAATGATATTAATAACAATTAAGCACTACAAATAATAACGCTCAATTATTATTATTACCATTATACACTTCCTCAAAAGAATTAGCAGATCAATGGGTCTATTGTAAATTATTTAAAAGAGCAAAATAAAATGCAACAAACCCATCATCAAGCTTTCAATTGGGAATAGTTCACCCATCCAGATACTTAACATATCAAAGGATTAGGCTCTGAGGAGGTCTCTATACTACCTAACAACCCTACTGATTCCCGAATATTAACGTTTAAAAAATCTTTAACGATTCTACATGTATTCATAATTACCGTTTTTTGCATTTTTATTATTAAATTTTTCGATAAATCTATAATTTCTAAATTACGGATTAACGATTTTGGAATAATGCCAGTGGCTGAAATAATGAACGGTAATATTATTATTTTACGAGAATGCCAAAGTCTTTTAATCTCATTACCTAAAGCGGTGTATTTTCTAATTTTTTCATCAAAAGTTTTTATAATATTACTAGAATTTGGAATAGCCACGTCGCAAATATATGTTATTTTTTTAATTTTATCATGTATTATTAAATCGGGTCTGTTATGTTGAATTGACCGGTCAGTTAATATTGTTTTATCGTAATAAAGCGAAATATTATTATTTTCTAAAAATGAAATCGGATCATATTCATAATATGGTTTTATGTTTATCGCGTCAATTAATTTATATTTAATAGCTAAATTTTGATGTATTATTTTTGCTACTTGGTTATGTCTAAATGTATATTCTGATTGCGCGAGAAAAGAACAGCCCGATATTATATGATCGATTGTTTCCGGAAAAGCCAAACATTTCCTACAACTATCATCAACTACATTTATGTCTTTTATTATATATTTTTGATAATTTTTAGTTTTTATTACTCTATCCTGAATTGCTATTATAAAACATTTTTTATTTTATTGCTATTATAATTGCTATTGCTATTATTGCTATTATAATATAATATATTTGCTGTAGCTGACTGTATTAGTCAGTCTTCGTGGCTTAGTTGGTAAGGTATCAGATTCAAATGTCCCGGGTTCGATTCCTGGTGGAGACACAGTTTTTAATTGAGTTATCATTCTGGATCTGTGAGACGATGAATATCGCAAGTCTCTAGAATGTGGCAACATGTTATTGGGTGCGTGTTTAATTAATATTTGATATATTTCCTGCTAGGTAGTTGCCCGAAAAGTAAAATGAAATGAAATGAAATGAAATAATGAAATAAAATAATAAAATAAAATAATAAAATAAAATAAAATAAAATAAAATAAAATAAAATAAAATAAAATAAAATAAAATAAAATAAAATAAAATAAAATAAAATAAAATAAAATAAAATAAAATAAGATAAAATAAAATAAAATAAAATAAAATAAAATAAAATAAAATAAAATAAAATAAAATAAAATAAAATAATAAAATAAAATAAAATAAAATAAAATAAAATAAAATAAAATAAAATAAAATAAAATAAAATAAAATAAAATAAAATAAAATAAAATAAAATAAAATAAAATAAAATAAAATAAAATAAAATAAGATAAGATAAGATAAGATAAGATAAGATAAAATAAAATAAAATAAAATAAAATAAAATAAAATAAAATAAAATAAAATAAAATAAAATAAAATAAAATAAAATAAAATAAAATAAAATAAAATAAAATAAAATAAAATAAAATAAAATAAAATAAAATAAAATAAAATAAAATAAAATAAAATAAAATAAAATAAAATAAAATAAAATAAAATAAAATAAAATAAAATAAAATAAAATAAAATAAAATAAAATAAAATAAAATAAAATAAAATAAAATAAAATAAAATAAAATAAAAAAAAAATAAAATAAAATAAAATAAAATAAAGTAAAATAAAATAAAATAAAATAAAATAGAATAGAAAAGAATAGAATAGAATAGAATAAAATAAAATAAAAAAAAATAAATAATATAAATTATGATAAATTAAAATAAAGAAAATTAAATTAAATTAAATTAAATAATGAAGCAATAAATAATATTCAATTGGTTAAAATATTGAAAATAGAAATTGTAAAAATAAAAACCTAGTAGAAATATGTAATAAAGAAAAGGACCAAAATGATTAAAAAATAAAACTCTATAATTTACTTAACGAATCTGAAAAGTATCACGTGGTTACAAAAATATATGATGTCATGGTTAAGTAATAAAATGCATTTTAAATTTTCCATAAAAAATTTAATCCAGACCATAAAAAAATAAACTCACGAATTGCCTGGCCTTTTCCCAAAACCACAAGAAAATAAGTTGCATTTATTAAGTTGTAGTTGATAATATTATGTAGTTTCATAAAACCACACGAAAGCTTAATAAATCAAAGCATACCTGTTTAATACACAGTTCACAGTCAGTACACGCACTTGACTATAAAACAAGTTAATCATTTGGAAGGCGTCCAACTAGCAAACCTTGGTAACTATTACATGATGATTTCTCGAATTATGTGAGATTTATATTTTCCGTAATTTTTAAATTAGATCGTGAATGGTGCACGAAATCAAAAACGATCCGTCAATAAATAACACAGTGTATACAATATTCAGACATTTTTATCGGCACATAACCTGACAAATCACGTTGGCTGCGCAGAGCGCAAATTTGGCTTTTTTGCTTAGTTTAGGTTGTTATCAGTGCAAACCATCTCCCTCTACTACGAAATATCTAAATTTATTTGCCAATATAATAATAATAATAATAATAATATTTCTCTTATTATGCAAAAAATTTAGACTTGTTGCCCGTAGACAATTTCTGACAGTTAACTATAAAGGACCACATATTTTTACCTGTATTTAATTAAGTTCAAGATACCTACTCAAAATAAAAAAACGTTATGGCAACAATCCCCCGTTAATAATAATGCACCTCGCGCGATCGAGTTGAATTTATTTCAAATCAAACCGTACCGGATTATATTAATGAAAATGATAAAAAAAAAACATTAAAAATAAGTTTATAAATAATTGTACACACAAAAAAATGCATATAATTTTTTTCATGCACCAAACAACAGAGTAACATGAATGAGACAATGTACGAATGTGTGTCAAGATAGAAAAATGTGGCGTTCGGTTCTCTCTGCCTACGGCGTGATGAACGAGCACGCCAATTTCTCATGGTCATTTATCTTCGTTAAATTTTAGCGAGATTTCTGAATTGTGTACATTATAATATTGAATTTCATAACAAAAAAAATATTTTGTTTATAGCGCGCTCAAATAAATTTCGCAATGAATTGAATGTACATAATTAAGAGGAACCGCACATAAAATATAATAAAATAATAAACGAGAAAAAGCTTTCAAGCGGAACTACGGCTCATTAAGAGATTCTCCGAGAATGTGGAACAAGGTCGTCTGATACAGCTTTTTTTTTCCTCTTTTCTCCACTTCTCCGAAACAAAATTAGCGATAGATATGAATATTATAAGATATCGCTGCTACTTCACCGCGGGCAATGGTCCCTGACCAATACATCAAAATGTCATACTCAGGTCCGAGCTGAGGGACGACTCAATCGAGCAATCACACGGTATTTATTTATTCAGTGACCGTACAAATGAAGCAATTAACATTTTGAAACCATTCTTCTTCTTCTTCTTTCATTAGGCCCAGGGCCTGTTTTATGCTGCATTTTCAGCCTCCTGTGATGTGGACTGCCAAATATCTCGATATCTTTTTGGTGGGCGTCCTCGTGGTCAAGACCCCTCCGGTACGTTGTCTCGGACTATCTTTGGGATCCTATCTTCGGACATGCGGCTGTTCGTTCCAGTACCTTCTTCTTTGGCGCCCCCATCTTACGATGTCCTCAGCTTCGCAGATACAATTGAAACAATTGATTTTGCTTAAAACTACAATAATGTAAATCAAAGAACTGTACAAATAGGATAAGTATTTTCATTTCCTTACATTAGATTTTGGTGTGTAGGTATATTATCAGGTAGGTAGAGTCCAACAAATTTTAGATGAATATTGGTGTCGACGGCAGAGCGGTTAGCGCGCTGCGCTAGTAATCCAATGGTCGCAAGTTCGAATCCTGCCTCGACCGATTTCGTTCACCTATATCACAAGCATTTATGCTTTATTTAGGGAATGTAGGAAGATGTTGTATACGTAGGTACTTGTTTAACAAGGACATGATCATTTTCAACTAGTTAATAATTAAAATAATTAAATAAGTAGGTAATTGAATTGAAAGCGAGGTGAAATCGATACCTATAATTGAAAAGCTCTACCCATATTTCACGCACGACACACAAACATACTATAAAATAATGTTTTACTTCGTATTCTGAGATCATCCATGTGTATAACATATATGCTGCGAAGTCTCGAAGTTGATGTTTTTTGTTTTTAGACCTAGACACACAAATATCGCGCATCTCGGTTTAGGTTTAAATAACAATTTTTTTTTTTTTTTTAAAAATGAATATGTCCTTAAATAAACAAGTACATATACATCTTCCTACGTTCCCTAAACTAAGCATAAATGCTTGTCCTATAGGTGAACGAGATCGGTCGAGGCAGGATTCGAACTCGCGACCACTGGATTACTAACCCAGCGCGCTAACCGCTCTGCCATCCACCCATCCTCACCCACCCAATTAGGTTTAAATTTTCAAATGTATGTGTTTAAACCAAAAAAATTACTTCTTCTTTTTAGTTTTTATTTCCTACCAGGGGGCAAGTCTGGTCAAACGGTGGAATCGAAACTTATCTTAAAATATTATAGAACTCCATAAGATAATTATATCCACAAAAATGGGTTATCACGAGGGTATTGCATCGTTTGACCGATCTTGCCACCCTAGTCACACATTTTTTATATAAAAATATTTAGTCGAACTGTTCCGTGGTTTTCTACTTTTGCATGCATGATTTATTTAATTTATAATAAAAAAAATCACATTACACCTTAGAATTTTATTGAAGATTTACCTTTATTAAATAATAGATTTTTTCAAAACACTATTTATTGACCCCGTACCTGATCAATGTCCCAAACGACGAGTACCTAATATTGTTTCTAACGATTATTTCTTTTGACAAACGCGTCGTTTACAGGTGACGTAAGATAAATAAACAATTATGGGGTGCGGTGTAGCCGGGGGCTGGACGTGTCTTTTCGTCTAATCGTCGGCGCTTGTAATGATCCATCCCCATTGTCTCGGTTCAATTAATTACTATGTTCGTATGGTATAAGCTGCACACATAAAGACAAAAAATATATTCCACACATTGATACATGTAATATTATATTTGTAACAAATACAATAAGTTTAGTTATGAATGTATTTATTTATTTTTGTTGATAGGTAGTCTAGGAACCCTCTCAGAACTTAATCCTTTGATTAGGTTCTGAAAGGGTCTGGATGGGCTCATAATTCCCAATCGAATATATATCAATAGGTTTGTTGCATTTTATTTTGATCTTGAGTACAACAATTTATACATTGATCTGCAAATTCTTTCGAGAAAGTGTATACATAAATTGACGAACACCGTATTCGAAATGCTCTAACTTCTAGCTCAAAAATTCGGAAAAACATAACAAAATTTATTTATTTTAGTAATTTTTAATATATCAACTAAAACTTAAAACAAACGAGTGGGTTGTGACCAATGCTAAACTTCTCACTAACATAGATGGGTCGGTGGCAGAGCGGTTAGCGCGCTGGGCTAGTAATCCAGTGGTCGCGAGTTCGAATCCTGCCTCGACCAATTTCGTTCACCTAAGCACAAGCATTTATTTGCTTATTTTAGGGAACGTAGGAAGATGTATACGTACTTGTTTAACAAGGACATATTCATTTTTTTAAAAAAAGAAAAAAAGTCATTCTATAAAGTATTAAAATTTTGTATGGAAAATTTTCAGCATTTTCATGAAATGAGTTTGATAAATTATTTTTTATTTAAATATTTTATTATGAAAACTTGATAACTCTTCAATGCCATTTTATGAAAGTGATGTGTCTTTTTACCAATTTGAAAATAAAAATTTCAAATTTTATGTTTCCTGAGTTTTGAGTCACATTGAAATATTTGACAGTTAAAAAAATTAAGAAGCACTATTCAGATATCCTTCAAAATCTAATGGGGTCTACGTGAGTATTAGATATACAAATTTGCAAAATTTGAATAGAATCGAATGAGTACTTTAGTCTATAATCGATAAAATAAAAATGAACACGCCGTACATAGCACACTGCACACAGCACAGCACACACACACACACAGATACATTGTGATGAAACTTTCAGAATACAATCTCAGCATGATACTAATTGAATCCGCAAAAAAAAAATAGCCATAAAAATTGCGAAATCATAACTCCCCACTATATCCCCTTGGGTTAGTGAGGAGTAAAAAAGTATCATAAATACATAAAAAATCCTACCTATGCGGTTTAAGTATGCTCGAAATGGTGCTGTAAAATTTTTATTCTTTTAATAATTTTATATGTTTCCAAAACAATCATAATTTTTCAATCGTCAATTTGTCTGTTTTTACAGGACCGAATATAAAGTCTAATAAATATTATTTCATGCGACAGAAATAATTATAATTAAAATAACCCGATAAAAACAATAAATAACTGTTAATATTTTATAAAGATAAAATGTTTACCTTACAAATGCACTGAAAGCAGCTCATATCCTTTATTGAATCCACAGCTACCTCTTCTCCCTCATTTGGACATGGTTCCCTACTGCCATCTGTAACAATAAAAATATAATTGAAATATAATACATATGAACAAGGGATTATTAATAAAGAAATCAAGGTACAGAAGAGAGCCTATTGCATTGAAACAATACTACTTAGAAACCATCTGTAGCAATACTAATATGTTTAAATTTTTCAAAAAATGCGTACCTACAGTGTAAATTAATCAATCATGAAACAAAAAAGAGCCAATTGTAGGTATATGTAATAGTAATAGTAAAAATATGGATGTGCAATGAATTAATCGCGGCACAGAAGAGAGCCAATTGTATTGAAATAATACAAATGAGAAATTATTGGATCTATTTCTTTTTTAACATGAATACATTAAACAGTGACCATTCACATACCATTTTTAATTATTGATAATAAAATATACAAAACATTAAAAAAATTACACAAAATATATCAAAAATGAAAACATACAACACATTTTTTCTTGAACCTTCTGCAAGCGGTAAGCTTTTTGTCAAATGGCAACCAATGGCCAGAAAAACAAGAATTGATTAAAACATTAAATTACAAAAAAAAACTTTTATTCTAGGAATCGAATCCAAACACGGGCATAGAAGTTTGCTATCGACGATTTGCTATCGACATTATAACTCAATGGTCTCGTTGAAAATCACGTTCAAAATATAATTCGCATGGTTATGCCATCTCTTTCTGGGGCGACTCCTGCTATATCCTCCATCTCTGTCCATCTCTTACACCATTATATTTTTGTTTGGTCAGACGTTCGTCGTTCATTCCTTCAGTATGCCCAAACCACATTCATTTTACTTATAATATCCTTCATATTTGCCAGTTTCTTCGTATGTCCACATATTCCTTGTGCGAATGATATTTTGAAAGAAGGAAACATAAAAGCTTGAACAATCGACGAGCATGTATGAGACGATGTATGGATGTAAAGGAAGCCGTAAATGCTTGCAAATATAGATGAATGGCGCTCGCTTCTCTCAGACTACTCCGTTAGGGATGGTATGTAGGTACATATATGGGCCTATATTATATGGCCCATTTGGTTGGATATCTGATTCGTGATCCAAAGATCTCGGGCTCGATTCCCGGTGGAAACACAGTTTTTAATTATTTCGCTCACACAGATTTAAATGAGACGCTCTTCAAAATGTGGCAACTTGTTATTGGGTACGTGTTAAATTAATAATTGACATTGTACCTGGTAGTTGCCCAAAATGCCCAAGGACCAAATGGAAATAAGAAATATGTATGCACATTTTAAAGAGTGGAATTAATTCATTCGTTCATACAATCACGGCATATCCCACAACGCCAGCGGCGCAATATACACATTTTGTCACTATTGTACAATATTCTCTCGAACCCAAACCTGCCACAGTACCTCAAAAGCAAATTCACTTATTTATCCAGTCATGGACTTCCACTCCGATCTGCTGAATGTACAACACTTTCCATACCTATCCATAATACAGAATTTCTCAGCTCTTCGTTCGAAGTACAATCAGCAAGATTATGGAATAGCCTTAGTCCGGATATTGCGTCGTCTAACTCACTTAGTATTTTCAAGAAAAAACTAAAGAAGGAATATTTATCCTTGAACACCTGATCCCGATTTCCTCTCCTGTCCTCCTCCATATCCTTTTTCTTGCTATGAATTATAATTTTTGTTTTGTTTTAATAGTATTTAAGTGTTATACGTATTTTCTTTGATTTCTTTTACTCTTTTTTATTTGCTGTTGTACATACACAATGTTGTCATACTTTGTAATCTGGTTGGTTGGAAGAAATTGCCTAATGGCAATAAGCCCGCCAGTGTACAATTATATTTGTTTATATTATGTACAAAAAGATGTATAAATAAATAAATAAATAAATGTAGGGTAACCAACGACCGGCGTGCGGGTGTGCATTACATTTTTACATTTTTCATCGGCTAGATGTTGAATACATAAAGAAGAGTTATTTTAATATAATAATAATAATAAAAATAAACACTTGCTTGCACCCTGTGAGAGTGGCGAATTTATTGCCGTATGGAAATTTCTATCAACTAACCAGTGTTTCCAGCCCAGAGAAGCAATATTTGCGTGAGAAATGAATTTAAATAAATTTCTCCTCTGCTGGTAATCGAACCCAGACTTACCAACTGTGCCACGGCGGTCGGCCATACTATGCTTCTTGTTTATTTTATTTTTGGTGTTCTTTGATGGATATTGGATATTATATAAATGTTGATTTATTTACATTTTAATTTATTTAAGAAATTGTGTTTTTTTTACATAAAAAAGTAATAATAATAATAAACACTTCCTTGCACCCTGCGCAAATGCGAGTTTATTGCCGTAATACGGCAATTTCCATACTATGGCAATTTCTCGTAATTTGCAATTTCCATACTATAGCAATTTCTTCCAACTAACCAGTGAAATAAACATACATAAAAGGAATCAGACACATGCGTATATACCCTCACACCAGTATCGTATCGTTCAAACATGCAACATTCATAATAATGGAGGGTGAACCTTACAAAATGGAATAAATAGTCTTCGCAAACGTTTGTCTATAAAAAAATGAGAACGGTATGACGTGAGAAAAGTCTCTTGAGAGTTGAACGGTCTCGAAATACACGGGTGGTCTATCGGTCAAAGGCCCGAAGCCAGAGCCTAATGCGATGCAGAATAAATCCTAAATCAGTATCATCAAATCCAATTAAGTCATCATTGCTTCAAAACTGATATCGAAATTATGTATCTCATTTACATACATGATCAATACTCAGCTAGGGAACATTGGCCCAACTTTATATTATTTATTTGCATATGCTCATATTATTAGTCGTCTGTGAACACCATCATCACTAAATTATCAACACCATTTCATCTCTTAGATGATAATTCTTAGGTTATTATAATCAATAGGGATTCAGATGTATGAGGAAAGGATGGGATGGAGGCGAAAGTTAACGGAGGCCAAAGCTCGATTTGGGCTGTAGCGCCATCGAAGAAGAAGTCAGCAGTATGAATATGTATGTACATACATACATATCATCATACATACATATCATCATATGTCACTCGAGAGTTAGGCAAAAAGAACCGAAAGCCATATTTTTCTATCTTGGCGCACATTTATCGCCTCGTCAACATATATACATCGTCATATATACGTACATGTTAGTCTGTTGTTCACGCTTCTTAGATTTCCGTTATTTGTAAAACAGAATTTTTAGGACATTAAGTTTATTTATAAACGTGATTCAAATATTGAACAACTGTTGAATCCAAATTTGATAACTTTTCTTATTTATAAACGAGGTTCAAATATATTGAACAACGGTTGAATCCAAAATGGATCATTTTTCTTATTTATAAACGTGGATCAAGAATTGAAGCGTAAATAATTAAACCAGCGACGGGGGTATATTAACACTGGTTCAACTTGCCATTTCACCATTTTGAAGTAACTATGACGATAAGATATGAGAAAAACATATAAAAACGATTTAATTCATTAAAAGTTGTAAATTCGTCTTTTGATATGACGTGATAAAGTCAAACATCTCAGTTGTGAGCAATATAAATTTTATGTAAACTTTTGATACAGAAATGTTAAACATTGCTGGAAACAGGAAAATCAGGGCACCAAAATGGTTTATGACGTGCCATTGGCTGGCTTAAATGTACTAATAATAATATTTATTGAAGTATGATATTTATTTTTTCTAATTGCTTCTTGGGCAACTAACAGGTATTATGTCAAATATTTCTACTTTTTTTTTATTTCTTTGTTCATTCATACATACATACATACATACCATCACGTCATGTCCCTTACGGGGTAAGCAGAGAGAACCGAACGCAATACTTCTCTATTTTTGCGCACATTTCTGACTTCATTTACATCCATGCATCGTCTCATACATGCTCGTCGATTGTTCAAAATTTTTATGTTTCCTTCTTTCAAAATATCATTCAAATGGTCATGCCATCCCTTTCTGGGGCGACCTCTGCTATTCACTCCATCTCTTGCATCCGTGCATATTTTTTTGGTCAGTCGTTCATCGTTCATTCATTCAATATGTCCAAACCACCTCAAGGCATTCACTTTCATTTTACATATAATAAATATCCTTCTTTATCTTACATTCTCTCCTTTTGTCCTCATTTTTATTCATATATCGTTCTATTACATACTCTTCTTAGCCATCTCATTTCTACAGCATTTATTCTTCATTCATGTGTCTTTTGCCAGGTCCATGTTTCACTAGCATACGTCAAAGTAGGCACCACAATTGCATTGTGTACTGCAATTTTGGCTTCCTTTCTTTATTCATATCATAACAAAATACACGAACATACAACATTTATACATTATATAGCTTGCAATATCACCTACCTCTTAAAGCTTATTAGCTTGTGTAGAGGGAGGATGTGTGCTATTAAATGACTTAACAAAATGTAAAATAAAAAGAGAAAACATTAAAATTATACCAGCATATACAAAATTAATTATGCATGTATTAAGCACAATATTACATATGTATTATACCTACAAAGTATATTGGTTGGTCTCCATTTCTCGCCCAGTCCATTTCTATCACATTACATAATAAGAATTATCAAAAAGTCAGATTCACACAAGAGAATGTACATACAATAACCACCATCACAGAAACAAGTCGCAAACAAATACATATGTGCCTAAATCTACTAAACCTGTACAACTATCCCTTTGAAGAATTTTTTTCACAGTCGTACCTAATCATTTTCCTATGGTTTTCAATTCGACGTATTTCAAGCGGAAGTTCAGTTCATATTAATTTAACATGTGCCTAGTAACTAGTTGCCACATTCTGGAGACTTCTGATATTTGTCATCTCACAGATCCAGATTGAAAACACAATTAAAAACAATGTCTCTGAGAGGCACTGATATAATAAACACATGCTAACAGAGAATAAAACTAAAATATAACCATTACAGACCCATCATGACCTATGCCTGCTTCAGACGACAGAGATGAAAACCCTACGCTCCATCGCGGCGTCGTCGACCTTTATAGATCGAATGCGGAACACATATGTAAGAAGGATCTGTGACGTAAGGAACATCATCAGATGGTACAGGAGTCGATTCTGGCTGGACCACGTGGCGAGAAAGGGAGACAACAGATTACTTAAAAATATCTCCCAACAAATTAATTTTTGGCAATCGACCACGAGGAAGACCAACTGTGATGGAGAGACAGCTAGAGCTCGACGTAACAGGAGAGCTTACGGGAAGGGCAAACTTCCTGAAAAAACAGGTTTATATAAAGAAGATGATGATTCTTCTCCTTCTGGTGCCCTGTCAGGAACCCCCGACGATCACTCTGGCGAATCCCTCTCTGTCCTGTGCTGCCCGGAATATCTGCTCCATAGTTCTGAAGCCCGTTCATTCCGTAATAATAAGCAGCCAGGACATCTGTCTCCTTTCTCTCCAGTATTTATTGAAGAAAGTGGTATTTTCCATTGTGTTACCTTGATTTGTAAACTAAGAGCACATGAGGTGCTTAAAGAGTGACAACTTTTCGGAATTTGCCAAGCATCTCATAAATAATAATCATTATTTTGAAAAATAACCGGGATTTGAAATATTACACATAAATAAGGAGGGCCTAAGACTAGATAATCTGGAGGCATTACAAATATAAAAGGCTATAAATTAAAAAAAGAGAAAATAATAAATAACCAAATTAATTTACATAGAACGCCTCTGTTCAATATGTTCCCGTTACCTGCCCGTACGGTAAAACCCACCACCCCTTCTTCTATCCTAAACTTCACCCACCAACGACATTAGCACTACACACGGGTTAAACATAATTTTAAGTTTAGTATAAGTTTGTTCGGATAAGGGAGCGGGTCAGCTCTGAAACCGGTAAATATATGATACTCAAAAGTGGTGTAAACAAAATAGTTATTATTATAATTTATTAGTTAAAATGAGCCACAAAGTAATAGCTGCAAAGTATCAAGATAAATAACGTTTCACCGTATTAATAAAACATGCTGAAAGCTTGAAAAAATATGTATTAATAAAAATGTACCATCTAAATAAAATGTGTTGTGCACAGAGCAATCCAAATATATAATCCAAAAATATTTCGGCAAACTTCACAAAAACAATAATCACTCGCAATCCTCAGAGCCGGACATAAAAATGATAAAAACGACGAACAATGAATGAGCTGGCGCAATCCTAAGCATAATTATCATATTTCAAGATACGAAAATTAATACATAATTAAATATTTCTTCTTAATGTCGGTAATAATATTTGCGATTTACCTACCTGTCTTTTGGTCTGGCGAGGCGCCACGATCATAACAAAAAAATCACAAAACGATTAGATAATATTCAACTGTTGATGGGTTTAACAACAGAAAAAACCACCAATTATTATTATCTTAATTAGGCAATGTTTTTTGTTGATCTTATACAAATTATGCACAATTATAAAATGGAATTTATCTTAAAACTCATAGATGGGTATGTATTCAATATAAAAATCAGGATTTCAGACACCAAACCACCATGATTAAGTGACCTTCTGATTTCTATGTCTTTGTTCCAATGTCAATGTCCATTTTCCAATGATTTTTCCAGCTAAGGCAACTGAAAAACATTTGTCGAAGCTAGCCCAAGAATGAGACAACAACACTTATAAATGCATTTGTCGTGTCTCGGCTCGATCACTGTAATGCATTTATGATGGATTACCCAAGTATCAGATCGATAGATTACAGATGGTATTTAATGCAGCGACAAGGCTTATTTATGGTGCGGAAAAACGATGTCACATAACTCCACTACTCAACGAATTGCACTGGTTGAAGTATCCAGAGCGAGTTGACTACAAAATCAGTTTACACTAGATACTGATAATAATAATAATAATAATTTATAAAGCGCCGTTTAGTGATACTCTATTTGTTGGCTCTAGGAAACAACGCTAATCTATGAAACACGAAAAAATATTGTATATTAAATTTAAATCAAGAAATGTATTAAATTTAAAAAACCTAAAAAACATCTATTATGCGACGGTCCATTCCTTGCTTATTTATGGAATCGTTGGTTGGGGAGGAGCATATGACAATATTTTAAACCAAGTTAGAGTTGTACAAAAATTAATCATAAAGGTTATACTTAAGAAAACACGCACTTTCCCAACTACAACACTATTTGACATGTTCAAAGTACCCAAAGTAGATAATATTTATAAAAAAGTGTCTATTTTGCAAATTTTCAAAGATAATGTTTTACAAAAAATTGAAAAAAATAAGTCTCTGCGATTCCAAAATGATTTTAAAATACCCAAATGTAATACAAGACAATTACAAAACAACTACATTTATTTGGGAATAAAATTTTTCAATTGCCTCCCAAATGAATTAAAGCAGATAAAAGAATTTAAAAAATTTAAACATAAATTAAAATTGCACTTAACATTCTAAAATAGTAGTTTTCGATTTTGTTGTTTTGATTTGTTTCAATTTCCAGTATTTTCTTTTTTTTATTTTTGAACATGTGTTTTGATATATTTGAATCGTCTATAATTCTATATTACTCATTTTTAAATTATTTTCATGTTTTTCTTTTTTTTGGTTTGAATATGTATTCTGATATGTTTTCTCATTTGAGTATTCTTCTTTTTCATTTATTTTCAACCTTTTTTTGATGTTTATTTGATTTTTTTTTGTTCATGTATGATTTGATTTAATTACTTTTACTTTTATGTTGACTTTGCTTTGTATTGATATTTTTTATTTTTTTTATAAGTGCTTCCCTCATCAAGCACAAGATTGTAATCTTTTTGATGAGGTACTGCAGGGAAAAATATGTAAGAATATTATTACTAGTGAATTTATATATTGATTTGTATTATAAATTATTATGTTATGTTAAATAAATAAAAAAAAAAATAAAATAAAATATCACCCAATAAGTGATACACAACATTTTTTCGCGAAAAAAGGTAACATTCAGAGGTTTTTTATATAAATTTCAAAAAACTCATGCAATAAAATAAAGATTTACATACAAACTGTTTAACATTTCAAAGACTTATCTTTTGAGGGTACTGGGGAAATTATTTTCAAAATATACTATATAGCCTACTATAGCCCTTAAGGATGAAAGCAAGGGTCTGAAACTGAGTAATGTAATAGTGCGTGATTTGATGTATGCAGATGACAAAGTACTGTTAGCTGAAAGTATGGAAGAGTTACAATATCTTGTAACCATGGTATATGAAGGATGCATAGAGAACGGTCTGAGAATGAATGCCAGCAAATCAAAGGTAATGGTCTTTGAAAAGAGCGAAAGCAGAACAGCGTGTAAAATAAGAGTAGAGAATGAATGGCTCGAGCAAGTCGACGAGTATGTATATCTGGGAAGCATGTTTCAACGGAATGGACGACCTGATAAGGATATCGAAAGAAGAGTTATGGCAGGAAACAGAGTGAATGGAGCACTGAGACCAGTTATGAATGATCGCAACATATCAAAGGCTGCCAAAGTTGCCATTCATAACGCTATCTTAGTGCCGACATTGACGTATGCAAGTGAAACCTGGACATGGCAGAAGTCGCACGAAAGCAGAATAAATGCTGTTGAAATGAGATCGCTAAGAAGAATCTGCAATAGAACGATGTATGACAGGGTAAGAAATGAGAACATAAGGAAAGAATGTAAGATGAAGAAAGATATCATTAATAGAATGAAAGTGAACACACTGAGATGGTTTGGCCACATGGGTAGAATGAATGAGGAACGCCTGACGAAGAAAATATACAATGCGGATAGGAATGGATTGAGAGGCCGGGGCCGCCCAAGAAAGGGATGGCACGACCATGTGAACGATATTCTGAAAGACGGAAATGTTAGAAGCATGTACAATAGACGAACATGTATGAGACGATGCATGAATGTTGACGAGGCGATGAATGTGTGCCAGGATAGAAAGATATGGCGTTCGGTTCTCTCTGCCTACCCCGTAAGGGACATGGCGTGATGGTATGTATGTATGTATGTATGCCTACTATAGCCTCTTAAGAAGTTTACCGAAGGTCCACGTATGTAAAGGGGCAATTTATTTCACTTTAAAGACCCGTTCCATAGATCTTTGAGTGTACATTAGCTTATGTATGGTCCGCGCAGTTAGCATGTTAATTTCCAGACCACACATTACACAGACATAATAATACTTACAAATTTCAAATATTTTTCTCTTTAGACTTATGGGAATATCCATGGAAAGGCCAATGCTAGGCGTAAGTCCAAGAGACAAAATAAGAAATAAGGAAATCAGACGCCAGACAAAAGTAGTCAATATCATGGATGGAGTTGCAAAACTAAAAAAGCAATGGGCGGGTCAAGTGGATGAATGGGCATCCGGAATTATGAAATGGAGACCATGGAATATGAATAGGGGAAAAGGCTGGTCTCAGAAAAGATGGGCCGATAATTTTGCCCCCGTCGCTGGAAGGAGATGGATCCAAAAAGAGCAAAAAAAGACGAATGGAAGTACCTACTTAGAAGAGGCCTACATCCAACAGTGGCTGAAGGAAGAGGAAGAACGACCCGTTCGCACTGAAACCGCGATCATGGTAAGCCGCCTTATTGACTCTGTCCAATTCTTTTAAAGAGTTGTTACTCTGTGATCCAGATGATCTCCATATAAGCTGTCTTCCTCATGGAACATTCTTTTGGCACAATTCTTGAATGTTTCTTGAAGTATTGTTATTGTAAGAAAGTTCATGGATGCTTATCTGATGATTAATTCATCCATTGTTAGGAAGAAGTGTCAATTTTGAATTGTTATTAACTTCTACTACAACTCAGTATTACTTTCGTGAAAGTCGGTATACGTGACTAATCACCTAATTTGGCTATTGAGAAAAATGTTCTGGGTTTGTTTCCCGTTGGAGATGCAATCTTTTACCTGTCTGGATTTGAGAGAAAATTTACGTTCTCTTATGTTAAACTGTATTAGGTGTATATTTAAATTATATTTGACATAGTAACTACCTGTTAGGTGCCCTAAAAGTACTTTATGCTGAAGAAATAACCATTCTTATTTATAAAATGGAAGTGGTTAGTTACAGAATCTTCCGTACTGCTAGTAAGATATAATTAATTAAAAGCAAAATGATTATAATGAGGCTGAGTCAATTATTTAGTTAGATATTATTATTTTTAAAGATGTAAAAATTCCTGCACGATTTACGAATGACCTTATAGTATCGCCCGCTACAATAATAAACCAAATATTTTAATGGTGAGCCCAAAGCAAAATGAAACCGGTAAAAAAAAATACAAAGTTATTTCGCTAAAATGGAACATACGCACAAATAACATATCAGCCATCAATAACAATACATTGATTCAACAAATGACTCAACAGAACGGACTAAACTAAAGATTATTTTGTTATCTCAAAGTTGAAGTATTTTGTCTTTAATGGCACGGTGGTAAAAGGTTTTCTAGATAAGAAAATAACGAAAACCCAAAGTAATAATATAAATAATAATTAACCTTCGGAGCACTTCTGACCGTTAACAAAAATAAATGTGGTCTTCATCAAAAATCTAAAACAAAAAGACAAACAACTGCCATGCTTGTATCTACCTCTACCATAAAAAAGAAATAACAAACATTTTTATCTTCATAGACATAGAACTATCCGTTTGGTGGTAGCCCGCATTAGAGGAATATCTCGAAACCTTAATTGATTTTTTTTATACAATTAGAAGTCTAATAAAAAACGAATGGTCCTTTAAGTGTTTATTATTTCAGATTTATTATATAATTAATTAATATCAAACTTAATTTCATCCTCATATTCAAACTCAACACTTAATATATGCAATTTCACACATCATTCACACAATATATCACCATAACATGTAACCATTCCTAATGTATCTTAATATAGGTACTACAATAACTTCAGCGACAACCTGTAATTGGCTTATTATTAATCAAATCATCTTTATTTTATATATATATTTTTTTTTTAAAAAATGAATATGTCTTTGTTAAACAAGTACATATACATCTTCCTACGTTCCCTAAACTAAGCATAAATGCTTGTCCTATAGGTGAACGAGATCGGTCGAGGCAGGATTCGAACTCGCGACCACTGGATTATTAACCCAGCGCGCTAACCGCTCTGCCATCCACCCATCCAAGTTATATAATTTATTATATGCTGTATGTTGTCCTCTAAATAAAATAAAATTAAATTAAATTAATTTTTCCGAACTTTTTATTTTTTTAAGCATAACAAAATCAGTAACAATATTCTTTTATGTTCATAGAGAAGTAGACTTAAGAAAAAGATGTGTTCTTGTAAAATGCGAAAAATTTTTTTTTTTTACTTATGGCCATGCGAATTTTGAAATTTTTTAATTTATTTAAATTAAGGGGGAAATATACAGCAATTTGCAAATTACAAAAGACAGCTATGAATGTTAATATTTGCCAAAATAGTTCCCTCATCATCATACATTACATTTTACATAATATAAAAATAAAATTACTAAGATATAATATGTAGGTACATAGCAGAGTAAATTTGAAATGAATATGTATGTAATTGAAACAAGATACATAAAAAACAAGAATTAAAATAAACAATTTAAAGCTATACACATATAAATGATAATGGGATAAGTAGGTATTGCGGGAAGTGGGGAGGAATAAAGAAGTTTGATATTCTGTGCATCTTATCACTGCATCATTAGCGATATACTCCTGCGAAATTGTAGATATCTATTATTGAATACATCGGTATCATAAAACCTTCTATTATACTGCAATTTACAAATATATACATAAAAATATTTTTAACCAGTACTGCAATGTACTGCCATGAATACTTCTAGTGATTTTCGAAAAGATTAATTCAAGTTTGTTTAATATATTTATTATATTCTATGTGCTAACACATATAATAATTATACTCATTCGGGTATTGAATTTCACGAGATCATCTTGATACATCAATTTACACATTATATTAATCTCGCTGGTAAATCCTCTTGTAATTGTATCGTTATCTAACCATACAGAAGTCAGCAAAATGTTCTGAGAAACTGTTTTAAATCATGTAGGTAATTCGATAAATGAAATGCCCTATGTTTTCAGTGCCCAGACGAATACGTTTTATGGTCAATTAAACATTTGTTTTGGTAACGTAATTTGTAACCATTTCATTGAATTCTGTGAATAACTTTGTGAAATATTAATTTAATGTACTGAAACAGTACACTATTC
>OY754970.1:31712618-31842618 GCA_963576475.1 Molanna angustata
AAAGATAATAATAATTTAATATATATATATATATATATATATATATATATATATATATATATATATATATATATATATATATATATATATATATATATATATATATATATATATATATATATATATATATATATATATATATATATATATATATATATATATATATATATATATATATATATATATATATATATATATATATATATATATATACATATATATATATATATATATATATATACATATATATATATATATATATATATATATATATATATATAATATATATATATATATATATATATATATATATATATATATATATATATATATATATATATATATATATATATATATATATATATATATATATATATATATATATATATATATATATATATATATATATATATATATATATATATATATATATATATATATATATATATATATATATATATATATATATATATATATATATATATATATATATATATATATATATATATATATATATATATATATATATTTATATATATATATATATTATATATATATATATATATATATATATATATATATATATATATATATATATATATATATATATATATATATATATATATATATATATATATATATATATATATATATATATATATATAATATATATATATATATATATATATATATATATATATATATATATATATATATATATATATATATATATATATATATATATATATATATATATATATATATATATATATATATATATATATATATATATATATATATATATATATATATATATATATATATATATATATAATATTATATATATATATATTTATATATATATAATATATATATATATATATAAACACAACAATAATAATATTAATGTCACAACTAAAATTAACAATAAATCACAACACAAAAATAATGATAAAATATTATTATCAACGAACACGACAGCAGGTGGGCGTGTCACAAGGAGCCAATCACGTCGCGCTAACAATATTTGACATAAGCGGCCATCTTGTACGCTACGAGTCACTTGACGGTGAGCTTTCAGTGTGAGTAGACGTGTGTCGCGCGCGTGCTTTTCGTTAAGTCCTTGAAAATGCCTGGTGATATTCAGGCGAAACGTCGGAAGACAAATGGTCTTAGTCAAGACCTACTGACACGGGAAAACCGAGATAAAAATATTATAACATATTTCACCCGTGAAAACATCAAATATAACATATATATATATATATATATATATATATATATATATATATATATATATATATATAGTATATATATATATATATATATATATTATATATATATATATATATATATATATATATATATATATATATATATATATATATATATATATATATATATATATATATATATATATATATATATATATATATATATATATATATATATAATATATATATATATATATATATATATATATATATATATATATATATATATATATATATATATATATATATATATATATATATATATATATATATATATATATATATATATATGTATATATGTGTATATGTGTATATGTATATGTATGTGTGTATATGTATGTATGTGTATATGTATGTGTGAACATGTGTGTATAAGTATGCGTATATTATGTGTGTGTATGTTCTATATGTGTATGTATGTATGTGTATGTGTATATGTGTATTTGTATATGTGAATTTTCATTTTTGGATAAATTATGGTTTTTATTCTATATTCACTAAAAAAAACAAAAATAAACTTTAATCATCTGTATGTATTAGCTGTAAGTTGAACTTGATTTACAATTTATTAAATGATTCTATTATTATAAGTAAAATGTATGTAATATGTTAAATGTAGATATGTTATTTGCTCCTGTCCCAAGCACAAGTTTTTAACTTTTTTGGGACAGTACCTATTGAAAAAAAAAAAAAATAATCTTAAAACTAGTGATGAGCAAATGTAAAATCAAGACCGGGGAGGTCTAGATCAGGATTAGTGTTGAGAATTTTTCAAACCAAAGTGTAGGTATAATTTAATATTAATCCAGTGAAATATATTTAACAGTGATTGCAAAGTTCTATCTATATCGCATGAATGAATGAATAATATATTTCCAACATTATAAATATTAAAAAGGAACAAAATACAATTTAATTAAATTTTTTTCATAAAAGTTTTACATTATAATTGGGATCTCACTAGCCTACAGGCTATCAGTGAGTTTCCCATACAAAAGGTCAAGTACATATTACATTCCATAAGTAACAGTACGTTTTAAATTATAATATGAAATACATGTTTTTTTACAGCTTATAAATGAGTCAAATGTTTTTAATTGCTTTCTACAATTTTTTTTTAATATTTTAAGTTTATCCATACCATATTTTATATTATATTATATTTGGATATTTTACTGCCTCGCTAGACATAGTCTGTTCTGAGGCAGTACTAATTTGAATTTGCTATGGCTACTCTGCGATCAAAAGATTTCTTTTCTTTTTTTCTTCACATATTCCATTCACCTAGAACATCGACAACCAGGATGAAAAACACTAAAACCTCTATCTCAAAAAAAGTGCCGAGGCAGATCCTTCTCTAACAATCTGCTTCAGCCAACGTGTAACGACGTCTTTGAAATTTTTCCCATCATGCGATATGTTTTGTTCAATATCCATCATTATTTTATCATAAAGACTAGGTGCCAAAGAACTATATTGACGCTGCGCATGTGTCGTTCTTGGTTGTGGCGGTCTTAGCTGATGTCATGTGAAAACATATTATTGGGATACAATGAACTAATACTACTTTTAATATTATCATATTAAATTATTTATTTATTTATTTAATATTGCTTCTCGGGCAACTAACAGGTACCTACTATGTCAAATATTCATTTAACACGCACCCAATAACAAGTTGCCACATTTCTGGAGACTTACGATATTAATCGTCTCACAGATCCAGACTGATAACACAATTAAAAACTGTGTCTCCACGGGAATCGAACCGGGACCTTTGGATCAGCAGTCAGATATCTAACCAACTGAGCCACGAAGGTCGACTAAACTATAGTAAAGTGTTTCAATAATCGAATATAATTTTTTAATTGCATATACGCAAACATTGGATTTTTTTCCCTGTCGGGAGTCAAATGTTTTTTTTTTATTGGACAATCCCATCTGAATAGAGACGAAGTTGGGATATTATAGAAGAACCAGGAACTCATGCACCTAAAGGGCTTACGACCTGTCATCGGCTGGTTTATGTGATCACTTTACGCGCTTGCGCAACGTTCACCAATTATGCCTTTATTGAGTTCCCTTATCAATGTAATTTTTAAAGTTTCTATATATTTGATAATGTGGAAACATTTTCACCTGAATAATACGGAATTATACTATTGCCATCTATGAGGTAACGAAGAAACCTTTTTTGTAAGGCCATCTATTGAGAAATTGATTTATTTGTAAACAATGAATAATTGGTGAACGTTGCGCAAGCGCATAAAGTGATCACGTAAACCAGCCGATGACAGGCCGTAAGCTCTGTAGGTGCCTGAGTTCCTGGTTCTTCTATAATATCCCAACATCGTCTCTATTGAGATGTTATTGAGAGTGTCAACTCCTAAGAACGGACTAGATGTATTACAGTGACACTGTTGAATCATTCAAGCACATCAACTTTATGCTGCCTGCTTGTCACCTCAATATATTAATAATAATATTATATTCTTTATGTACTTACAAAATATCCTGTTTGTTTTCTCAATAAATAAATAAAAAAGGTAAATGATTCCAGTTAACCAAGTGCATAATGATGAAGGCATGTTGATTCACTATTTATAATTACGTGACAAATTATTATTGTTAACACTTAATTGACTACAAACGTTGCTCCCGTTAATAGTGACACTTTAAATAATTGCCATGTGAACATTTTGTGTAGATTCGCACTGACACACGCCGCCGCATCGCCGCACTGTCCCGCTTCCCTATAGGTACCTACATCTGATTCAAACTGTCTGTACGAGGAAAACAATATTAGTAATTTCGACCGATTCAGTGTTTTTATGGAACTGACGAAGCGTATCAACGCCTCGTTCTCTATTTGACGTTGACTCAAAAACATAAACGTCATGTAACATATTTTTTTTAGTAAATTGATAATAATCCGCAATATAATATATAGGCAAAAAAATAATAACAATTAGCATTTATAAAGCGGCATTTAGTGATACAAGATCACTCCAAGGACGCTATGGCTTATTTTTTGGCTCTACGAAACAAGGCAGTCTTAAGAAGTCAACCGAAGGTGTCAATGTTAGCTCCACGTATGTCAAGGGGCGATTTATACCAATATAGAAAACCTATTTCTTGCTTACTACTAGTGAATGTTACACTCAAAAGCTCGTACACCTAGGATAAGATGGTAATATATTTATCACTAATTATTTCAATATAGGCAATACGACCATTCAAGGACGATTTGTGTCATTTGACGGCGTGAGAAATTTATGTAAAAATATTTAAAAAAAAAAAATAAAAATGGATGACAACACCTACAATACTACCATGTTTTTCTCCACCAATCAAAGAAAAAAATTCCCGTAAATTATCAGGGAATTAATATATTTAATGCGAATAGAAATTAAAATATGTATACGATAACTACAGATTTCATTTTTTATGTTTTTGACTCATTTTCCATTACTGTATTTTGACTAATAAATTCAGAGTGAAAGAATGCATCAGATGTTCACAGATCCACATGATAAATATTGAAAATTTGTCATTTTACAACTTATATTATTATGGTCGAATAACAGTGGGCATGTCTCTCCAAAAAGTACTATTTTTTTTTCTTTCCACTACTGTGGAGATATAGGATATGATTTCTAGTAAAATATTTTTTATGTGTAGGTTGTACCTACTAAGATTCTTTATAGGATAGATATGGTAAAGAAACGCCTTTAATATTTGTCACTGTTTCAATTGACTCTACTGCCGATTCGTTTCCTGCAGAGTTGAGGACACGAGACAAAAGGAAACAATCAGAGGCAATTGGCAGGATCGGAGCTGGTAGGAAGTGGTAGGAGTATAAGAGAAAGACATGACAGTACCCAAACGCAGGTGGTAAGTTGGACAGTCGGCCAAGGAATGCAAACTCTCGCTACAACAGGTTATTGTACTCGCCCACTAGATATATATGTGAGTTTGTATCAGCGAGAGAGGAAGGTGTTTGCATTGTATCATTATTCTGCACAGTTTGCGGTTTTACCAATACTCATATAAAAGATATCCGAACCATGCGGGTCCATATTTTATAACATATCAAAGGACAATAGCTTCCTTATTTCTACATAAAATCAATTGGGTGGTGAAAACATTGAGAGCTCCGTAATTAAACCATTAGGAATACTTGAGAGCTGTTTAGCGCATCAAAAGCCTAGCTCATAATCTTGAGATTTTTTAGTTAGGGTTAATTTTGAACATCTCAAACCTCATATTTCATAGTGCAACAAAGACCTTACCCTAATTCGATAAAATTTCAAACCAATAATTTGAATATTTTTGTGCATTGAAAATTATTCTATCAAATTCAGAGCAGCTATAGGTACCCCAAAGGGTGTTAGGCTGTTGTAGATTTAATAATTAATAAAAATTAATGCAACACCTTGTTGTCAATATTTGGTATTTTCTTAATATTAGTAATATTTTTAGTATTTGGTATTTTCTTTATATTAGTAATAGACGCATGACAGTAAAATAAATGCTATAGAAATGAGTTCACTAAGAAGAGTATGTTATAGAATGATATATGATAAAATGAAATATTGGGATATAAGGAGAGAATGCAAGATAAAGAATAATATTATAAGTAAAATGAAAATGAATTCTGGTTTGGACATATTGAAAGAATGAATGATGAAGGACTGACCAGTAAAATATACATGGGTGTAAGAGATGGAGTGAATAGAGTGAATGTTCTCATTTTTATTCCATCATATATCGTTCTATTACATACTCTTCTTAGTGAAGATGATATGGATGATGATACGCTAATAATTATAATTTATCGCTGTTTAGTTATACGAGATCACTCCAAGGACACTATATCTTATTTGATGGCGCTACTATTCTATAAAACAGTGTTTAATAATGTCGTAGTATTTTTTGACAATCATCAAATAATAATAGAGAACGCTTAGCTAAAATAAACGTTTTTTTTTACCAAGAGAAATCAATTCCATGCTTAGATTGCACCCATAATGGCTAGGGTTTCCAGATGGAAATTTGAAAAAGGGAACAAATAGAATTTTCCTACAAAGGAGGACAATGGCCAAAAAAAATCAACCACCATTTACCCGCCATATCCAAAGACACAAAAAGCGATAGGAGCATTTTCGTCGTCTGAAAATGTATTTTTTATAACTCCATGCAGTCCCTATAAAACTTAAAATCAATTTTGTCATAAGGTTCTAAATAAAATAGTTAAATTATACACTTAGTCACTACTTAAAGTATAAACAATATTTCGCTGAAATAGCAATTTGCGTAAGAAGTTCTTGATGTTTCATCAAAATAATATTAAAGTCTTCACAAAATATGTTTTATTTTATTTTATTTTTATTTCATTGATTTTAAAGAACCAACAGTTTACAATAGGTATAATTATATTAACAGGATATAAACCTTTTAAAAGTCCTTTAAAAGAGTTTAAACTAAGTACATAAATTATTTAAAAATTGCAAAAATATGTTTTTAAATATATTGGGTAAGAACTATCGCAAAAGAAGGACAGACCGTAGGTAAGGGAGGACAATTTATAGAAAAGAAGACTTGTCCTCCTTTAGGATACCATTTGGCAACCCTATTTCTGAAGCACTGCCTCATAGAGACGGAACTGACTACAGATCCACCGAGCTCAGTACACATTTAAAGATATTTATATTTTGATTTTATAGTATCCATCCACACATATTGAGTAACATATAAATATAATGGTGTATGTGTACTGCACGGTGCACACCTGCGGCTAAAGTAACACCTTCTTGTTATGCAAGAATCGACCGATTGTTGTCGCTTCAAGGAGTTCAACAAGCAAAAACAAAACGGCAGTTCGAACGTGTTCTCTCTGTTGGGATTACGAAAATGACAATAGATATCTTTAAACTATCAGGATCACATGCAAGCAAGATCAACCTACCAGCTGGCACTGATAAAGCATTTCGATATTGATAGATTTCCATTTCAACGGCCGAATTAAGACGGAAAAAGCTGGTGACAAATTGAAAAAATCGAAATATTTCACAAATATTTAATAGAAAACACGAGACAAAAAAACTAGCAATATTCATTACAACATACACGACTAAACTTCTAACATAGGACTCACAAAGTGGACCATGGGATACACAACCATATTAAATGTGATATACACAATCATCCCTTTGAGTCTTTAATTTGAAAAAAAAAATACAATATATTTAAGAATAAAATCAAAAAATTGTACTGATTTATTTTTTTGTTTATATCATTCTTACTTTTGTGTTGCTTTTTATTCATTCATTCATTCATACCATCACGGTATATCCCACAATGTGGGGTAACCAGCGAAAGGTGTGCGGGTGTGCATTGCCTTATAAAAGGGAGAACAACACATTATGTTTACCCACACACCAGTCTCGTTTCACCAAAAAAGGCACTGCATTCAGAATGGGTGGTGAACCTCATTGCTGAACTATGTGAGATGTTATTGTTGCCTGTTGTATTTTCGATTACCCGGCTCTTATGGGACACTCGAAAACAATTATTTAAAAGAATGGAAGCACTATTCTAAGCCGGTGCCTCACAGCTAAATTTGTATTTAAAATTTAGTTTAACCTTTTTACACAATCCTTACATGTAAATTATTGATTTGTCTGCATAATATTTATTAACCTTAGTGATTAAATTTTTTATGTATTATTTAGTTAAATGTGCAATGTTTGATGAACCTAGCAATACAAAATAGATACTCCCCTTTTTTAACACGAGATTTTGTCTCAAATAAAGAGGTTTAATATGAAATATATTATAGAACTTGTGCCCCTTGTTAATTGTAATTTAAATGTTAATTGTAATTGATTAGATGAATAAATTAAAAAAAAAATACTTACTTTATTTACTTATTAATATGTAACAAGTCGACCCCCTCGGAACAGGCGGTAGTAAAAACTAAAAACCAACTAATATATTAGTTAAATTATTTTTTTAATAATTAATATGTCTATCTAAACTTAAAATAATAATAGTGAACGTAATCGGTCGTGGCAGGATTCGAACTCGCGACATCAGCATTGCGAAAAAAGATATAGGTATTATGTTTGGTATTGGAATGAAACTTTGGGGATGTGTTCAGCACGCACACGAGAAAGTTTTTAGAATTTTAATTTATTTATTTGATATCGCACACAATAATTTACAAAAAATGATATATTTGGAATTATAATTTAATTTTATGGATTCGTTCAGCGCAAAACAGAAAAAGATTTTGATGTTTTATTTGTTTATTTGACATCTCACACAATTTTTTTTTTTTGGGAAATGATGTTTAATTTTTATTATTTATTTACTTAATCACATAGGTATTTCTTAATTTATTATTTTTTATATATTTTTTACGGGTGAGAAATATTTTTTTGCATTGGGATATATTACTTATGTATTATAAGTCGTATGTGTTGGACACACCTGACAAAAGTCTATCTACCTGAGAAATATTTGTACATATATACTGCCTATCGTGATCTGATTATAATATTATGCCTACATACTTAACAACTACAAATGTCAACTTACAATCTACTACAAAAACCTGTTGTCGATCTTTTTCAATACCAAATTGTATTCTCAATCGAGAATACCAAAAAATGTTAAGTCTTATAATAGCCAGGTCGATCAACTTAAAGTAAAATATTTAGCTAACAGTACTTTAGTTACAGTAGTAGAACTAGCTATTCTTCTACCTTCAGCCATCTCTCAACTTCAGGATGTAGGCTTTTTCTAGTTTTTTCCATTCCTGAACGTTTTACATCTCTCCTGAGGGTTTTTCTTAGACATCCACTTCCAACGATGAGGAACATCATATTGGACCATATTTTCCGAGGCCGGGATATTCAGAGCTTATTAGTAAACTAAATGTAGAAGCTACTAACTTATATTTACCCTTTACATTTGATATTTGCCTTTTTCCTGGTGAATTTACTTTCCTGACTAGAGAAATGTCATATTGAATTTATTCAATTGGTTGTTTTGTAGTGCCATCTATAGTCACAAAGACAAAGCTTCATTTTATAAATTTAACTGTGATTGAATTCATATGTGTTCTGAACTCGATACGGATCGAGTGATGGAAATTTTCCTTAAAATTTAAACACTGATCTAATGATAAGCCCTTTAGAAACAAAGAATGAAACATCTACCAACATCATTGAGTAAACAATTCAGCAAGTTCACGGACAATATTGAATCACTTAGAAAGTGTTAAAAAATGGACAAACTCGATCAGGGAGACCCCTCCATAAAAAAGAAGCTTAGAAAGTATTTCAAACAATTTATCATTTTCTCATTGTTGAAATAAAGTTGAATCTAAATGAAACAACGAATGATAAACGACACCCGAATTTTGTTTTCGATTTGGTAATGAATGATACACAAGTAAGGCATAAAAATGATCAAGTGATAACTGCGAATAAAAATGTCGCTCGCAACAAAAATTTTATGGCACAAAGCCAAAGTATGCGAAGCTAAGTATATATCACTCAAGTTGGTTGAGAAAGTATAGAAAAGTATTTTTATGATAGAATCGTAAATAATCCGTATTAAAAGATTCCTTGCAAATTGTGACAAATCATCTCTGTGACAGTTTAACTACTGACGGCTTATTGCGTATCTCGAGAAATCATTTCCGATAGAGACGGTTTCCCAAAACACATACCTAGATAGTATGTAGGTACCTAATCATAACTAATCTATATTACACAAGATTCTTTCCAAATCGTGACAGTATTACTACTGACGGATTTTTCGGAGGTTGCAGTAGCTATTTCTGATTAGTCAATATCTACACTAAATAGGTAAAACGAGTGGGTTGTGGCCATCGCTATACTTCTCACTTCCAAGTCACTCCACATAGTACCTACCTAATCAAATTTTGTAACAGCATTTTCGTGAAATAATTTTGTTAAATTATCTTTTATTTGAATATTTTATTATGAAAACTTGATAATTCTTCAATGCCATTTTATGGAGTGATGTGCCTTTTTAGCAATTTTAAAATTAAAATATCAAATTCTAAGTTTCCTGAGATTGAGGTCACTTTCAAATATTTGACAGTAAAAAAAATTGAAAAGCACTGATCAGATATCCTTCAAAATCTAATGGGGTTTAAGCGAGTATTAGAAATATTATGCAAAATTTTAAAAGAATCGAATGAGTATAGATACTTTAGTCTGTAATGAATATAGTAGAATAAACACTCCATACATAACATATTAGTATACAGCACACACACACACACAGTCACATTGTGATGGAAACTTTCAGAATACAATCTCAGTATGATACTAGTCGATAATCTGAAAACCTTAAAAATTGCGAATTCATAAGTCCCCAATATATCTCCTTGGGGTAGTTAGGAGTGAAAATGTAAACATGTCGATATTTTTCAGGTATCTAAAACAAAACGAATTTGTTTATAAAACATTTTAAATCCGATTTTTTTTTTACCTACATATTACATAAAAAAATCCCAACGGAAACCAACCAAAACAAATTGAGTGTAAATACAATTCTCGGTAATGTGTAGCTAGGTAGTATGTAATGTTTTGGTGCCTGTTGATGTAATAAATTAAGAATTGTTAGTAGGTATAGGTAGTGGAATGTGCTGGTCATAGTAGTGATGTGGTAGTGGTGGTGAGCGGTGGTAATCTTGGATTGAGGAATGTACCTATTGATAAAAAGAATGAGGGAGGGAGAGAGATACGCCAGCCATAGTCGACCATTTACATAAACAATGAACCACCTTGACACCATTTCAGGGCTGATACTTGACACAGCATAAGTGACATTTCTTTTTATTTCTTTATACGATATAATTTATATTTTTAAAATGACATTTTAAGATGACATTCGGATCTCTCTACCCATCCCGTTAAGGAAATTGTATTTAAAACAAATAAGATAACGTTAAGTACCTAACCTGACCCAACATAATCTAATAGAACTGACCTAACCTAACCGAATCAAATCTAATTTTACATAACCTAACCTAACTAATCTTACCTAATCTTACTAATTTTAACATAATTCATTCTTATCTTAGATAAATGAATGGTAATAATGCATATACTTAATACAAACTATAAATTGTAGAGGTATGTACATTGTACATAGGTATGTTTGTATAACAAAAGTTATTTGTCGGCCATCGTGACTTAGCTGGCCGACAGTGGGAGTATCTGACTGCTGATCCAAAGGTCCCGGGTTCGATCCCCGGTGGAGTCTCAGTTTTTAATTGTATTTTCAGTCTGCATCTGTGAGTCTCCAGAATGTGGCAGCTTTTTATTGGATACGTTTAAATAAATATTTAACATAGTACCTACCTGTTAGTTGCCCGAAATCAATATTAAATAAATAAATTATGTAACAAAATAAATATTCAGCAATCACATACAAATATTTCTTTATAACTCGTTAGTTACTTACTAGTATTCAGATGTGGTAAATATTTTTTTTCGAGTATCATAAATTATTATTTATCGATATCCAATATCAGCGTTCAATCCTCGAAAAGAATATTAAAATTCTTGTATTAAAAAAATATAACATTTGACAACCCTAAGTATGATTATGTAAAATATTTTTTAGGCAATTTATCACATGGCGACAAAAACTATTTAACGACAAAAAATCTCAACATCTTCAAACAAAGACACAATATCAAATGAAATGTAATTATTTTTAAGTACATTCTCACCAAGCAAATGTCGCGAAAAAAAACTGGGATCCTGGACAAAAAATATTTCAATAGTTCTTCGTCAAGATTCGCACTATGTAAATAATAAAGCATTATTCATAATTAATTACTTAATGGGATATTACTCTATTAACTAACACTTATTCATGCTTACTAAGCATGAATAAGTTTATAAGTTTATATTTACATATAAGCTAACTCAAATCGTTTTTAACAAAGCTTACCTTAAATGTTTACATTCTGTGGATTCAGCTGTCACTTTTAGCAACACAAACTTCTAGAATATCATTCACTTCACTTATTTACTATTTTATTTTGTATATTGCAATAATTGATATTTGATGTTAAAATAAAAGAATGACATATTTTCTAAAACGATTTTAACGATTAGATGGGTCGATGGCAGAGCGGTTAGCGCATTGGGTTAGTAATCCAGTGGTCGCGAGTTAGAATCCTGCCTCGACCGATTTCGTTCACCTATAGCACAAGCATTTATGCTTATTTTAGGGAACGTAGGAAGATGTATAGGTATGTTCTTGTTTAACAAGGACATATTCATTAAAAAAAAAACTTCAGTCAATATATCTAAAAAATTCACTAATTACAATTTGAATGTAACGCAAAATTTAGAACGAAGGAATTGCGAGTTTAAGGTTTTCGTCCACATAGGCGCAACGTAGGTATTTATCGGATTATTGTCTCCCTGCAATGTCGTCGGTATTTACTTATCTTAGAGAAAACTACAGTTACATACGGTGTTTTTGAAATTGATTAAGACGTTTCTAATTTTTTTTAATATAAAATAATATTTACAATTATATTTTTCCCGGAAAACTGCAAAACAGTTTTTTGGCAATTATTAATTTGGACGTTTTCTTCAAATTAACAAAAAAAAAATGTTGAGCAGTAGATAAATGAATCAAATAAAAAAAATAAAGTGTGGTATATTTATCAATGAACAATGCACCAATGCAATTTAACACTGTTTATTTTACATTTATCAATATATTTTCAATAATTATAAAGAAATTATTTTACTTATATTTCGCACGCGTATTATATACAGATAATACCTAGTTTGACAATAGTGTGAACGCTTTCAAGGTTGAATGAAGAATAACCGAAGATTTACGACAACTAACGACATGACCCGATATTCACTGTCGTTGGGCAAGTACATACCTATGTACTCAGTACAGAAAGAAAAAAAAACAATAAGCAAAAAGAAACAATAAATATTTAGAACAAAGTGAGGAAAAGGGGAGATTATTAATATGAAGGAGGGAGTCAGTTTGAAGGTGTTATGGAACGGAGTTGAAAAATGTCTATTTGTTTTCGGTAAGTTTCTAAGGAGTCGTGGAAAATTTCTGTGTTTAAATTTTAGGTTGCAGTCACGTTTAGTTCTGTAAATAGTCGAGTGATATCTGTAATTTGTATGGCAAATAGGTAGATGAAATAAATTTTGCGAACGGGTATATCTGTTTGGTACGTGAAGTGATGTAGTATATAATAAGTCGGGAGAGTCAATTAGGTTGTTGCATATTTTGTATAATAATTTATTTATTTATTTACATGATATAAACAAATAAAATGCACACTGACGGGCTTATTGCCATTAGAAAATTTCTTCCAACCAACCAGATTAGAGAGTGACAGAATTATATATGTACATCAACAAAAAATGAAAGCTAAAAAAACAAATAAAATATACATAAAACCAAGATAAATAATAAAAACAAAAAAAAAACAACATAGCAAAAAAAGGATTGGGAAATAACAAGAAGAGGTAATTGAGATCAGGTGTTTAGGGATAAATATTCCTTCTTTAGTAAATATTACGTAGCAAAGAGAAGGAAGGAAAATCAGGTATTTTCGGAAAGATGTCCCTGCTTTAGTCTTTTCTTGAAAATGGAAAGCGAGTTTGACGAAGTTATATCAGGACTCAAATCATTCCAGAGTCTTGCTGAACGTAATTCAAAGGAAGAGCTAAAATAATCAGTGTTGTGAATTGGGATAGTCAATGTAGTATGTTCAGCAGATCGAAGCGATAGGCCGTGATTAGATAAGTAGGTGAATTTGGTTTAGGGTTAAAGAGCGTATTGTATGGAAGTGACAAAATATTTATATTTCGCTATTATCGTATCTTAGGCCAATGGAGAAGATTACGGTAAGAGGAAATGTGATCGAATTTTTCCAAACATGAAGCTGATATAAACATTTTGGAGGCGCTCGATTTTGTTGAAATGCTCCTCGTTCGCCTTGTTGTTCTTGTTCTGTCTTGTTGTTCTGTAATGTATTTATTTTGAAAAAACTTTTTGAAAAAATAAATTTGATGTGTTCTTTGTATAGTCGTTTGCTAAATATTTAAAAGAAGATTCAATGCGCGCGTATGAATTATTATATAAAGAAAACTTTAATTCGTCTTATATGCTACGTCCGATCCATACCTACGCTGTGGACGCTAACCCTTATTAGAATGCTAGCCGTTGCTAACATAATATGTCCTGACGAAGTAAAATATAATGATTCTTAAATCAATAGATTTTTCTCAGTGCTTTCCCTACCCCGAAATTTGTATTATTTTTTCCACTACATTTAATTCTCTCTCCGTAATTGGGTTTGTTCGTTTTTAATAAAAATAAAATTACTTAACTTGCGTTTTACTGACAAGTCACACGTATGGTAATCCAACAAGATTATAACGAGTACCTAGTTTATTAACGATGTAATGTGCGAAGATAACCTCATACACATACCTTGTAAAGCAAGTCATATTTGAACAAGGCTCTTACATAATTTATTGTGTCTTTATTAATATTTCCAACGAGATAATATAAGTAAGGTCTACCTTCCTCCCTTTGACTAGGTACACCTTGCGTATTAAAGGTATGAAATTTATTATCGTTTAATAAATGTTTTCCATTGGATAAATGTGTATTTAGTGTTATATAAATATCGGAGCCGCAGGCTGCAATACCGTATATTATGCAGTGCTTTACAAATCGAGAACTGCGTACCAAACCCGGTCTATTTCTATGATAATAATAATAAGGATTTGGGCAGCGCTTTTGTAATAACTTTGTTTTTTTTACTCCTCACTAACCCAAGGGGATATAGTGGAGAGTTATGATTTCGCAATTTTTAAGGCTATTTTTTTTATTGCAGATTATCAACTATTATCATGATGAGATTGTATTCTGAATATTTCATCACAATGTATCTGTGTGTGTGCTGTGTGTTGTTTGCTGCGTGCTGTGTGCTATGTACTATTTGCTATGTACGGAGAGTTTATTTTACATTATCAATTATAGACTAAAGTACTCATTGAATTCTTTTCAAATTTCAGAAATATGTATATCTAATACTCGCTTAACCCCATTAGATTTTGAAGGATATCTGAATAGTGCTTCTCAATTTTTTTAAACGTCAAAATTTTTTTATGTGACCCCAAGCTCAGGAAACTTAAAGTTTGAAATTTTTATTTTCCAATTGATAAAAAGACACATCACTTTTATAAAATGGCATTGAAGAATTATCAAGTTTTCGTAATAAAATATTTTAATAAAAAAATAATTGAACAAAATACTTTATGCAGTTACTTGTTAGTGAGGAGTTTAGCGTTGGCCACAATCCACTCGTTTATTATTATTTTTATTTGTATTACTTATCAGGTAAAAGGTAATATGTCAAATTATCAATAGAGTTATACATATCGGATAAAAAGTTACCACATTCTGGATACATTGACTCAGAAGTCAGATAATATCTGACCGTCTTGAGCCACGAATGCCGACTTTGTAACAAAAAAATATTATAGCAAATGAAACAAATTATTAAATATCAACATTTTATAATATTAGCTTTGACAGTTTGAAAATACAGAACGTGAACAATACGGTACGCAGAGCGATGGACAGCAAGTGCAGGCCAGAAGAACAGGCAGACCGCTTACAACGTGGCACTCTACCATCAGAAGAGAGTTGCGGCAGGTAGACTTACGCGAAAGAGGCGCACAGGAGAGAAGGATTTGGCGAATGAGGACAAGGAGGGTTAATCCCATATAATGGGAAGAAATAGCCAGGGCGTAGAAGAAGAAGAATGACCAGAAGACCTGAAATGTTTCATGTTCCAGTATTTTATATAGACCGAACTATCGAAAACTCTCCATTGTTGTCAATACATTGAACATGATGTTGATATTTTCCAATTTCGTTATAACAAATATCGAAAAATTATACGAAGTAAACTAGTTCCGGGTGATTCTCTGGTAGCATTATACAACAGACATCTTCATGGTCTTCATTTCCCAGTTTTTCCTTCCTACCCCTTCATCTCCAATCAAAATCCGCGACACACTTATATATTGTTAAATGTTGATAAGTTCTGTAGATTTATTTTAGTAAAGACCTTAGTATCATCCTTGACTCAAAACTATTATTTGACAAGCACATTGATTACATTGTATCCAAAGCGTCTAGGATCCTCGGCTTTATCCTCCGTACATGTAAGCATTTTAACAATATATCTACATTGAAAACGTTATACTTTACATATGTGCGCAGCATTCTAGAATATTCTTCACAAGTCTGGAATCCTAGGTACTCTACCTACATACATAGAATAGAAAAAAATCAGAATAGATTCCTAAAGTACCTCGATTTTCGTTCCTTCCGAACTCATCTTAGCTACTCTGATTCTGCTGAGTTCTTTAAACTTAGCACATTGGAAGACCGCAGAAATATTTCCGACGCCGTCTACTTATATAAAATCGCCAACTCCATCGTGGATTGCCCGGAACTGCTTGAACGATTAGCTCTTCGAGTTCCCACCCGAGCTACCCGATCCCACCACTTATTACACCTGCCTCACTGTAACACAAGCGCTAAACAGCATGCATTCATATATCGAGCATCACACTTCTTCAATGAGCACTTAAACGAATTTGACTTATTCAACTCCTCAATAACTAATATCAAATCAAAACTTCTCTTACAATAATTATTCATATAAACTAATCCCTCTCCTGTCTCCTTCTGTACTCCCCCTCTTCCCTCCCTATTCCCTCTTAACTCCCTCCTAACTCAATAATATTTACTTCCTACTTCTTACATAATATAATTTTATCTGTATACTTGTGGAAACATGTTATTGGCATAGTTGTTATTATTTTATTGTTAATCCCTTATATTGTATTAAGCTGTTTGTTTCCCGAATATAAATAAATAAATAAATAAATAAATAACATTTTTCTTTTCAACCCCCCTAGACAACGTGTCAAGAAAAGATAACTCAATGAAAGTGACAGTTGCCAGTCACGTGACAACTGTCACTTCCATACATTGAGTTATCTTTTCATGTTTCTTTTCTTAGTTAAATGACACGATGTCTAGGGGGGCTGATTTGTTTTGTTTGTTGATCGTATTGTTTTAATTTATGGATCGATGTTTTGGCGCACATTTTATCTTATTGTTTTGTATATTATTTTGTTGTCGCTGTTATCTATCCAATATAAATAAAAAATAAGAATATTAGTAAGATAATTATGGCATGGATAATAAAATACTCTCCAACATAAACAAGATTAGCGAGAATAAAGAAATAAAAAATAATTTTTAGTAAAATAATTGGATTTAAAAGTGAGATTTGAAATGGATTAAATGATTAAATTTAGATAGGGGGTTAAATTGAACCTAATTCTATTCTAGGCCTTAAGTTATTGTAAAAGAAGGAATAATTCTTACAAAAAGAATGTTGAATATCTCGCTAAGGGACCACAAAACTAATGACTAGATTAGGAGGAACACAGGAGTAGTGGATGTGGCCAAAAGAATAGCGGAGTTAAAGTGGAGTTGGGCGGGTCAAATCTCTCGGATGTCGGACGGACGATGGACAAAAGTTGTGATGGACGAGGCCAAGAACAGGAAGGCCCCAGACCAGATGGTCCGATGACATAAAAAAAGTGGCAGGTCCAGAATGACACAGGATAGAGACCAGTGGAAGTCCAAGCGGGAAGCTTTTGTCCAATACTGGACTCGAGAAGAGGCTGAGTAAGTAAAAATAATTCAATCAATGATTCATAAAAAAATAATTATCACTATTAAGATCTTCCGTTATAAATGTTTACTTTGAGAATTTTCAAAATATATACCAAGAAATTAACAAATCATAAATGACCGTGTGTTTTGTATGTAAAATACTATATCAATGTAGAGACCAAAGACCTTATATTATAAGGTCTTTGGTAGAGACCATGTTTCACTGGGGTACGTCAAAGTAGGCACTACAGTTGCACTATGTACGTATACATCATTCCATATATTCATTCCTTCACATTAAAATGTTACTTGATTTGTAAATAAATTGTAGAGTACAAAAACATTGGTGAGATACGATAATTTGAAAAATATATGAATATTTAAATGCTGAAGTCATTCGCGTTTTATATATATTTGTGTTTTTTATATATTTTTTTCATTATTGTATCTAAATATTTTAATAAAATTTATTAAATAAATCATTTTATTCACACCACAAAACTTTATTAGTTTTACAGTGAATTATGGATACGATACTCAACTAGGACAGATAGCATTTACTTATTCAATCAATGTATATACATATATTATTTAATTAAAAACAAACAAATAATAAGAGTGATTGTTGATATGTAACATCACCACGAGCCGGCGACCTTGCCTATGAGCGCTCAGTAACCCGGCACCTGCGCGAATACACAATTACGGCACAGGTGCACAACTTGCGTGAAAACTTGGTCAACTTAGGACAGGCAAGGCGGAGTGCATAGATGAAAGGGGAGGGAGACGGCCGCCTCGCACGACGGTCAAATTATACGACTGAAATTATTTTGTGGCTAGGTGCCAAACGACTGGAGCAAATCTCGAACGTCTGGTCGCAGTCTGTACGGACTCATCGGCATCTCCTAGTTGTAAATAGACAAAAAACGGAAAAGACAAAGCGTTCGCCGTCTAATTTACGACCACCACACAAAAAATATCGAGACGTTCCTGGCGGGGTGATGCTAACGGAATGGTCTTTTTGACAATGCGCTTTTTGAGTTTTTTTTCGAATCTGAGATGTGCCGATAAGCACACTCGCGATCATCGTGCACTGCCCAAAATACTGGTTCATAGGTGCGATGAACGGAGGTAAAAGTCATATACAAAGTGAATTCGTAAGTACATCAAAAACCCAAATCTCATGGAACTATTATGATCCTATTTCTCCGCTCTGGGCTAGATTAACAGAAAAGCTAACAGGTACTACATACACTCAAGAACTGTGTCAAAAAATGTGCCAAAAGGAATAAATCTTATGAAGACAAAACAAAATTGATAATTGGATCTAATGCACATGGTATACCTACCCAAACCTTCACGGCTGGAAATCACAGTTTTAAGGTGATCAAAGAGTTCACTTACCTTGGCTCTACAGTAATAACAATAATAATAAAAACTGCGCAATGGTGACTTTATTGCCATATGGCAATTTCTTCCAAATAACCAGTGTTTCCAGCCCAGAGAAGCAATATTAGCGTAAGAAATTAATTTAAATAAATTTCTCCTCTGTTGGGGATCGAACCCAGGACGCCCGCACAGAAACCAAACGGCTTACCAACTGTGCCACGGCGGTCGGCAGTCAAAATACAAAATTTTATATTATAAAACTCTGATATGCTTCTGAAACATGGGTATATTAACGAAGGCTCTAAAAGGATCTCGATACTGATGGTTACCGTCGGAGAGCGCAATGTGATCAATTCCATCAAGTTGGGACGCCAGAAATGTGCGGGTCACATATTATGTAATCAGAATGGATAACGACAAACCGGTAAACAAAGCCTTACACTCACCACACCACAAGGACGAATAAGACTAGGAAGGCCATGGACTTCCTCAATCCCACAAATCAGAAACCGTAAAACCAAGGTTTTAGGAAGGCAAAAATGGAAGAGATAGATTCAGCTAAGGCCCACCCAGGGCTTATGTCCAGCTAATGACTATGTTGAGCTATAAATTTTAACATTGAAATCGTCTGGATCACAGAGTAGGTACCAATTCTACCAATGCGGAATTCGATAGTCTATAAAAATGTTTTGGTATTTTGAAAATTTCCCATACAAGAAATTCGTAAGAATCATTTTTTTTATTTATTTATTTATTTTGACATATACGACTTCACGCCATTAAACAAATACACAGTCATATAAAAACACTTAAAAATTACAACAAAAAATCAACAACTCCTAAATATTTTTTTTCTTTTAGTACATAGATTAACACTAATTACAATTAAGACACTAGTTTATTAATAAAGGTAATAAAACTCAACAAAACAATAAAAACACATTTCGGGTGTATAACATTCTTAAGTAACAATACAATAATTAGTCATAACAACAAATGTACGTCTCACAATAATCGCTTGTACATAGCTAGGGAATCTGCAAAAATATGTTATATTATGTAGCATCTTTATTTCCCTATCTATGAAATCTTCTTATTGGGGAATTACATTTAAGTAGTACCGACATTATCACAATATGGAAAGCCACGCTCTGCCTTGTACCTTATTTACGAGGGTTTTGAAAAATCAAGAGAGCTTTTCATATTTCAGCGAGTCTTGTAACATTGGTAGCTACTTAGCGGCTTTCTATGATCGCAGATTCGGTGCTGATGGACTTCCACGGAGAATTAAAAATTAAATAACCCCCTGACATGCATACGTGGAGATCAGTGTCGACAATTTTATGTAAAAATTTATGCCTATCGCTTCGATCTGCTGAACGTACTACATTAACTATCCCAATTCACAACACTAAATTTTTCAGCTCTTCCTTTCAAGTAGGTTCAGGAAGACTCTGGAATAAATTGAGCCCTAATTTTTATAAAATTGTCTTAAAAGTAACACCACTTTTCTGAAAAAAAATAACACCCCTATTCCAAAATAATAACGCGAATATACAAGTCTCTAGTTATCAGAGTAAGAAAAGTAACGCGGATAATACAAGTCTCTAGTTATCAGAGTAAGAAAAATAACGCGAATAATACAAGTCTCTAGTTATCAGAGTAAGAAAAATAACGCGAATAATACAAGTCTCTAGTTATCAGAGTAAGAAAAATATTTGGACAAAAGAGGTACATGATATCAAAATATGGATATAATTAATTCGACTATGTTTACCTGCGTTAGAACACACTACCAGGTGTACACTTTCTCTCTAAAATTTTAACTCTTACAAACATATAGTATTTAGTAATATATTAAATGTTATGTGTATTATAACCGATAATAATTTATCATGTAATCAACTATTTTCAACGAAACTATTAATTTATATGAAACATGCCTCATTAAACAGATGAATTTATCATTCTGTAAAACCTTCAATATGTATAGTATTCGACTTACGCAGAATACTTGTATAAATTTAATGGTATACATTATTACTAGAACGTTCTAACATTACGAGATATTGGCAGAACATAAAATATAATTTAGACTTAATTTGTAGACTTAATGTGTGCGTTTATTATCTGAAAGCCCACACTTGCTACGCTTAGTACATAATATAACGCTACCTCTACATTCCCATTTAGGTACTATTTTTTTCGATAAGTTGATTACTAATCATACTTCTCTTTCAACGAACTATTCCGATCCATTATTTATTAGTCTAAAAATGAATTAGCGAAAGTCTAATGACATAGAATAGTACACAGATTAAGATTAGTTTTAGTTCCACCGTTTATAATCAATAAACAGTGAAACTAAAACCAATGATAATTCTTAATCATCACAGAGTTTCACCAATTATCGTCCATCAACAAACAAAATAATCGTATGTCTAATATTTAATGAACATTTGAAGTACAAAGTAGAACTCGAAAAGGAAAAAAAAATATTGGGTACAAAACAAAATTAATCGAAAAATGAATAGGTACCTACTGGAGTGATTTTATGACAATTGTTTTTCAGTGATAAACAAAATCATTCATTATCTCACAAATCTTGAACTTAGATGAAATGCAATACTATGACTGCATGCGTTTTTGAAAGACTGACATCAAGAGATAGACCAAAAGTCTCACAAAAATTGAATGCAATTAATAGTATAAAAATAAGCACATTTAAATATATTGATTGTTGTAAAAACGACCAAGTACGCACTACTGAAATACTAATATTGAGATCGCAAGATCATTATTAAGACTACCCTGGCCATGGTCTCTTGCGTTCGCTCATTACTAGTTACAAAATCAAAAAAGAATTGACAACAATCGCAAGCAAGTTTCTAAAAAAGATCGGATACAGAAACTATCTTTAGAAAAAAACCATGAGATTTATGAATATCATAAATTGAGGATAGTTTTATATCTGATATTTATACGTATTACTGATACTTCCGTTACTGATGGACAAATAACCAGATTTATCACCAACGATGGCAATAAACACGAGATGAACTTCAAGGACTATTTAAAAGTAACTCTTCGTAATAAAAGCGATAGAAATTTATTGTTTATTTCCTTCGGGTGGAATTTCCACTTGAAAACACACGATCTTTAATTTATTCCGCCATTTCGTGTAATATAATATTTTATTTTTATAGTAGTTCCGAACAAATAAGATGGTCTCGCCAAAAAAATTCTACGGTTTATAAATAGATTTTATAGGCTAATGAAAATTTATAGTAGTAGAAAATGAATGAGATCGAAAGATATGGAATTACCTAACCTATTGTTATGGAAATCGTTGAGGAGAATTTCGATATTAATATTGTATTGTCAGTGATATATGAGTAAATTACATTAAATATATTATTTTTTATTGATCTCGATTGAGTCGCCGATGTAAGTCAAACAAATAATATTCGGCAAGCGGTATAACATAATCATTCCATACAAAATTACGTTTTCCTGTTTTGAAGTAGGTATAAATTTAAAAAATAATATCTTTCAGCTTACGTCAGTTAACGTTTGAGTTTTCAAATCGATTGTATTTTTTTAGATTTGTGATGGCTTCACCTACTCAAATAATTAATTTCCGCAAGTAAACAAAGTTTTTTTTTTCAAAACAACTCGTCTTATACACACTTCTTACTATTCCGTCTTTTAAAATATAGTTCGCATGATCGTGTCATCCTTTTCTTGGGCGCCCCCAACCTCTTGTTCCGTTCCTGTCTGCTTTGTATATTTTCTTGGTAAATTAATCAAATAGCAAACAAAGAAGAAAATTTGGAATCTTAAATTATAGTATCACAAAAACTTGTACCTAAATGAGTGCAATTTTCAACGAAATAATTATGACTACCGTTCAGTTGCGCGACTAATTTTTTTTTTTTTCTTTTTTTTTTTTAAATGAATATGTCCTTGTTAAACAAGTACATATACATCTTCCTACGTTCCCTAAATAAGCAAATAAATGCTTGTACTTAGGTGAATGAAATCGGTCCACTGGATTACTAGTCCAGCACGCTAACCGCTCTGCCACCGACCCATCTAAAAATGAAAAATTGTAAATTGTAAGAGTAATTAAAATAATTACTCTTACAATCGACCCTAAATTAAAATATGTAGGAACTTTTTTTTTACCGAAACCCGCCCTAAAAAGATAGGGCGATTTGTGCCATGGTGTAACGAATGTTTGTCCCATGATGTAGCGCATGAAAGATATGTTATAAAATGTCTTTTAATAATTGATTCCATTTATGAAAGATAGGTCATGTACCCAGACTGGGTACTCAGAGAACTCCAATGTAGATCATGGACAGAAAAGGGAAGCCTGATAGACCCCCTCAAAGATTCAATTCAAAATCTGTATAGAGGCCGAAGCTCAATTTTGGGTGGTGTTTCTCTCCCAGCTGTAAATTTACCCAAAGTTTGTGGATAGATTGAAAACTTGGCCCAGAGTTCTCTTTTAGATGCTTGGCAACGTTGCTGGTCTTCTTCTTCCATGGGCAGACTGACATTTTTATTTCTTGCCGATCTGAGGACTCAAATTTCTTTCTCGTGGATTGTTCCCGATTATTGGACCACGCAATTCCTTACTGGACACGGCAGTTTCAAAAGTTATCTCTTTCGTTTTCGCTTATCCGATTCGTCCTCGTGTCAGCTTTATGATAACCCTGAATAGACTTCTGAGCATATCCTATGGGAATGCACTAGCTTCTCCGTGTCTCTACGACGATGTCCTAGGGAATTTCTTTGGACCCATTGGACATGAGGACCTTGTAGCCACGAACAGCAACTTTAGGGCTTTCAAGACTTTCTGTCTTTAATTCGATGCACTCTTATCTTTACTATCACTGAGCAGTGAGCCAGTTGTTCCCACATGATTAGCTCTGTTTGACACATTAAGTGCAGTGTCTGCAAGGTTTTAGAGTTCATCGGACTCTTCGTATGTTCTTTATGTGTTCTTTCAGAGTTTTGCAAAGGGCCGTTATTAGTCCCCATAAGCAGAACGGGTGGTGGTGGAGGAAGAACAGACCCCTCAAAGATAGTCTTTTTATGACATTGTCCAATCGGCTGGAAAAATGATTAGGAGACACAAGACCAAAACAAATATATTTAAATGGAAAATGACCTATATCTGGCAATGGAGAGAAGAAGGACAAAATAAATTTGAGGGCAATTGAGAGAAAGATGATGTGACATTTAAAATATAGGGATAGGTCTTAGTATCAGGTAGACACTATGCAAAGGAGATTTTTCACCCATAGCTTTCTACCCCGTACTTTATTTTGATCTAAGTATATTAGTGCAAATAATTATGATAAATATGAACACATATTATACTATCCACAACTAATTTATTTGACTTCCGACTACCGTTTCGGCTTGCAAGGCCATAATCAACTGGTGTTGAGTATACAGTTTTCATTAGTTTTATACGTATCCATATTGTATATATTGCAGATTTAGTGTTTGTTAGAATAAATAATTCAATAAACCTACGTATCGATCTTGTATTATTTTTATACAAGTTCATTATTATACACATTCATACAAAGGACTGACTGACTGACTTTATTAATAGGTTACCGATCCTTCAGACACACTTCACACACATTCAGACTGGACTGTCGATGAGGTACGAGTAGATGTTATGTACTTAACCACAACTAACATGAGTACAGACTTAGTATTAGTGATGCATGAGTCATGTCAGTCAGTGACTCATGGGTACTTCAGTCGATTGGAGTGCCCCAAGTTAAAAATACACACAGCTTTTCATTTTGTATGGACTGGTGTAAGGGCTTGCGATAAACTTGTAACCCAGATAATCTAGCAAACAATCGCTTCCTTTACGTACATAAGCACGTGCGTTAAATCAATTATATTTTATTTTCCTAATTTATATACGGATTGATTTCCACAAATAAATTTCTTCATTTATTTTTTTTTTTAATTTGTACAATACAAATGAAAAGCATACAAAAAAGGTACATATTTCTCACGCAAATATTGCTTCTCTGGGCTGGAAACACTGGTTAGTTGGAAGAAATTACCGTACGGCAATAAACTCGCCACTTGCGCAGAGTGCAAGGAAGTGTTCATTATTATTATTATTATTATTATTACATAATAACAGAAAAAAATGAGATATTAATAAAATAACACAAGGACTATGCATATCAAAACTATTAACTGCCAGCAAAACATTAAAGAGTATTATCTATATCAGCGTTTCCTAAATGGTGGTCCGCGGAACCCTGGGGTTCCGTGGAAGGGTCACAGGGGTTCCGCGGTCTTTCCGAGAGAAATTTTATTTTTTATTTATTCGAATTGAAGCTATTATATATTTATACATGAATTAAGTATAGATACAGATAAAACTTACATTACATTAAGTATAGATACAGATAAAACTTACATTACAAAAAATATCCAATCCATACATGAATCTATTAAAAGCTTACAATAATATCAAAATAAAACATAAAACGTTCGTGGAAGACTCGTTACCGCGCGCCGTCGCGTCTACCCGATAAAAAGTGCGGGCGGTGCGGGACGTGGAGACGAGGTGGTGTGAATATTTCAAAGAATTGTATGAAAGCGTTCAAGGTGACACAGTGAGACAGAGGACATGGGTTATTGATGAGAAAGAAAGAGATGAAATAAAGGAAGAAGAGGTGAAAGAAGCGGTTAATCACGCGTAAACAGGCAAAGCCGCTGGAGTGGATTATGTGGCAGCCGAATTTATCAAGTGTGGCGGTAAAAAACCAACGGAATGGTGTCTCTCGCTTTTTAATAAATGCTGGGAAGCGGGGTACACTCCGTCGGATTGGAGAAATGCAGTTGTATTTCCTCTCTTCAAAGGGAAGGGATCGAAACTCGACTGCAAAAACTATAGAGCTATCAGCTTGTTAAGTTCGGTTGGCAAGATGTATGCAAGAATTATTGACCAGAGAATACGCAAGATTACGGAATGCAAGATATGGGATGCTCAAGGTGCGTTTGTTGGGGGCAGAGGATACATCGATCAAATTTTCTCTTTACGCATGGCTACAGAAAAAGTTCTGCATAAAAATCAGAAACTTTTCTGTGCTTTCATAGACCTAGAAAAGGCATATGATAAAGTAGATAGAGATAAGTTGTGGGATATCCTATCAATGTATGGAGTGAAGAGCAAACTAATACGTGCTGTTGCGTCCCTGTGTGAAAATAGTGGAGCTTGTGTCCGTGTCATCAACGATACGCTGACAACATGGTTCCCTATTCATAAGGGGGTGAAGCAAGGCTGCGTATTATCCCCATGGCTATTCAATCTTTATATTGATCACTGCGTAAGAGCACTAAAAAATGAAAATATAGGCCTGACACTAAATACTGTAAATGTACGTGATTTGATGTATGCATATGATAAAGTGGTGATTGCTGAATGTGCGGATGAGTTACAGTATTTAGTGAATAAAGTGTATGAAGGATGCTTGCAGAACGGACTAAAAATGAATGTGAGTAAATCTAAGATATTGGTATTCGAAAAAACTGAAAGTATAACTCCGTGTAGAATAAAAGTAGAGAACGAATGGCTAGAACAAGTAGAGGAATATTTATACTTGGGGAGTATGTTTGAACGGAATGGAAGACCTGCCTGGCTAGCCAAGATGCAAAAAACGAAAACGTTGACGCTAAACGTTATTTTTTTTGTATGGGATTTGACGTTTGATAACGTTTGATAACGTCAAATCCCATACAAAAAAAATAACGTTCAGCGTCAACGTTTTCGTTTTTTGCATCTTGGCTAGCCCTCCTGATAAAGACATTGAAAGAGGAGTTATAGCAGGTAACAGAATAAACGAAGCTCTCAGACCAGTAATGTCCGATCCAAGCATCTCAAAGGAAGCTAAATTGCCGTACATAATGCAATTGTAGTGCCCACTTTATGTATGATTTTTAAGTATAGTTTTTAATGTAGATTTTTAATTCTACTTCTTAATTTTAGCTGTGTTCTATTTGTTTCATTACTTATTGTCTTGATTTTATTATGTTTAGTGTTGTTTTACTTGTTAGTTTTATCAATTTGTAATCGTGGTATTAATTTTTATAATTATAAAATAATAAAAAAGAATTCACTTATTTACTAAAAAAGAAGAAAAATTTCAGTGTGAACACTTGCCTTTAGATTATTTAAATGTTTTATTTAGTTAAAATAAATCCTTGTCACTTCAATAAATAAAAGCAAGTGTTTACGCCGGAAATCCTAATAAATGAAATCATTTCACAATCAGCTCATTTTGCAGTAAAATAGCAATATCTATTTTTTTTACTGTAAAACATAGTTATTGTTATACTATTTTGGAAATAACAATAATTGCGCCAACTTTTGCAACAATTTGCCAGGTTGGCGTCATACATTTTTTTTTCAGTGTGAACAATCAAAGTTGGGTAATATTTTTTTTCAATTTCATAACCCGGGCCATAATTATTTTTATTTCGCCAAAACAAAAAGTTTTATTATTATTTAGGATTGCGATCAACAGCTGAGTTATTCATGATTATAAAACATAAATTAAAATTCCAAAATATTGAAATTTGTAGAAATGGCACTCGAAAAACCAATCCAAGGCAGAGATTTTCGGGCACTTTGTAAAAGTGGCAATATCTCGAAAACTAAGGCACTTTTACATATTCTGGCGAGTCATGAGTTGGTTTAACAGCCCTTAAAAGGAATACCCTTAAACACATGCTAGGTATGTATGAAAGCAAATGCAACAGACAGAAGCATGTACTCAAATAAAGCAAATCAAATATGGCTTGCAAATATAGCAGCAAATGAAATTCCTTCTGGCCGCCGCCTACCCAGTAGACCACCCAAGAGATGGAAGGATAGCTGGACTTCGTCATTCCAGGAGGCATAGTTTCTGAAGAAAAGACCAACTAGGTCTACTAAACGAAGAAGAAGGAGAAGAAGAAGAAATATATTCATATTTAATGTCTTAAACATTCATTTATTTTAAATGATGTATTCATTTATCGTTTAAAAGACATGAATGTATAATTTTACAAGTATTTAAATCTTATACGACACGTGCATCTTGCATCTTCAATATGACGCATCCAAGTGATGGAAGATACATAAGTCACTCAATGAGCATTGGACCATAAAATTTGCATGGAAAAGGCATTGACCACTATACTTAACAACAGGTCATTATATTACTTGTATGTATGGCTCAACTTATCAGAATTCGGATTGGATAATTAAAATTGGAATGTTGAAATAAATACTTGTACTTATTTTGTAATTTTTTATTTTTGGTATTAATAATAAAAAAAAAGGTTAATCAATACCTAATCATTCAAATGGTCATCAGATATTAAACCAAATAACTAACTTTTTGTTCTATGTTTCGTAGCTACGTAGGGGACACCAGCTTTTTAGATTTGGCTCCATTATACTCTTCCGAAGAGGTTTTGATATATTTTAATTCTTTATATAGATGCATAGCGGCGTAAACCTAGGTATTGTTAAAAAAATAATTTGTGTACTTATTTTGATTTTTGTTTTTATCTAGCAGATTCTGTTATTTTTCACAACAGTAACAAATTAGGTCCTTCTGCCTTCCTTTTTCCTTCCCTTCCTTTCCCGTCACGGGCAAATGTGTGAAATATATGAATATGTAATAATTTTAAGTATATTTCATTTTATTTTTTGTTATATTGTAGGTACATACTTCTATGAACATGCATCAACTGTGGACAAAAGAAATTGGTCTATCTTTTTTTTTATTTCATAGTGTATTTTCTCTGTTTATCATACAAGACTGTATTTGTCCCTTAAATAAATAAATAAATCTGATCAAGAAAATATTAATTCGGATCTAAAAAAGTTCCGGGTGCGTATTTCCTTTTCCGCGTTCAATAGGAGGTTCATTACATATTTATCTCGCCTTAAACACGTGCACAATTGGAGGACGCGTTCATCGGATATTTAATCATAATATCATCGGATATGAACACTAGTTAGTATTTTTTTTGTAATGTCCTTAAAACAAGTACATATTTATACATCCTCATGCATTCCCTAAATTCCCTAAGCATAAAAGCTTGTGCTAAAGGTGAACGAAATCGGTCGTGGCAGGATTCGAACTCGCGACCACTGGATTACTAACCCAGCGCGCTATCCGCTTTGCCACCACCCATCTAAAAATAGAGTGGATAGTCGCAACAAACCCGTGCGTAATTCGAGGCAGTACTTGTCTCCTACCGAGTTCGAGAAGCGACTGATGTTGATATTGAGTAAAACGAGTAACTCTTGTGAATGAGAAAATTCGACAAAAAAGTATAAAACAATGATGGCTTTCGGCGTGGTACTGCGCATGCCCTACTCAAGTATTTGAGCTTCTTATATAATATTCTTGATATGTATCTTGGAACTTTTGTCAAATGAGTTATTATATAAATAGTTATTATATAAAGTAAATAGTAGATACTTGCCCAAGCTGATTTCAACCCCAGCAGCTATGGCGGGTGCAGCTGCCCATAGAGCGGCCAGCGCTAACACGGTAGGGGTGTAGCGCATGGCGGGGAGGAGGGGGTGGTGGAGGGGGCGGGGGCGCCACTCCCCCGATATTAAGGGGGCCCGCCACACACTGAAACAAAAAACACAAATATTTAATGATACTTTTATTTATTTATTAATTTATTAATTTATTTGGATTAGTAAACAGTCATGTTAACACTTACAATACACAAACGATTTACAGAAATGAGACCAATTACATACCAATCCCAGAAAGTACAGAATAATGACAGTTACAAAAAATTGAATAAAAAAAAAAGCATTTCATATATTGTAATAAGTATAAGAAGGATGTGCATGGTTATAGGATGGGTTGTAAGGAGTGAAGTAAACATATTTATTAATATTTAATCAACTATCGTTGTAGGCGAATGCAACCTTTTATATAGTTCAATTTTGTATCGCAGTTGGCTACTATCAAACATGTCCAGGCCTGCAAAGTTATTGTTGTAACTATTGCAAGCCCGCACAATGAATGCGTTCTGCCCTGTAGTGGTACGCACTCGGTCTGTGTAGAATAGGGTGTTACGTCTGCCACTTCGCATCGGGACATGAAATGGAATTAATTTTAATATATACTTATAGAATTTTAGAACCGCTTGCAAAATATATAATATGAAGCATCAGCTCCTAGCAAATAACACATAATTATATGCAGGGGCGTGCCTAGAACCTTCGGACAAGGCAACTCTGAAAGATAATTGAACTCGCGGATAGGGGATATTGTGTTGTCCGATGTTGCGGCTGCGTCGGGGATGAACAGGACCAATAGGTCCTATAGCGTCCTCCGGCGTGGAAGTGGATCGCAAACTCCATCCTGTTCTTTTGAGTGGCCATGAAGATATGTTAAAATCACATGCCAAAATAATATTTACATCTGTGGCCCTGTCAAGCATCGTATCTACAATCGGTTCAATTTTCTAATCTTGTAGTATGGTTTCAATACAACAACAAAAAAATATTAGGTTTTGAATTTATTAACATAAACAATTCCGCTACTGATCATATGTCCTTGTCGACTCCTTTACCCATTATGTACTATCCTTACATACATAGCATCCCGCCGTTTCCCACCCTCACGGGGTAGTAGACAGAACCAAACGCCACATTTTTCTTCCTTGACACACATTCATCACCTTGTCAACATTCATGCACCGTCTCATACATGTTCGTGTGTTGTTAACGCTTCTCGCATTTCCGTCATTCAGAATACTGTTCACACGATCGCGCCATCCCTTTCTTGAACGCTCCCGACCTCTGATTGCGTTCCTGTCAGCTTTGTATATTTTCTTCCTCAAGCGTTATCATTCGTTCTTCCTAAATGACCAAAACAATCTCAATATGTTAGAATTCATTTTATTAACTACACCTATATTCATCTTACATTCTTTCCTTGTGTCCTCGTTTCGTACCCAGTCAAAATCGTTCTATTGCGATCTCATTTCAACTGCATTTATTATGCTTTTTAACTTCCGTTAGATAAAAAGACTTAATCGTTTGGACTTATCTATAACTTTAAAATTATTTTATTAAAAAAGAAATTAAATATTATAATAAATTAAATTAAAATATACTTTATTTTTTTATTTTTATTTTTTATTTGTTTGGAAACTTAACAGCTATACATTTATAATACTTAATTTCAAATGAGAATACAAAATAAATAGCCAATTATAAATTTTCACATATTTAAATTATTATACATTATTAATGTTGGGTAGTCATTGTAAGATGGTGAGTGTATGTGGGGGAAAGGGAAGGGTAATGGATATAGGAAAGCGTTGATAAGGAAGGGATGAATGTTTAAGGAAAGTAGGTTTGATTTTTAACCAGTAATATTACCAATAACTGCGCGTAATTGGCGTTTCATCGATGTCTGTGTGGAGTTAAATATATCAGGTTGGGGGTCAAGACTATTGTAATAATTTAAGCATCTGTTGACATAATTATTCTGTGCGTAATTTGTTCTGCAGTATGGTGTATAGAAAAGGTGATTTTGGCGTGTTGTTTTCATGGGGCAGTTGAAAGAAATTTTTTGAAGTAGGTAAGAGCTGTCTACAAGGTTATTAAGTATTTTATAAAGCAGATAGACATCGGATATCTTTCTTCTTTTTTCAAGTGATATAAACCCATGTAATTTTAAAGATTTACTAAAATATCATATATAATTTATTTGCTTTAATTTACTTCTGTTATAGTTGATTTAACATGATTTTTTTATAAAACGTAATTTTTGAACACATGCCAAATTAGGTAAAATTTAAATGTTGATTTGCATAAAGGAACACCTACAATTTTATGATTTGAATGTGTAGGTATTAGACGTATTTCAGAAAAAACATATATTTACTTTCTTGTCTATGAATTTCAATGAAATAGTAGAAAAAATACCAATTTATAAAAATCGTCGGTTTTGTGAATATTACATTCATACACATAGAAGTTTTTATACATAAATTACACACATGCACGAATTTATATAATTCTTGTGTGTATGAATGTACCAAGCAGTGAGTCACATATTTACGATCGTATTTTCGTATTTATTTGAATACAAGACGAGATCATTGTTGTATATCTGGGATATTCTTAGAAAAATTTTATCACTCGCACGAAAAAATTGTTTTCCACATCATTTGAAAGCTCAGACACGTCCCAGACATATTATTAGGGGAGTTTATATTTAATAATTCCATGATGTTATTCACAGCGAGACAAATAAGTATATTGTACATTGGTTTTTCAATGAAACTTTTTTTTGAATGAAAGACTTTATAAACATTCTCAAACCTATACGATGAATTAATATTTCAATAATAATGTTCCTAAAAAAAACTGATTTTACAAAATAATCTTCGTTATTTATTTACTTACTTGTTTTAAACATTCTGTACCTGCACAATCGTTCAATGGCGAGTTTAATTACCTGATGCCAATATTTTCCATATATCTATATATGTGTGTTAAGGTACTGTGGGTGTATGGTGTGATGTATTTAAAAAATATATCACAATGAAATAATAGCGCACAAGTATCGCCTTGTATAATTATTTGTTACATTCAATTATCTTAAATGATTTTCAATCATTTACAGAACGATTTTGATACAAACAACACAGCCATAAATAAAAACAAAGTATATAAAATCAATAATATGTAATTTATTTCGTCTTTTTTTGTATTTTTTAATCATGGTATTTATCATTAGAGTTGGATAAAACAAACACAGCACAAACAATAAATCATTATTGTACCAACTCCAAAACATTTTACGTAATAGAATTTAAAAATGAACCAAAAGACAACAAATTTTACCTTGAAAACATTTTTTCATGTTACTGCAAACTGCGTTATAAATTAAACATACAATCAATTTACCCGTTTGAAATAACAGGAAGCAATTACAATGCATTACTGTTATTACTTTGAATATTTTGTTTCCAGCTGTCTGAGAATAATCCATCAGAATATTTAATATTGTGAAAAGCTCATAAATATAATATTACTAACGACAATCCTTATAAACCATAGACATATGTAGATAGACATACACACACCAGTTTAGTAAGAAAGCTGAACAGCTCGTGTAGGGGCGGGGCGTTCTTGAGAAATTATTCATTTTGTCATCAAGTCGACGATTTACAGGTCTACAAATGAGACCTATTAATATTTATAACTGTCGTTTAATATTCATAGCAAAATGCGATTAATTAAGCTCATTAATTTCCATATTATATTATTCGCACAAACAAGTTTTGATAAATAACGCATGCGTACTTGAAACATTAAAATATAAGTTCGCATATGATGCAATATAGAAAATTTTTGAGGTTTTCTTCTTTCTTTCGCATGGTCATTGAAGGAATTTTGCAGTCTCCTTCCCCACTCCATTGGAAACGTTTAGAGCTTGTAGCTCTGTTCATCCCCCTCCGCGTATTTACCTTTCCGTGTTGATTAGGAGGCAAGTACTGCCTCGAATTAGGCACTAGTTTGTTGCGCTAATGCACTTAAAAACTCGTGTTGAACTCAAGGCACGTGTCCTCTAAGTGCACACGGTTTAGCAACGTAAACTATTCCTGCTAATACATGATCAATTGAAAGCAATTAATTATTGAATATGGAAGATATTATATAGCCATGAAGTCCGCACAAAAATAAAACATATTCAACTCCCTTAATGATGTAAGGTTAGGTTGCGGAAGTGATGTATAAAATAAAATAGAAAGAATGGTAAGAACAAGTTCAAAGCATTAGACTGCACTTAAATCAATCTCTGAAATTTAAGCATACTTTGAATAACTGCTGAAAGTTTATGATCAAATCAAGGACTTTGTCTTAACACATGGTAATTTTACATTTAACGTTGAATAAAGATAATTTTTACAGGATCTATGCCAGACACATTATATTTTATATCAAATTTGGTGACTATGCGTTTTTATTAATAAAAATAGTATATTCGTTTTGATAACTAAATATAAAATGAAATAATCGTTAAATACTAGCGAGATTTCAACGTATAATGAGGTGTAAATATATAAAATAACGATGCGAGTTATATTAATAGATAAAAATATTATGATAGGTAGGTTCATAAAATTGTCTTAATGAGAGGCAATGTAAGATTATCGAGAAAATTTCGTGTAAATGAGCCAACCATATAAAACACCGTCATTCTAATTATCCATTTAGATAAAAATAATCTGCATTATATTCCTATTTCAGTTCGATATCGGACGATTTTATTTGAAAATTACGCGTCAGTGTGTCTATAAATAATATTTTTGGACCACCATCGCCGGGTAAATATCATTGCAAAATATATCATAAAATATGCTCCTTTCCAAACACTTATGACGTATCACATAAGAATACCATTTTAAATTATAAAACAGTTCCCCAAACCATAACTCTCCATCTGACAAACAGCAATACGTACATATCTACCTAAAGGAAATATCTGAGAATTAGATATCAATTTTTTTTTTATTCGAATATTTTTTAATTGTATATACGCAAACATTGGAATTAGCTCCTTATCGGGAGTAAAATGATATTTTTATTGACAAACTTTTAATATCACAAAATCCAATGTTTGCGTATATGCAATTAAAAAAAACGATTTAAATACACATTGGTACAAGTAGGTAAACAAGCCAAAAATTAAATAATATTTCTGGGGCAGTTCAGGGGTGACATCTGTGCGAGACACCGTCACCTCATTTATAAGGATTGTTGCTTTCATTATTTACAATTAAACCAATTTCTCAATAAATGGAGTTACGAAAAAGATTTCATCGTTACTTCATGGATGGCAATAGTGTAATTCCTTATTTTCAAGTGCATTGTAACACATTATTCAAATATATAGAACTTTTAAAATTTACATTGATAAGGGAACTCAATAAGAAGGAATTGGTGAACATTGCGCAGGCGCATGGGGTGTGATCACGTAGACCAGCCGATGACAGGTCGTAAGCCCTGTGGGTGCCTTGAGTTCCTGGTTCTTCTATAATACTTCGTCTCTATTGAGATGTTAAAAAGTTTGTCAATAAAAATATCAATAAATATCTCTTCCGATCGGAATCGATACAACCACGGTACCATGACAGTCAACAATTTTGCACTACATCACGGCGATCGACTTTAAAAATGATACATAGGTACATATTATTCAATGAAATTTTTATAACAACACAATTTAACCTACTTTTTCTTGAAATTTAAATGTTTAGTCAAAAGTACAATAAAGATGACAGAATTAATCAGAAATAAATTATACCCACGTAATAATACCATTTTTATTGAATGCATAATAACACAAGATTACCAAGTCACGACATTAGTTTATGATAATAAGAGATTGCATAGTAACCATTAGCAAAACCTGAAGACATTAAATGGTTTAATAATCGTACAGACGTTTCCGTATTTTAAATCGGTTGGAAATACAGTAACACGAAGCTTTATTTTGAAATAAATTAGTACATTCTTAGAATATTAAAAATATACATTTGTGTGATGGCTCTCGGCAGCCATCATTTATGTTTATTTTAGGTAGTGTACGATGATGTATATTATGTACTTGTTTCAAAAACATATCCATTTTTAAAAAATATTAAAAAAAAGTGTTGTTAATTTCTCATATTTCTTTATTATTATTACCTGGGTGTGATTGCGTTTACCAATGCGCATCCCCTTTCTATAGGTGAAAATTGCAGATTTAAATATCATTTGTATGTCCTGTATATGCTCTTATCTCATTCATCTGATTATAATGAAATTTAGTGAGTTGTTCAGCGCACATCTGAGAGTTTTTTACTTTTTAATTATTTGACATTTCACAAGGGAATTTATTAAAAATTGTGTACATGGAATTTATTCAATAGTACGGTGGTGTGTAAACCGAATCTTCACAGAAATATCTATATCAGACGGAAGTGATCAAAGGGACTGCAATTCCCTTACAACCCTTCAGTCGCATTCATCCCTTCAGTCCGCCTTTGTCAAATAAATTCTTGGTATATTATTTTTAATCAATTTATTTGTGAGATGTGAAATAAATACAACAAAAAATAATAACTCTGAAAAACTCATTGGTCATGCGAATTTTGTGATTTCAAAGAACAATTTTAAAACTTTTAAGAAGTTATGTCATAGTTATGGTGCCTTACTATTGGTAGACTTTTTTATAGAGATCCTGGTCATATCTCTGATCCTTTTCATTTAAAAAGATCTGAAGTCAATGACAGTCCACGAGTGTGAATCTTCCATTTACATTCGTCGATTGTTCTTTTTGCACTATGGTTCCCAGATTGCCAATCGAGAGTCCTTTAGAGCTACTTTTCGTGCTAGGTATGCATTCTTTTCTTGTCGCTCAGCTCCGTCAAGGGGCCATTTACAGTCCCCATATGCAGAGCGGGAGGTGATGAGAGTAGCGAATAACTCTGAAATCTTCCCAGGTGTGCATTGAACAAACCACCAATTTTTCATAGCGAACAGAAGGGTTTTATAGGAGCGCGGGAATGACACACAAGAACAAATTATATTGAAATGATATTAAAATCTGCAATTTTCACCTATCAAGAGGATGTGCACTGGTAAAAACAACTGATTCTAGGTGCCAGACTTGCTTTTCATACCTATATTCGATAAGAAAGAAAATATAAAAAAACAGCCTTACAGAAATGATTCATAGAAAACGGTACCATCTCTCGTACTACATCATTTAATTTTTGAAATGCTTCAAGTGATAAATAACCTTCAATATCAGAACCTTTATTATTCCTTTAATACTCTCCTAATAAAGTGTACATATTAGGTTTTTAGAAATATATTTTACTTAATGTTTTTGAGAACATACTACCTATACTAATTCTATTTGATAAAATGTTTCCTTCGTGAAATGTTAATAACATAATATAGCGTAAAATTCAAGGTTTTTACATATAGTGGTAATAAAATTTGCATGGACTGATTAAATTTTTAATAATATTATTATGCATAAAAAATATTATGTCAACATGGACATTAATTTATAAAAGATTTTCTTTGGAATCAAACTGAATCACTTTGCTAGATGACAATTATTCAACTTCTTGTTGCTTATACGAAATTGCCAATAATGTAGGATTTATTTCGCGACTGATGGGATTCGATGGTTTTGAATTAAATATACAATGACCAAGAACGGGTTTTATTTTCCACTAAAATTATTTGCATTTAACAAGATTAATACAATAAACAACATTTCAATAAATTTGAGTAGAGAGGATTTTTGCGCTCAAACTGAGCTAACACGTGCCAGAACCGCAGAATTAAACTTGAGAAATAATAAATACCTTATGTTGCCGGGACGTGGTACTTCGGAACGATTCAGACTTATTTCTCATGATGAGTGGTCACCTAAGATGGAATTGGATATAGTCACTTCGAGATGTAATCTTATTCGCAAATACAAAAATAACAGTACGGTAAAATTCTTGAAATACGAGATTTTGCACTATACATTGGTTTTCTAAATCATCAGCAGTATATCGTAGGAAGTCGTGATAAAAAACAAGTGGGTTGTGGCAAACACTAAACTCTCCACTACATAGTAAGCAGGGGCGAGCATAAAGCCTTCGGACTAGGCAAACCCTGAATGAAAATTGAGAAATGTCGAAAATTTAATGTTTTTTTTAGCATCGTTGTTAATTTCAGTGGATATGAAAAATATTTTTTAAATCACATTCTAAAATAATTATATTTGTGGCTCTGAAAAGCATCCTATCTACATATGGTTTAGTTTTTAATCTTGTATGGTTGTAATAAAATAAATTTTAAAATATTAGTTCTTGAATTTCTTAATATAATATTCATAGGCAAGCCAAGATTTTCGCTTCTATAAGCAATTCCGCTACTGATAGTAAGTGTACATTTTTTCTTCTTGAAAGGTTGACAATCCTTAAATGCCTTTTTATGATGTACATTTCTTTTAGATTCCTTGATAATCATTAGTTTTCTAGAGGACAAAAGTTTTCATTGTACACCATATACACAAAAATTGAAATGAAACTCATAATATGTAACTATAGTAAATAATGAGAAATTGACCTAAAAAATTGCTAAGGCAATATTATGAAATGGTGCATGAATGTTGATGAGGCGATGGGTATGTGTCAAGATAGAATAATGTTGTAATATTGGCCCTTCCTAAAGGGCTCTCGGGCTCAGCCCTCCCAAACACTTTGTTCAAAAGATTCCAAAAATGTATGAAATGAACGTCGTGTGTGCTCTTTCTTGGTGAATTTGTAAGTAGATATTCGTTTAACTGTACCATTTTTGTAGAGCGCTTTGCTCTCATATGACGTGTCTATATATAAAATGTCATTGCATGCATGTACCTGCGTACAAAAATGCACCCAATAACAAGTTGCCATATTTTGAATATATCTTCAATAATAAATAGTTAAATATCCGTTAAAATACCGGGTATTTCTTGATATAATAATAAAAAGTAGTGTATCACGTGTCAGGCGCCGTCTGTTGGACTCGATGGTAGAAAAAACTCGGTGACATAAATTATTATTGTGAGCCTAACAGAGACGCGTGGGTCGGCATTGCTAACTTACATATATACATATGTACTTACTTATTATGTATATACCTAGAAAACAATTCAAGGCAATATGTATGTAGTTAGATTGATACATTATATACTATAATGTATTATGCCAAAATTCATTTATAAAACAATCTGGATGGCCTTGCACCCGCCCTGGGGTCGGAATGTAATTCCGGTTTGCCATGACATTGCCTTTAATTTTATCATTTTCACAAAAAAATAAACTTGTGGATTTTGGCTAACGCCAAAATCTCCGCTGCATTATATCACGTGGCAAATATTTAAAACTTAATATGAAAACAATGCGATAGTTTAAGACGGCATTTAAACCTAAAAACACCAATTTGAAATCAAATTCCTTAAATATGTTAAAATATTTTCAACGTTTCTCTAGTGAATATTTAAAATAACAATAATAATAATAATAATATCCACCACCTTGGTTTCAATATTCCCCATTGGCAGTTATTGAAAACAACACACATAAACTTTATTGGAACAGAGATATAATTACAGATAGAACCAACCTACACAATAGACCCGATATAACATTGATTGAGAAAAATACAAAACAAACCCATTTAATTGAAATATCGATTCCTAATACAAAAAAATTTAGAACAAAAATATACAGAAAAAATTCAAAAATACCTCCCTCTAGCAGAACAGAACAAAACCCAATGGGGACAAAATAAAGTTACAATAATACTGTTTATTATATCATCTACAGGAGTTGTACCAAAAAATATAAATGATTCTATTAAGAAACTTGATCTGCCAAATTTTATAATCACACAGATTCAAAAGAGTGTGATTATAAACACATGCTTGATAGTTCGAAAATGTTTGTTATCACCACTATAAATATTATGCATAATAACTAAGCAACTTGAGAACTCCTCCGTTGTTTAGTTTTTTTTCACCGGTTAACCCGTGAAGCGATTGAATAATAATTATACATACATACATACATACCATCACGCCATGTCCCTTGCGGGGTAGGCAGAGAGAACCGAACGCCACATTTTTCTATCCTGGCATGCATCCCTCGCTTCGTCCACATTCATGCATCGTCTCATACATGCTCGTCTATTGCTCACACTTCTAACATTTCCGTCTTTCAAAATTTCGTTCACATGGTCGTGCCATCCCTTTCTTGGGCGTCCCCGACCTCTCATTCCATTCCTTTCCGCTCTGTATATTTTCTTCGTCAGGCGCTCCTCATTCATTCTCCCCATGTGACCAAACCATCTCAATGTGTTCACTTTCATTCTAGTAATGACATCTTTCTTCATCTTACATTCTTTCCTTATGTCCTCATTTCTTACCCGGTCATACATCGTTCTATTACAAATCCTTCTTAACGATCTCATTTCAACTGCATTTATTCTACTTTCATGCGTCTTCTGCCATGTCCAGGTTTCACTTGCATACGTCAAGGTTGGCACTACGACGGCGTTATGAATGGCAACTTTGGCATCCTTTGATATGTTGCGATCATTCATAATTGGTCTTAGTGCTCCATTCACTCTGTTTCCTGCCATAACTCTTCTTTCGATCTCTTTATCGAGTCGTCCATTCCGTTGAAATATGCTTCCCAAGTACACATATTCGTCGACTTGCTCGAGCCATTCGTTCTCTACTCTTATTTTACACGCTGTTATGCTTTCACTCTTTTCAAAGACCATTGTCTTTGATTTGCTGAATAATAATTATAATAATAATATATTTATTTAACATAAGAAAAGAAAACTTACAGAAACAATACACTACAGAGACCACTCAGTATTTATATAAAAACAAACAAAAATATATACAAAACAAAAAACATGTTAAACAAAAAATATACAAAACAAAAAACATGTTAAACAAAAAAAAATAATAATAATAAAAAACCACGGGTGCTCCCTGATTGGCTGATATCATTCCATCACTTTACCTATGTCTATCTAACTAGGAATAATTCCTGTTTTAAGTAAGGACAATTTCAATTATTTTCACTACGCTTTTACATCATCAGATAGAAATTTCAATCGATTGAATTATAAAAGAACATATACATGAATATAAGAAACAAGAAGAAAAACATTTTTGCATTAACAAAATGTAAAATAAAGTATAAAAGCCTTAACAAAATATACATATGTAAATACAAGAACATTAACAAAATATAAAATAAAGCATTATGGAAAAGAATGACAGCAGGCAAGACAGCAGGCAAGACAGCAGAACTAAAACATTTATCACACAATTTTAAAATTCAGCATGAATTTCCCTAAAAGAATATTAAAATATCTTTTGACAATTTTTTAACATCTCAATAGAGACGAAGTCGGAATATTATAGAACAAATGAAAAAATTCAATGTTTGCGTATACGCAACTTATATCCTTTTCTATTTAAATTACTCCATAACTATGTGTTTTTGAAAAATAGATATTTTATGTGCTTAATGAGTGTATAAAATCAAAGTGAATGACCGATAAAGTTTTTTCATTATTTCAAGTAAGGTTTAGATATATCACAAATATAAAAAATACTTGGTTTTAGTTCTATTGAAATTTATTTGATTATCGACGCGTTTCGTACAAGGCAAATCGTCAGAATAATGAACGAAACGCGTCGATAATCAAACAAATTTCAATAGAACTAAAACCAAGTCTATTTTTATATTTTGTGATATATCTACATACAATGGAGTTCTATCAAGAATTGTTGATCGACAAACTAAACTTAGTCAAGAAAGGTCTTAAAATTAAAATTAAAATTAAAGGTCTTAGTCTTAAAATGCAAAAAATCGACGAATTTTGGGTTTCCGATCATTTAAATCACGTATCAACCCTTTTAACGCACGCGATAGTTTCCCTTACTAACACTTAACTTCATAGTGAATTAAGCGGTTTTAATATATCATGTTTTCAGTCACTAGATTTACCGTTTTCGTAATCTATTCTATACCACACTCCGTTAGGAAGGATGTAGGATTTCGTGTCTTGTTCATCCCCGGAGTGGCTGCTCGTCAAACAACACAAGGGCTACTGTCAAGCATATTATTTCATACCTCTGCCATAAGAGGCCAACTCCAAACTTGGGGACACTTTAGGGGCAAATCGAACTTGGACGGGGGACCGATACTAATTTGAAACAAGTTTCTAAACAAATATTGAACATCGGTTATTTTTATTTACCTTGTGACATTAGTTAGATTATATTATGGAAGAGATTACCTTATAGCGAAAAATCCGCCATTTTATATTTGTTTGCAGTAAAGTTTTTGCCCTATGTCGACCGACGTAACACAAACTACTCAAAAAACAATTATAATAGACGAATTTGCCCCAACTACAATTCATACTTTAACCATTTCGATATAGTACATAAATCACAAGCAGATTTCAGAACATACATATTACAACAATTCGATAAATAGTAGGTATATGCTACAATCACATTCATTCATAATAATCTATCTCGCATAAATATAAACACAATATTGTTAAAATATATAAAACACATACATGATATATAACACATATCCACTTACTTAATACATGCTACATACAAGTATTATATTAGTTACTTTTAAACTTAGCAGGCTCCGAGAACTAAAGCAGAAGAAGAAGAAGAAGACTTTTAAACTTACGATTATTTAATAAGTCAAATAAATAAGCTCACTTTATATCTTATGTGAAAACATATTATTGGGGTAAAATGAACTTACCTTACTGTTTATTTCATCATATTGTATTTATACTAATATTGTATCCTGTTTGTTTTCCAAATAAATAAAAATTAAAAAATAAGATAATATCAAATGAAAATAATAACACTAAATTATTGATTTTAAAAATTAATTAATCTAGTCTTGATAAAAGTATTCAATGGTCCAAGAATGCAATACTAAAATAGTTTTTGCTCATCACTGTTCATAATGATACAAAAAAATAGTATTGGAAAAAAAATATTATACGAAAGAACATATTCGAAAAAAGAATATTTGGCAATCGGACTAAATAGGTATTTTTGCAAATTCGAATTTGAAAGAAAAAGATATAAAATATCAGAATTTCGGTTAATATGTTTTTAATGATTTTTCAACTGATGTGCTGGCTTTTAAATAAAGTTTTCTTTTACAATTTCCTCACAAAGTATCTTTGTCTTATATACCTCGATTAAAAACCAATGAATAATTTCTAAATGCTCACCTAGAAATATGGTTTATATTGATTGAGAAGAATTTTCTGAAATCAACACAAGAAACCAGAACTCCCCAATAGAGTCAAAGCGACTTTGTCAAGAACAGGAGAAAGTTAGAGACAATAATATTCTCATATGGATAGAGTGAATGATAGACATTAGATACGTCATAAACTGCAATAAATTGAATTGAAGATAACTCACGAACATATGTACAACTCGACAAATAACAAACGACTTACTGACAATACCAAAAACAAATAATTTTTAAGGCGACAGAACTAAGGCAAAGATAACTTATACTGTTCATAAACTACCTAAACATATAAGTACTAAATTAAAAAATAAATTAGAAGAAATTTTACGTTTAATGTTTGTACTATGTAGGTACTGTATTTTCAATGATTTGGTTTATTTTCATTTACTTTTTTTTCTCATTACTTTTGTATTTACACTATTTTTTTTCATTGCTTTGTTATTTAATTGATTTCTTTAATTTTCTTTTGTTTTTCGATATTTTATTTTAAATCGTTTTGTACTTGATTAATTTCATATTCATTGTAAAATAATAATTTTATTATATTGTATAAGTGTACAATTTCATTGTAGAGTAACTATATGATTGCAGTGTACGTGAAAAGCTTGCACTGACAAACTGTTTATACAGTTAAATGTAAAAATAATATACTCTAATGTAAATTATTAAAAAAAATAAGATAAATTAAAAAACAATAAAACATGATTATTGAAGTAATACACATCTGAAGTCATACACTTCTGAGGTCATACACATCTAGAACAACTCTTACGTTTAGACTGCGTCTCTGCAGAACTAATTATGTCCAAAATTCATTCACCCAAAAGGCATGTTACATTTATATGTAGGTATATTTTAAGAATGTTAATATTTAAAAGTACAATAAAATCCATATCAGAAACCCTTCGAAATTAACAGTAACGTCGATTCGACGCGGAGTACCCGAGAAATCGACGTATCATATATCTAAAAGAACTTTCTGTTCAAATTAAAATTTCCCATGGAAAAATAAGGCTGAATTTCATAAAAATGTGAAAACTGAAATGTGAGATAATACATTCGAATTTAGATGGGTGGTGGCAGAGCGGTTAGCGCACTGGGTTATTAATACAGTGGTCGCGAGTTCGAATCCTGCCACGACCGAATTCGTTCACCTAAGCACAAGCATATGCTTAATTAAGGGAATGCATGTACTTGCTCAAGGACATATTTATTCTTTTTCTCATTATTGAAAAAAATATCTCGTTGTTTTATACAATTTTTCAAAGCATTTTGTATTAAAAATAGTGTTTTTATTTAATATATACATTTAAATTCACATTTTGAGACCACGAATGAGCTAATTTACACGAACGGTTTTGGAATGGCCGATTCTTTCTCCGGAAGGTAGAGTGGGGGTCAAGTAACCCTGACGTGTACCTACTTATAAATTCTGAACATTAAAATTGGTTTTAATGGAAAAATTTTCCTTCACATATACATAAAAAATTGCATCATTGATCATTTGACTGAAGAAATAATACATCAGAGAAAACCATTATAATTCATATTTACACTGTAACGCAGTTAAGTTTTCAGTGACCGTCAGGAGCAAACTTGGCGAAAACTAAAAAAAGTCGTCGCCTAAAATGAAACATATATATCTCTATTTAGTTTTCCCATGCTGGAATTATGTTTATGCAATGTCTGTAAGAGATATCCATGGTGTAAAAGACATAAGAGATATCAATGTATCTAGGTGTGATATTAAGATAATTGAGAAGTTACCTCACATTTCACGAATATTAAAATACATAAGTTAGAAATAAAAAAATCATCAATGAAAACAATTCCTTATTAAGAACACATGGTCACCATAAAAAATCAAACGTGCGCGCACTTCGAGAGATAGATACGTACTGTACTGTCGAGTTTGTTGATGTTTGTTGTTAAGGACACCAAATGGTGTAAACTAATCAGCAACCACGATTTTACTAATACATTTACATGCGTAAATACTATGCATTTTTTTGTTTATGTATAGAATTGGCACTTTAAAAAAAATCAGACTTTACCACGCTTTCATGAAATGGTATTGAAAAATTATCAAATTAGTATGATAAAATACTTAAATCAAAGATAATTAAACATACTCCTTTCATGAAAATGCTGAAATTTTTTCATACAAAATTTGAGTACTTTGTGGAGTGACTTGGTAATGAGGAACATAGCATTGGCCACAACTCACTCGTTTTACATTTTCATTATAAATATGATTAATGAGTAGGTACATTTTGTTTTTTAAATACCGGAAAATTTAAAAAAAAACATTTACACAGAAAATTTTAACTAATATATCAATACCAGAAAGTCACGCTACGCTGTTCCCGCTCTTCAATGCCATTTTATAAAAGGATGTTCTTTTCTCGTTATTTGAAAATAAAAATTTTCCTGGGCTTGGGGTCATTTTGTAATATTTGACAGTTAAAAAAATCGAGAAGCACTGATCAGATACCCTTTAAAATCTAATAGGATCTAAGCGAGTATTAGGTATAGAAATTTGCAAAACGCCGTAAACTAAGCTGTAAGTAGCACAATACATAGTACACCGCACGCACACACACAGATACTGCATGATGAAACTTTCAGAATACAATCTCAGCATGATATTAGTTAATAATCTACAGTAAAAAAGTAACTTTAAAAAATACGAATTCATAACTCCCCACTATATCCCCTTGGATTAGTAAGGAGTTATATACACATCCCAAATTTTAACGTCATTCAGCATTCTTTAATCAGTATTTGGTTTTTTTCTATGGTTATTGATTCTTCCTCACGTCGTTATGAAATATTTAGTAAGTAGGTAGTTGAAATCGTAGCATTTTTGCTAGTGAATGTCAGCGTTTAACGAGATCTTGGTGGTTAGAAATGTCATTTGAATAAAACAATGAATATATTTTTTGGGGGGTCAAGAATTTATTTTTTCTTTTGCAGATATTATTAAAATACATTTATTTATTATTTACAGCAATAAAAAGTATGTGAATTGAGACTATTATTAAAGTTTTACCAATTCGCTCCTAAGTCCGTATGTCGCGTTTCCTAGTATTGTTCATAAGAAACAGGTTAACGCGAGTCTTGCTTGGGTCAATTCATCGAATTATCCGAAACGTTCAGCCGGTTTGTACCGTAGGCGATATTTTCACGGGAATTCGCGCGAAAATACAAATGACGTTCACATTAACATGTAAGCCAATGTGAATACTTATAATTTGTAACACTCAAGCTTTTCAAATATAGTTGCATACAATAATATAAGCTTTTATTGTATAATATAATGCGGCGGACTTATTGCCCGTAGCCATCTTTCAACTAATCAACAACAATAGTTAGAAAATAACTACATATGTTCAAAACAGCAATTTGACAAGTGAAAGTAACGGGAATCGGAGAAGTAACCGCAAAAACATATATATGGAAACAATCTATTAAGGTATTTATTAATTATATTAATTTGTACGTCAAGGATCCGTTCTGTCTCCAAAACTATTCAACATTTATGGGAAACACATAATGAGAAGAGCACTTGATGGATGGAACGGAGGAGTGAAGATTGGGGGGAAGACTTTATCTAACCATAGACATGCAGACATTGCAGACGATACCATACTCTGAAAAAGAAATGGCACTCATAATGACGACGAATATCCTATCTAATTGGAGGTTGTGCAAAACATTTGATTTTCTTGGCTCTTTACTCGTGGACAACGGTGAGTGTGTAGAAGAAATAAAACGTCGCGTTGCAATGATCAAATCTGTCATGACTAAATTGAACAAGATATGGAAAGGTAGAAGTATGTCCAAATCCACAAAGATTCGGGTACTTTTATCCCCATTTTCTCTACGCTGGAGAATCATGGACAGTCAAAACCCACGAAAGGAAAAGAATCGACGCCTTTAAAATGTGGTGCTGGTGACGTATAGGTAGGTACATCGAATTCCCTGAACGGCGAAAAGGACAAATACATCCATCATAAAGGAGCTGAATATAGAGGACATATGCCATTTCTCAAGCGCGTACTTCAGTTTTTTGGACACATCGCCAGACACCATGAGAATAGTTCTAAAAAGCTGGTTGTCGTTGGTGGGGTTGAAGTTAGAAGAGGAAGGGGGAGATTCCCAGATTAGGGCTGCCACTGATACATCGATGATCGGATCAATAAGGACGGCGGTGTGTCTGGTAAAATGGAGGACTACAATAAACAACATCATGATGACGAGGAGAGACACGAGTACTTAGCGGCGGTAGCAAGCCACGCTGATGAGATTGTATAGCCGACATCACGCTTGGCGAGGAAATAGAAAAACTGAAAGTCTGTCAATACGTAGTGAAGGCTCGCTGTCGAGTCGAGTCACCTGTTACTGAGAACTGTAGGGACGGGAGACCCTCGCCATGACTGACGGGCCTCCGCGTTTATGGTTGGACTCTTAGAAGTAGTGGTATGTAATATGCATGATAGTAGTTCCTTGATTTATCTGATGAGCAGCCGCTCCGAGGGTGAATTATTTATTTTTATGTACATAATGTAAACAAAAATGCATATCGTTAATGTTAGGAAAATAACTTTGAGGCGACATTATAAATTATTTATAATATACACTTAACGTAGTTTACACCACTTAACTATGAGTACTAACTTCTACCGGTTTCAAAAACTTTAAATGTTTTCTTCTTCAGGAAAACTTGCGTACTAAAAATTTAAAATAAAATATAGACTGTTGTTAGGTTTTAATTTGTAGGAGGAGTCAATTTTAGAAAGTAGTGGGGCGGAACGGTAAACATAAGTGACACTGGGTGGTTCAAAATTTTTTTGTTAGTTATAAAAATATTTTCTATTTTATTAATTAATCGGAAATGTATTTAGAATCGGGTTGTTTGGAAAGTTTAATTGGTTATTTATTATACTTTGTTTATTATTTACACTTTTTCTTATTTCTAAAATTTCTAAATCTGCTAATTTTAAATTTGAGTAACCTGTATGCATAATCTGTAATCCCGTGTCTATGTCGAAATAATGGTTAAATTCTATAAGATGTTCAGCAAATTCCGAAAAATTATTATTATTTAAGCAACGTAAGTATTCTTTGACTCTGGTTTGAATGTTTCTATTAGTTTTACCTATATAAAAATTACATTTTTTAGTCTTTGTTGGTGTAGAAAGCTGGTGAGATTGTGTCAGGGATGTTCTTTTTAGTTAATTTTGCTATGTTATTATTAATGTATAAGATTTTCCGCCATTGCTTTTTGTCACTATCAATAATTTTTGGAAATAAGAATCTGTCTGTATATTGTTGTTTTAGTTTTTTGTTTAAAATTCTATTGACTATTTCATCATTATAACCATTGTTAATGGCAATTTGTTTTATTGTGTTTAATTCCTTTAAATAATATTTTTTTAACAAGAGAATTTTTAATAATCTATTGATCATGGAATGAAACGCGGCCATTTTTTGTGACACGGGGTGGTTAGATGAGTTGTGAATTATCAAATCTGTATGTGTCTTATCGATAGATTTTATAATCTAATTTATTATTGTTAACGGAAATAGACAAATCCAGGAAATTTATACTTGAATCCTTACCAACCTCTAAAGTGAACTTAAATATAATGCACACTGGCGGGCGTATTGACACTAGGCAATTTCTTCCTACCAACCAAATAACAAAGTATGACAGCTTTATATATATTTACAATAGCAAAAAAAGGATCGTGAAAAACCAAAAAAATAAGATGAGAAAAATACATTATACTACTTAAGATAAAAATTTTAAAAAAAATACAAAAAGACAAAGCAAAAAGGGGAAAGAACAAATAGAGGAAATCAAGATCAGATGTATACTGATAAGTATTGGAATATTTTTTTTATTTAAATCCTATTTGCACTAAATATCTAGGTAAACAAGACTATCAAAATTACAATAATAATTTTGTCTGAATACAAAGAAATGAAAATAAGAAAATGATTCCAATAAATAATATCGTAATAGTGTTTACGAATTTCGTGTACAAAATTTTACATCTAAATAAAATAAAAATTCATTGCACGTACATTTCTAAAAATATAATATTTAATTTGGTAATATTTAGTGGCTTTATGAAACTCAGTTTTACCGATATTTTTTACGGATCATTAATTTTACTATATGAAAATTTTACTCAACAATATACACCACAGAATCGTTACATTTTATATGAAGTATTTAAAGCTTCCTAACATAGCAGTTAGTTATATTTATGTTTGGTTATATGAACCGCATACAATTTTTGCAAAAATATTAAATGAAAAACGTGCAATAACAAATTTAATATTATATCACAAAGGTCAACATTTAAGATAGGTACCTAATAATATAGTAATATTAGATAGATATCGAGATAAATGTTCTTTGAAATTCAGTTGAAAATTAGGATTCTGATCAAACTTCTGGTTTGAAAATATAATTTGCAATGTAAAACCGGAGTTTATTCGTGAAATCTCAAAGATATCATAAAAAATGAATAAAAATATTTTATAATATGTTCAGTACATATTATTATGTTAATCTTAAATATGAAATATGCTCATTGTTATGGCACATACGAATACGGCCACAAATCTAAACAGCTCTATCTCACCTAACTAAACTTAACCTTATTTTCTAAAAAAACTTATGTTATTTCATTCAACAAACAATGGCGATGTGAAAATATGAATTTAAAAGTTTGGTACCTATTTATTATTTGTTATATCTATAAAAATAAATAAATACTTATTAGTATTTTGAAAACTTAATATGACTGCCATATTTAAAAACGAGTGTGTTGTGGCCAACACTCCTCACTAACAAGTCATACTATATGTAAAGTATTCAATTTTTTTATGGAAAATATTCAGCATTTTCATGAAATGATTTGTTAAATTATTTAAAAAAAAATGATAATTATTTAATGCCATTTTATAAAAGTGATGTGCCTATATACCAATTTGAAAATAAAAATTTCAAATATTAATTTTCCTGAGCTTGGGGTCACTTTGAAAATTTTGATAGTTAAAAAAATTGAGAAGCACTATTCAGATATCCTTCAAAATCTAATGGGGTCTAAGCGAGTATTAGATACATATTTTTCAAATTTGAAAAGAATCAAATGAGTACTTTAGTCTATAATTGATAAAGTGAAATGAACACGCCGCGCCGTACATAGCACGCAGCACACAGCACATAGCACATACACACAGATACATTGTGATGAAACTTTCAGAAAACAATCTCAGCATGATACTTGTTGATAATCTGCGCAATAAAAAATAGCCTTAAAAATTGCGAAATCATTACTCCCCGCTATATCCCCTTGTGTTAGTGAGGAGTAATAACAACAAAATTAATACACTTTAAAATTTGTGTTATACACTTAACTCCGTCGATACCTCGACTGGTTTCGGAGAGCACCTCTTCTTCTTCTAGAGTTCACTTACAGACTCAGTTTGTAAGTGAACTCCAGAATAAGGAGATCGAGGTATCGACGGAGTTTAGTGTGAAACACAAATTTTACAGTGTATTAATTTTGTTGTTATTTTTAAATACTTTTATTTAATTTGATTTGATTTGAGATTCGTGTTCTAACTACATAGATAGACCCACAAAACAATATAATATACACCATTATATTTGTGTATTATGTGATGATAAGTCTTCATTATGTTTGATTGTATCTTTACATAGATAGACCCACAAAACAATATAATATACACCATTATATTTGTGTATTATGTCATGATAAGTCTTCATTATGTTTGATTGTATCTTTACATAGATAGACCCACAAAACAATATAATATACACCATTATATTTTTGTATTATGTCATGATAAGTCTTCATTATGTTTGATTGTATCTTTACATAGATAGACCCACAAAACAATATAATATACACCATTATATTTGTGTATTATGTCATGATAAGTCTTCATTATGTTTGATTGTATCTTTACATAGATAGACCCACAAAACAATATAATATACACCATTATATTTGTGTATTATGTCATGATAAGTCTTCATTATGTTTGATTGTATCTTTATTTTTTATAATCCAGGAAAACATTATAATAATAATCGATCAGATATTACTGTCCTGGAATAGATATATGTTTCTTATTGGAAAGCACATTTCTATGTAATCTTTTTTATAAAATATATGAATAGGTACAGCAAAACATCCAGAAAAGAAAAAGAAAAAGCCTGAAAAACAGAAAAATATCAATCAGAAATTGATAACAAAACATATTTAATAGTTGTATTAAAAATGTACGTGTGTAACAAAATACCTAATAATTAATTATTCGATAGTCTCATTATATATTGTATAATTTCTTTGATAGATTTGTATTCTGTTTCATGCTGAGATTATAACGTTCGTATACAATTTCTTTTAATGTGTTTCAAATCTTCTCTATACCAGTTAGCAACATCAGATTATATATATGGAGTGAAAAATAATAAATTTGATTGCAATTAATAAAGCTGTAATAAAAATAAAGCTTGACGGCTCACACTGAGAGCAAATATCCATAGAATGTGTTTTACGAGTGTAATGTTTACAGGATTAATCGGAAATAGAAAATGACTATTTTTATCTATGTTTTATTATTTGCAGAGACGTTGGAAAAGAAATTATGCGATAGTCTTCTTGAACCTACGTCATTAAGCCATATTGCTATTGTTATCCAAGTATTATTGTAATCCTACCGTCTCATAAACTTTATTTGAACATTGAAAGATCATTTGTGATGCTTTCTTCGTTACAAGTGTAATAGTTCGGAACGATTAAATTAATACATTAATATTTCTCTCATTAAACATACATATATTCCTGTGGAATAACCTTCTTATTCTTTCATAAATAGTTATAAAGCAAATTCGTCGACACTTAATTCCCACTGTTTGTGTTTCTTTGTTTTTTTTTACTATCATACTTATTTTTGCTCACAAGCACTACATAGGTAAATAAGTTATAATGGTATGTCCAAACACAATATGTCCTATTCTGATTCGTTTCAGAGTACGAAAACATCTAAAATAAGACATAATGTAGAATTATCCCTACCTATACCTAGAGTTAATTGTACGTGACAAACATTCATTTACCTAATGTAATATATTATAAGTTACTAAGATACTCAAGATAATTCAGTGTGTTAATTCGACTTTCATTGATCTTCTATATTGTCCATGACTTACATTATGTAATACTTTGATTATTTATATAAAACATTGTATACACTAATTAATATACATATAATAGTGTAGCTTTAAGTAGGTATGTTAGCACAGCAGTCAAAATTTATTGTTATTATGTGGAAATTTGTTATTGGTTTTTAGTCTTATACTAATGCATCTACATATATAAAAAATGTTATTATACTGTAAATTTCCCGATAGTGAAATAAAATAAAATAAAATAAAAATGACGGGTTAATTGCCTAAAGACTGATTACAAAATCTTCTGACCAATAATATTTTATTACAAAAGAAAGTGAGGCACCGGCTAAGAATAGTGCTTCCATTCTTTTAAATCATTGTTTTCGAGTGTCCCGTAAGAGCCGGGTAATCGAAAATACAACAGGCAACAATAACATCTCACATATGTAGTTCAGCAATGAGGTTCACCACCCATTCGGAATGTAGTGTCTTTTTTGGTGAAACGAGACTGGTGTGTGGGTATACATAGATGTGTTGTTCTCCATTTTATAAGGCAATGCACATCCGCACACCTTTCGCTGGTTACCCCACATTGTGGGATATGCCGTGATGGTATGAATGAATGAAACAAAAAAAAATGGAAAATTCATTTAATATTACTACATACTTGATTTACAAAAAATCTAAATTATATTAGCATTTACGCAAATATTGCATCTCTGGGCTGGAAACACTGGTGAGTTGGAAGAAATTGCCATACGGCAATAAACTCGTAACTTGCGCAGGGTGCAAGGAAGTGTTCATTATTTTTTTTTTTTAACTCTTTTTATATCAAGCAATATTTCATACTACACTTAAACGTATACTAGCACCTCTGTCTCACTTCAACCTACTAGGTACCTACTAAACCTTATAAAAATTAACTTAGACTATGACAAATAAAAAGTAATAGAACTGATTTACATAACGCTACTCTGGGAGAGGCATAGCCTTATAGAGTAGCATAATCCACAAATTAAAATGAATTTATATATACACTGATAACTTAAACTTTATCTTTTAACTTAATCATACTATTATACAATTTATTTACTGCTTTATCAAGTTATATTGTACCTACTTATTTTACTTGTAAAAAAGGATTTTTAATAAATTGTTGTAGATGTATTGTAAATTGAAAAAAATTAATATTTGTATGTACATAATGAGGAGAACTGAAAAAAGGAGGGGACAAGGAATTGATAATATGGGGATAGAAATTAAGATTTGTAAGATGATACTTCAGATTTCTTTTGAAGGCTGATAGTGTTAATCACACGCGAAGCTGCGATCGGATTTCATCCCAGAGTCGGTCTGATCGAACGGAGAAAGATTTTATGAAGAAAGAAGTATTGTGCTCAATTGTTCATAATAAAGTGTACTGATGTACACGGTAGATATACCAGAGCGCCGAGTGCTTTTTATTATAATTATCTTGCGAAATTACAGCAAAATTCGGCGCTCGTTCGCATGCAACGTCTAAGTAACGAGTATTCCTCAAGTATAGACGTTTCCGATGTTGGTGTTGGTTCAAGAGGAAGATTCAAAGAACCCCGTGTATATGTGATTTCTACTGTAATTTTTTTGTATTTAAAGTATATGTATTTATTTAATGTAAAGTATCTTAATTGTATTTGATGACCTGGTTTAATTGAGTTCATGTGTACCAATATCTTTTTCAAGATAGTTTTATTATTTTTTTTACTACAGATATTTTTTTTGTTGACTTTTTTTATAGTGTACCTCAGATTATATTTCTACCAAATGTTTTTGATTATTTTAATTCATTGGTGATATTTTAATATGTGTATTCTTATGTTTGCAAGTACCTTTGTAAAAGACAATTTGTGAAGTGAATCAGGAAACAAATAAATAAGGAATAATTTGTTTGAAAATATAAAAAGTCAGGCACATATAGAACATCACAACACAGAAAAAAGATATAAATATTTTAGGATCTTCTTCTGTATCTATACAATAGTAGTGTAGTGTACAGACATAAGCAATTACTCTCGCCAAAATGCTGAGAACGTTGAAAAAATTTATGAGTCCGTTAACCCGCCAATAGAGTCATGAAATATTTTATTTTTTTATGAAAATATTATTCACTTATGTCTTCCCCTACGTGAATTTCAATACTTCAGTACAATAGAAGCAATAAAATCCTAAAGCTTAACATATTAACTGTACAAAAACTCATATTCACCACTCTAATATTGTGTACACTTGCAATTTATGATCATACTTAAGTTTTTTATTTTTTTTTGTATTATAAAACGATTTTCTCTAATAAATATTTCTATTCTCTATATTAATGTGATAGAAGTGACTCTGAAAAAAATGAATGATTTTATTTCCGTAATTTAATAAAGCTGAATTTCAAGCTATGACATCAATTTATTAAAAAACGAGATTTTATGTTATTTCATTAATTGCACAAACAAAAAATATATCCATACCAACAAGCCATGTCCCTAATGGGGTAGGCGGAGACAGCCAAACGCCGTATTTTTTTATCTTGATACACATCCATAGCCTCTTCGACATTTAAATATCGTCTCTTACATTCCAGTCTGTTATTCAAGTTTATGTATATTAGATAAAACTAGAGCCATGTACAATTGTGTGGTTATTAATGGTACTATTAGTTACAATTCAAGAATGTTTTTTTTAAATATATATATAAATATTAAACATGTTGAGCAGTAGATACAAGAAAAACAATAATAAAAGAACGAGTTATAAGAAAACAATCAGAACGTATATTATATTGTTTTTTCAATATGGCTATTTTTTGCCACTGTAATATCATGTGTAAAAATAATGGAAAGAAAATCATTTAATTTTATTTTTAAAAAAGTAGTTAAGAAAAGAGAGGAAAAGGAAGGATTATTAGTGTGAAGGAGGGAGCTTGTATGAAGGAAGCAGGGGACGGGGTTGAAAAATGTCTTACATTTTCCGTCCATTTATTGTTTTCAAATCTGTACTATCTGATATGACTTAATTTTCTAAATATTTATGATCAATCTGTTTATTTTTTTTAAGGGTACATTATTTAGATCCATTATTTATTTATATTTTCCTCATTCCGAACACATATTGTTTCGGAAGAAAACTATAAAATAAACAAAAAATTAATTGACTGCCTTAAAACAGGAATTATTCCTAGTTAGGCAGACAAAGGTAAATAAATAATGGAACACAACCTATATACCTACCACAGAAATGGGTGAATTCATATATTATATACTTATTTATAGATATTATTTTTTTCTTTGTATATTTAAATTCAAGATATTTCAATATTGTTCCAATGTAATCTGTTTTTAAAAGGAAATAAATAATAATTATTATTTTTTTTTTTTTGTATTTTTTCTTCATCAAGTGTTCATCATACATTTTTCCAAGCGGTCAAATCATCTGAGTCTGTTAATTTTCATTCTATTGATGACATCACAATTAATATGGCCATCATCATCTTTCTTGAACATCTTACATTCTCTGTACAAGACTTCCTAGTGATTATTATACCATCACAATTAAACCCATAACAGTTACACATACATTATTTATCTAGTATGTTATTGTAATATACAATGTACCTACAGTGTCAGTTATTGTAAAATTTAATTAATACACTTAAAAATACACTGATATTAAAACTGGCTTCTTGGTAAGGAACGTCCCTCGTATTACGATAGCGCGACAATTAAATAAATTAAATAAAAAAACTTTACTAATTACTAATTTCAACTAAATACAAAATACGAAAATAATAAATAATTATCCTATTTAAAAATAACTAAATCAGTAGAAATAAGAAGGTAATTTAAATTCATTTAAAAATTAACGTACACTCTAGCACATGTCTATGGGCTATTGGAGTAGATAAATCCATACGACGCCGACGCGTCGTAAATGAATTTTTACAGCATTTTGTTTGATTATATATTTTTCAATTTTATTGTATTTTATCAATATTTTTATACTTTACTGAATGTCGTCCTTGTGTCCTCATTCTATGTTTAATTATATTTCACACACATTTGGACAGTTTAATTATATTTCAAACATTATGTTCAATTACATTTTAAATTGCATAATTTAAAGTGCAATATGAATTGTTTCAAAATAAATACACGTTGACAATGAACTCGTGTATTTTCTTCACATTGGCATAAATTAATATATTATATGTACTGAATACGTTGTTTACGTCATCCGTCATATCGGATATAAATCATTAAAGCACTCTACTTGCCCTACGAAGTTTGCAATAAAAGCTAAAAAGTGGTAAGCAGGTCCATATAATCACTTGTAATAAAACTGTATTTTCGTCTGTATGATGTGTACAAAATTTGTCACCACTTTTTTTGAAGTACGACACAAACTATTTGAAACATTTTTTTTTCATGATTAAAACTGTCACTTCGTGATAGAACACCATGGTCATATAGAAATTATGATGTAAAAATTATATTCATTTTTCGTTCTATTTAATTTTGTTAGAAACGCGACTGCCGTTCACCGGTATCGCTCAATGCCGAGCATCATCAGAATGGTGAACCATAGAGGTAAAGACAATCTTTATATAGTTAGATTCAAAACGAATAATTGAGTGTTCAGGTATATATATGAAGGACAAACGAGTAGGTCTTCAAATATATGCCTCATAGAACATCTTGCGTCTTTCCGTTTGAAAAAAGAAAATTGAACTTAGCAACGCACTTACTTGAGAGTGATCATTGAGCATTCCTTGAATTCCACAAACTGGGACGAATCATGAATGTGCCGAGCGCTATATTCCTACATTCTTGGAAACATTTTTGGCTTCCTTGACATTGTTTCATTTGTACATACATTTAAATGTAAAAACTATCTAAGCTTCGTGTTTCCTTTTTTTAATATCACTCATAGGATAATGCTTTCCCTTTCTTAAATATAATCATTACATTTTACTACAGTAAAATTTTCCCGTAATGGAAACAAGTATTTATCCGGATAATATCATCACCAACAGGGAGTGAGCACATAAGTAGGAGCTTTTTCTTTTGTAAGTTTACATGTATTTGCAGTTTTTTTTTTTATTATTTTTCGCGACATAAATAAATCTAAAAAATGGGATACGAGAATAACACACCAACAAACGTATCACCACATAAATCATAAGACTGTTGTAGTTGTTCAAGTTATACGACTAAATTGTCACAACATCAATTTAATGAATTTATTACAGCTATATTAATTTAGCAATCGTTCTGAATAATAAATAAGGTAAGGCACCGGTTTGAATAGTGTTTCCACTCTTTTCTGTTATTATTTATTTATTTATTAAAAAACCAACAGTTTTTTATTTTTACATAATATAGATATAAACATAAGAAATATCAAACAAAGAAGCTAGTGACAGGTTTTCACTTAAAGTATGTAATGCATTAAACATATAAACACGATGAATTAACAGAGAGAAAAATATATACATATTATATACATACATATTATATACACACACATACACATATAATATATACTAGGGGTTTGAGGAAAGGATGAAGTGGGGAGAAAGGGAGTGGGGAGGTTTTTTTGATATCAAAAATGCTCATCTGAATAAATAAAAGTATCCTTACATTTATGTTTGAAAAAGTGAAATTTTAAATTAAAGCCGGGTTATCAAAAATACATAAGGCATAATAACATCTCACAAAGTGCAGAAATGAGGTTCACCAACCATTCTGAATATTGTTTTTTTGGGTAAATAGAGACTGGTGGGTGGGGATACACGCATAATGTTATGAATGCACACCCGCACACTTATCACTGGTTACCCCACAAGAAAAAATAAAAATTCTATAGTAGGTAGGTACCTACATACTATTATATGTGTACTATACTATACATATATTTATTTATTAATGGGTGTAGTTACATTATTACCTTGAGAAATAATTTATACCTACTTATTTCATGCAATCAAACTGAGTTTAATGGGTTGAAAATCAATTTTAGATAACTTTATTTAGTCTGATGAAATGTGTGAGGTGTGTAGGTTTATGTTTATTTAAACATAATATTATATCTTTTTATGAAATACATATTGCATAATATCAGGAGCCATGCATACTTACGTCCCACATATATTATTTATTGATATTTAATCTATTTTTATACCGACCAATAATTCCATTATATAGGAATAATAGATATTTATTTTTTTAATTTCACCGAGAAATGTATGTATTTTTAATCATTTACGGCATAAATTGCCCTTTTCAAAAATAATTTAAAAAACGCATACTTACTTATGGAAATTAATATCACAGTAAAGAAAATATTAATAAACTCAGCGAAAGGAAAAAGTAAGCCTATGTACATAATAAAACAAAAAAGATGATAAAAAATATGTGAAGTAAGCAAGCAACCACAAAAAATAACATTTATTTGAACCAATAATTTGAGGTCCAATAACCGAAATAATTATTATTCAATAAAATTTTAATCTCTGTCGTATGAGTTTAGAATGTGCAAAGTGACTAGATAATTGTTATTGAACGAATATTATAATTTGTTCCTGATAACAGATTATCGTTTGTTACACAAAAAAAATTATTATCACAAATTAAAAATCGACAAAATTGCAACAGAGCTGGGGCTTTACCAGTTTTACACACTATCTTACAAATATTATCTTTACACAACAAATATACCTGTTCTGCACGCTCGGTGGTCACCAGTTTTCGCGCTAGGTTGGGAATTGGATTTTAATGTTAATTTATTTATTTACAGAAGGGTGCTCCGGTCTAGAAAGGCACTAGGTGATAACCTGTCGCCTGTTCCCCAAATCCAACGCGAAATGATGTCGCGTGTGTACTCGATCCTGCCGTGCGTAACTCGGTAATTAGTTGCAAGCTAATTAAAGAACGTTACACAGCAGAATGAGGTACCCACGCCACACCATAAAACATTTATAAATTTATCATATGAAATATAAATTAATTGATATTACAGACAGGTATTAAAATAGTTTGAATTTGACTTACGTGTTTATTTGATAGTTTGACTCTAATTATAATTCAAGATTGGTATATACTTCAATAATTGACTATTAAATAATTTAAATAAAATAGATCGATGAATGCGCGGAATCGAAATGTGAGTCGAGCAGAGTGACGATCTACCGCTGGCCTTGGTTAAACTGAACGACGGGAACGCGATGTGCAGGATCTTAAATAGCCGGCTGACGTCCCCCTACTCCTTGAAGTGGGTGGTCAACTCGGCTGGTTGCACCCGCTACAATAATATTTAGTAAATATGACTTTAACTTCAAGAATATCGGTGTTGTAAACAAAGTAATTTTGTTTATTATAATACTATAGAACATAGGCCTGAGATAAGCGCTTGTTCTCGTCGATTGCATTATCAAAAAATATATGATATTATCAGCATATAACAAAATACATTATATCACAAGAAATTATCAAAATACATCACAATATCACAAATAAATCAGCAAAAAAGGAAAAAAATATAACATATCTATAAATATAAAAATGGATGTACGTATATGTATTTGTTTGTATATTTGCGATGAACTCCTAAACCAACCATCCGATTGCGATGAAACTTTGGGAATATGTTCAGCTCATTCAAGAGTAGGTTTATGAATTATAATTTATTTATTTATTTATTCGTTATCTCACAAAAAAAATTGATAAAAAGTTCATATTGAATTGATTCATAGTGGTTTTGTTCATCGCGCACACGAGAAGGTTTCAAAATTCAAATTAGCATATAAATAAATAAATAAATCATTGATTGAATAAGAAAATAAATGAATAAAGAAATAAACAAGTTAGTAAATAAATAAATACATGAATCAAAAAATAACAAGAAAAAATATATATACTAACTCATATATAAAATGGTATATCATATAAAACTGGTATAATGCCAAAGGTTAAAGTATATTTTTTAGAATAATTAAATAAAATTATAAAAGAATGAATGAATAGGGACGGAAGGTACTGTAGGGATGGAAGGGAAAAGAATAAGGAATAATAATTAGCGAATCTAGATAAGAATGTTAAATAATAAAAAGGAAACATACCGATCAACCATTATTATATTTGGATTTAAATAATTAAACAGACAGGACAACGTCTGCCGGGTTTTACTAGTAAAATATAAATGAAATAAACAATTAATTAATCGACGCCAATCGGAATGTAAAAAGTTTCGATTGGCTGTCAGAGACATACATACATAATACCAATCGACCAAAAGCCGCCCGTTAAATAAAATATTTCCCATGAAACTAAACTATATACTTAGGCCAGGCATATTAGCAAAAAAATTAGCAAGTCTCAGATGCAAATTTTGCTATAGTTTTTATTTTCTCACCCTTTATGTATTTTGGGTCGCTGAACATGAATTTGAAGTTTGCGGGCAAAAATTATGCCCGGAACTTTGTTTTTTGGGCATTTTTTGACGAAATTTTGGCACTTTTTTCAGTTTTCTGCCTATATCGCAAAAATAAAGCAAATTTTCGGCAAATCATTCAAGACAAAATTAAAGAAGATAAAATTTTGTATATTTCTTACTCATAACGTTTTTTTGTAAGACTAATCGTTTCGCCGCTAGAGCACGCCTGAAAGGGACCATATTTTCTTATGGTTTTTTGGGCACTTTTTGACAAAATTTTGGCACATTTTTTTCAGTTTTCGGCCGATATCGCAAAAATAAAGCGTTTTTTCGGAAAATCAGTCAGGACAAAATTAAAAAAGACAAAATTTTCTATATTTCTTATTCATAACATTTTTTTGTAAGACTAACCGTTTCGCCGCTAGAGCGCGCCCGAATGGGGCCATATGTTCATATGGTGAAATTAACAGGTTACGCAGAAATCGTCCTTGCTGTGATACTTAAATCGCTGTAACAATTTATTAAATTATACAATTTATATGCTACAAAAGTACATTTTTCATAAATAACGTTTTTCTTTGGAAACTACCCTATTGATTTTCAACCACCGTGCCGAGGCATTTTTGTGTGCCGCGAAATTCTTAAGGTGTGACGCCAAATTTTAGAAATGTATATAATTAGTAAATGGGGCTATATTTCCATGTCTGTGAAAAAGGGCAGGGACAAGGAGAAGTGGAAGAATAGGAGCCACGCCTTTTCTCATTGTATCATCAGTGCTGTGAGACCTAGATCCTTTTTGTCTAGTTTATATGTTGGGTTAGCGGCATTCCTATAAAAAGTTTGGATCCCGAAAATTATTGGATGTATTGAGTTCGCTGGGGTTTTTCTTCCACCCTAACAACAGAATCATAAGTATGTGCCGAGGGTTTTATGCAGTTCATTTAACGCAGATTACAACACTCACACGATAGATGGATACAACACATTCCATGTCATGGGAGGGATGTATACTATTGGCCCAGCTTCTGTAGTTCCTACATATGCCACCATTTCCAGAAACAAAGATACAAGCTGCAGACGTCTTTAGAAGATTTGGTCATTTGAATTTTGAGACGAAACAGGTTTGTGATGGACTGAAGGAAATCAAGATGAAAGACCTGTCAAGAGAATTTCAAACATCACCGAGCACCTATCCCTCAGCAGTTGAAGTTCTGTGGCTGTACAGCAAACACATGGAATTCGGCATTATTCCTGGATGGAGTGGATTTATGGAGCAAGCGACAAAGGACCTCCTCTTCGAAAAAACGTATACTGCTTGCCTTGCTTTCATCAACTCTCCTCCCTCTGATTATGACACAATCTACACCGCGATGCTGGAATCTGTTGAGAAGTGTCGTGCAAAAGGTCAGACGTGATGCTTCATAACATTCGACCGACCCCTGTACTTAAAGGCAAGGTTCATTGCAGCTAACAGCAACTAACCCAGGCTGAAATATGTGGTGCCTCAACTAGGCGGATTTCACCTACTTATGTGTTACTTAGGGTCAGTCTGTTACTCAATGGATGGCAGTGGATGGATGGATTTGGTTAACACCTGCTATTCGATGAATTCAATCGAAAAAATGATGACAGGGCACGCCTATATTACAGAGCAGTCAGAGCCCACATTTTAGCTCACACTGCACTGATGAAAATTGTTATGAAAACGATAACTCTCTCCCCAGACTTAGAATCAAATTTAGCTAAAGTGTTATATGATTTTGATATATCCCTGATCTAGAGCGATGTAAAGAAATCAGAAAGAAGGTCTTTAATCAACTGGAACAGCTAAAAATACGTGGTCCTACCGCCAAGCTCTGGGTCCAGTATATCGAAATGGTCAACCTTGTTAAACTATTCATTCTGGCTGAGAGGACAGGAAATTGAGAGTTGCACCTGGAAGCAGTCTGGAGAATGCTGCCGTATTTTCATGCCTCATGACACTCCCGTTACTCAAAATGCGCTCACTTGTATCTCCAGGATATGATAAACTCGAAAGTAACAATGTTTCCCGATTTATATTACAAGTTTACATCTAAAGGTTTTTTACGGTATGACGGATCGCTAACAAAAAATGGTCAGAGATGTGGACTGATATAGTCATTGAGCAGTTTTAAATGAGGAGCCTGAAGGTGCAAGGAGGCCAGATTAATGGACGTGGGGTACAAGAAAGTATTCAAACCAGATGGACCATGTCATTTACATGTTTGTGAGTAAATAGAAAACTACTGTGGTGTTTCATTTGAGACTTCTCATTAACATCATGGCCTATCAAGTGCAAGCTCTATTCGGGATGATAAGGATTTTGCCAAGATGTATGCGTGGTTGCAAGAACACTCTCCATTCCCAGAAAGCCTTAAATTATTTTCTCTGGGTACAGGCATTCTTGGTGATGAGAGGGTAAATTTTCATGAGGCGTGGGAGAAAGGCATGAGGGCCATGAGGGGCATCGAAAGATTTGTTAAAAATGTCAAATTCCAAAGGAGTGACCGAGTTCAACCTTTTGCCATAATGATCAAAGATTTGTGATCAAAGTAGGCAACAACATTGTACCCACGTTAAAAAAGTTCAGCGGAAAGGTGCCGAATGGTGCTAATGGCGCGGAAAGAATGTAAAATAAAATAATATGTACTTATTATAAAAAACAACAGTTTGTTTATAAGGGATAAATAACAACTAAATAATAAGTATATTTTTTGTAATAAATTTGAGATTGATTTTATTATAATTTTTACTAATTATATACATTTCTAAAATTTGGTGTCACACCTTAAGAATTTCGCGGCACACAAAAATGCCGCGGCACGGTGGTTGAAAATCAATCGGTTAGTCTTCCAAAGAAAATGTTTATTATGAGAAATGTACTGTTAAACAAATGATATAATGTAATAAATTATTACAACAGTCAAGTATTACAGCAAGGGCGATTTCCGCGAAAACGGTGAATTTCACTAGATATGGAAATATGGCCCCTTTTGGGTGGACTCTAGCGACGAAACGGTTAGTCTGACAAAAAAAACTTTTTCACAAGAAATATAGTAAATTTTGTCTTCTTTAATTCTGTCTTGTACAATTTGTCGAAAAAATGCATAATTTTTGCGATATAGGCCGAAAACCGAAAAAAGTGCCAAAATTTCGTGAAAAAGTGCCCAAAAAACAAAGTTCCGGGCAAAATTTTTGCCCGCAAACTTCAAATTCGTGTTCAGCGACCCAAAAAACATAAAGTATGAGAAAATAAAAACTATAGCAAAATTTGCTTCTGAAAATCCTAATATGCCTGGCCTAACTCCTTTATACGCCGAAACGGTTGTCAAGTGTCTTGTAAATTATATTTGACGGTTGTCATAAAATACAAAAACCTAGAAGACTATATGCATGCATAGATATAATAAGGTGCTCCAACACAGAGTTGAGAATTTGCATCACAAGTGCTATAACTGCGTGGGATTCCAACCACAATACAATATTTTGCATCAAGAATTAATATAAGAGATAACGAGGCCAATAAATGTTCTGAAGTATACAGGGCCGGCCTTAAAAAGCATAAAAAGAATGGAGCGGCAAATCCAGGCAACACTTTTCCATGAGATAATGACCATACCGAGCGCATAGGACCGCCTCTTTGACTGCCAATCCAACCTCTGCACAAGAATTATTTTGAAACTGAAAGTTACGACGGTCAAATGTGAAAAGACTTTCGTAAACTTGTCCTCTACATGAACGCAGCTTCTTCAGTTAGCGAGTTGAATGAATACGGCTGAGGACGAGCGGAGGTGAATCGAAAGTTGGAGAAAGAGGTCAAGGCTCGATTAGGATTGTAGCGCCATTTGAGATAGAGAGAGAGAAAGAATCGGCTCATGCTGAAAGCTTCCTGGGAACAAATGTCAAGCTCGAGCTATTCGACACAGGTACGCGACGAAAGGTAAGTAGAGTAGGTATTTGGGTAATGTTCTACGAGGCGAAAGCTATAGGCTACGCCGAGGAATAGGAAGATGTCAGATGACCTGGCTCCGCAACATTCGTGAGTAGACTAGCATTATCCTATCTTGTATCATAAACCAATGTAGGTGAAGTGTATATGGGATTAATTAATTAAAAAATATTTTTTTATTCTTGGATATATTCGTCCTTTTCCTCATGACTGAGGATAGCGGCTGCAGTCCGTCGCCATACGTATGGCCCGCCTCCATGCCAATCTGTTTTGGGCTGAACGCAGAGCACCAGTCACCGAAGACCCCATTGTGAACTTAACCAAATCGCTCCATCTGGTCGGTGAGCGACCACGAGATCTCCGTCCTTCCACGCTGCCCATCACAACAAGCTTGTCGAGGCAGTCTGGTTCCCTTCTGGCAATGTGTCCAAAGAATTGAAGGATATGTCTGTAACATATCGTCGACAGACGATCCTCGATTTTCAGCTCGTCTAGAATTGACACATTCGTTCTTCTGGCTGTCCATTGGATGCGCAACATACGCCTCCAGCACCACATTTCGAAAGCATCGATCATCTTTCGCTGTGACTCCCTAAGTGTCCATTATTCTTGGATGCTGCACTTCAAATCATGATTTACTTATATGTGTACATATTTATATAGTAAAAATCTGCTATTGGAGCATTAAAACTATTGATGCTGATTCTGACTGTTTGTATGTGTATTCCTTGTTGGTGTATCATTTTTTAAATAAATAAATATGGTTGGACAGCAAAAAGACGTTCATAATCGCAAAGGGAACGCCATAATCAGATCTCCCTCCATCTTCCCTAGGGTCGACACTGGGCATACAATGCAATGGTTAGACAACAATACAATACACATGCACATACATTCACTTCTTAACTCTCCTGTGATTGGCATATTATGCTCTTGATTGTTCACTCGATATTATTTATATCGTCAGTATATTATACGAGGTGTGTAGGTTGGGTTTCTGTCGCGTGTTTATTGTTTTGCTGTGTAGTCCAATAAACAACAGATATAATTTATTTGTATCGAGCGTTTTCCCTTATTTATTAAATACACTGCTCTGCTCATTCCTTGTTACTTGCTGACAATCTCGAGTTTAAATTTGTGACAGTTGATAGCAACGCTACCGTCGCGTTGTCGACAAATAAATATAAACGCTAACGTTTGGCCTTTTAAACAGTACATACAAATTCAAAATGAATTCGAAAGCTCGTATCTGATGAAATTGAAATGGATTAAAACATGGAACTCAGAATGGATTGAAATACGAATTTGGGACTGTAAAATAAGTATGTGGAAATTAGAAACGATTGGTGCTGGAATCTAATGAAATGGATAAAATAGATGGAATGGATTCAAAACTTGGGACATAGAATGGTTTAAAATACGAATTTCGAACGTTAAAATATAAGGAAATAAGTGATGATTTTTACTGGAATCTGGTGAAGTATGAAATGGATTCAAAAGTAAGCATAGGAATGGATTCAAAACTTAGAACACATAATGGTTTTAAATACGAAATTCGAACGTTAAAATATGATGAAGTTAGTGATGATTTATACTGGAATCTAAATTATGAAATGGATTCAAAATTAGAACATTTTTAAAATACAAATTTCGAACATAAAATATGAGAATGTAAGTGATGATTGGTGCTGGAATCCAATGAAGCATGAAATGGATAAAATAGGTGGAATTGCAATGGATACAAAAATTTGAACTCAGAATGAATTAAAATACGAATTCTAAATAGTTTCTAAAACAAAGTTCTGATAATTTTATTTTCTTAATATAATAAAATTAGAATGCAGAATCGAAGGCCATCATAAATTATGGATGGATTCATAGGCTAGAAACGATATTTTAGAGGATTTTGAAAAAAATCCTATTCAAACCACATACGTGCTTTCATATTTACTATCACGTCGCTTCCATTTTTCCAGTAGACATATAACAGAATACCACACTCTTCTCTCATGATACAACAAGATTCATTTATTTATTTGTTTGTATTAATTCTCGACTAACAGGTACAGTGTCAAATATTTATTTAATACGTACCCAATAACGAATTGCCACATTCTGGAAACTGGCATTTTTTATCGTCTCACAGATCCGCAGACTGAAAACGCAATTGAAAACAGCGGGAATCTAACCCGGGATCTTTGTCTCAGTAGTAAGATATCTCACTGAGTCACGAAAGTCGACAACTTCCATACTTTTCCACATAATGTAGTTCAGACCTATCAAATTCCCAACTTTTCAAATACTATTTATTTATTATGATCTTCGTGGTTCACCTAATTTCACTTCGTCAGACTTTCAAAATTCATTCTTTCTGGGTAAATTCAACGTATGCCTTTTTAGGTCCAAAATATCTTCAGTTGTAAACTTCGATTACACTTCGATTGTGTATCATTCTTCGATTTTGCAAACTAAAAATTAAACTATATAATAATTCGTTACTTTGTATGTTGATATTATCTTAAGAGTAACTAACAGAAACAAATTATTCAATTATTGTATTGATTTAATTTACTTTATCTAAATTATTGTAGAACCATTGCGTTATACAAAATATGTAGGCGATATTACGCAGCTGTTAATTACATTTAAATAATTAATCAATATTAATTTAAATAAAATAGGTTGAGATAAACTAGGGTAAAATTGTACATAAAACAGTAAAAGTTTGCAAATGTATTGATAAAATGACATTTAATTTGAACATATTTTAATACGAATTGGATTGGTCGGCTTTGACATTTATAAAATAGTGGACATGATATTAAAATTACCTCAATAGCTCAATTTAGTCAGTGACATGATTTCTGAGTTTTTTTCTTGTCTAATCGCACTTTTTGCGATTCAACGTGTGACAACTGTAAATCCATCGAAAGTTAAACTCAATCCCAGATATCAAAACATTTCATGCTAATTGAGTTGCAAAAACTGACCATGGGAATTTTTTTTGTTTCAAATTGTGAGACAAGAAAGAAATAAAATAAAAAGTAAGACAAGAATATTTAAAAAAATAATGTGAATGAAATAAAACAGGAATATAAATGTACTTTAAAAAATGTTTAAACACTTGAAATTGAAAGAATTGATTAAATTATGCCATCCTACCAGCTTGTTGGTAATACGTATAAATACCATATTAATATTTTAAAATCGTTTATTTTTCAGGTTTATGTCATTGACAACAGTCGAGCAATAATTCAATGCTAAATAGGTACATTATAGAACAGCAAATCGTTAACGCATCAAAATTATAAAGATATTTGTATTTATGCTTGATAATAATCCGCCATGACACATTCAATTCCCATAACGTCTTAATTTGAATTATGTAAATCAGATATTATAGCTACTGCCTACTGATACTAATCATTCATATACAAGTTAAATTAAATATGTTGACAAGTTGAATAAAAGTCATCCCACATGCACTTAGCGTATTCGTATTGCAATGAGATTTGATATAGAATATAAAAAGACACCTTTTGTACAGTAAAACAGTTTTAAATATTGAGAAACATATAGTATCAAACAGTACAGCACATAATAGATCGAATTTAAAATGAAAAGACGAACCTTCTATCAATGTTACATTCCACTGTAGGTATTCATTTTTACCGTTTCCTTCCTATCCATGTTACTATACAAATATAAAGTATCAAGTATCACCATTCAGTAATTATTATTTTCATTTTAAAGTTTTTTTTATGTTTTCTTGTAATCCTCTGCGCAATTTATCATTACGTGCTTTGGAAAGTAGATGGATGATTCCGTTATTTACGGAGTCAAAGTCGGTATACAAATGTTGAAAATAGTCTACAACGCATAACACTCTCCAACAATTTAGTCATCTAAGGTACGACTGCGAAAAATACTCAGAAAAATATTCGTTTGGAGAATACGACATTAATAATTCGAGTTTGGAGAATACGACACAGCGACAAAATCTACAGTATATATAACGAGTCCAACATTATAAGAGTTATAAAGATAGGGAGGCTGCGATGGGCAGGGCACGTGGAAAGAACGGACTAAGAAAGAGGATCATGCACACAAAGCCCCAAGGTAGACGCAAATTTAATAGACCCTTGGCTAGATGGCATGCAGCGGGATGTTGAGGCTGTTCGTGTAAGGGACTGTATGAACGCGTACCACATTACGCTGAGTGTTACAAACTCTTTTCCCAACATGTCAAATCATGTCAATCCTATCGTGTCATATCAGGATTCTCCGTCGTTCATAGTCCATTTACTGAACCGCAGTTAAAGTTGTGATAAAAAGATAAATATAGGTACTGACACTATAAAGATAAGCAAAAACATCTGCGTAATAAAGATTGGTTTTATCTTAAATACACGACGTGCCAATCAAATGATTAATAACAAGTGCAACAACAGCTAATGTTAATAATGACAAATCGAAATTCCATTTCCTTCTACAGAACAAAATCATTTAATTTGACGTCATTCTAGAAATGTGTACAATTATAATTACATAATATTCTGTAATTGCATTATTATCTTTACATGTGAGCAATAAACGAGTACCTATTTAGGAATAATTCAATAAGAATAAAATTGATTGTCTTTTATAATTGAGGTAAACAATAAGGAAACATTCTAACAAGTGCAATCAAACATGTTTATTTATATGTATAAAGAAAATCTGGCCTATGTTATTGTTTAATTATAAGAAAATCTGGCCTATGTTATTGTTTAATTATAAGAAAATCTGGCCTATGTTATTGTTTAATTATAAGAAAATCTGGCCTATGTTATTGTTTAATTATAAGAAAATCTGGCCTATGTTATTTTTTAATTATAAGAAAATCTGGCCTATGTTATTGTTTAATTAGAAGAAAATCTGGCCTATGTTATTGTTTAATTATAAGAAAATCTGGCCTATGTTATTGTTTAATTATAATAATATGAATTTAATCAAATCACTTAAATCGAATATTTTTAAGTTGCGTATGCAGACATCTGTGCGAGGGCATTGTCACCTTATGTATAAGGACTGCTGCAACTATTTCTCAGTAGATGGCGTTACAAAAAAATCTTCGTTACTTGGCGATGGCGATGGTATTTTTCAGCTTATTTTCAAACGATCAGTTTCTCATTAGTAAAATATGTATATAGAACTTGCATTCATAAAGGAAGTCAATAAGAAGGCTTGATTGGTGTACGTTGCACAAGATCACGTAAACCAGCCGACGACAGGTCGTAATCCCTGTAGGTGCCTTGAGTTCCTGGTTCTCTTATAATATTCCAACTTCGTCTCTATTGTTATGGTAAATATATTGTCATCGAATCACTAAGGTAAAATTTTAATTTAACTACCTAATTAATTTGAATAAATTTAATTGTTAAAGCTTTAGTTTAGTGTTTTAAACTAATGTTTCAATCCACAAGGGCGAATATCAATAAAAATAGAAGCCTTATTTGGGTTTTTAAATTTGTGATTATATTTATAAAATGAATTACTAGTGCTTTAAAAAAATACACTTAAGGCCCTTGTATATCCTGGGTATACGGAAGTACACAAAAATGCACACTAAATAACCTTCTAATGTATGAAACAGGAAAAAATATTGCATATCACCTAATATGTGAGATACAACATTTTTTCGTGATGAAAAGATAAAATTTAGAGTTTTTTTAAATAGCAAGAGTATTAATTAAAAATTTACTATTATAAAAAAATCAGCCGGTAGATTTTCATATTCTCTTTCGATTGAAGAAAAAATCTACTTAATAGGCCTTATAGTTTTTTTAGTTACTTACAATATAAAATAAACTGATTTTACAAAAAAAATATTAAACAAATTCAAATATCAAGAAACTCATGCAATAGAATAAAGATGTACATACAAACTGTTCCTTATTTAAAAGACGTATCTTTTGTGGGTATTGTGGAAATTGATTTCAAAATATACTATATAGCCTACTATAGCCTCTTAAATCAATAATTTTCAATAACTTTATTCAAACCAAAACAAAGAAAATTTTATTGCATTTTTTTATATTCTGACGAATGATAAAATAAAATAATCCTCCAAATTAGCACAAGCATCAACGCCACCTATCTCTATCGCGTGGTACCATTTTTCTCTATCGCGTGGGTGAAGCCCCATCTTCTTTTCTAATGATCCTCGAATAGGTCATTTATGAAGGTACCAAAAGATGACTCCTAGCGCCAAAAACGTCTTTATTGATTTGCTATCCTTAAAATATACATTTTAGACATAAAATCTGATGTATTTCATAAATCTGATGGATTTACTATAAATTATTCAAAAGGCAATAAATATATAATATACTTGTTATAATAAAGCAACAATATGTCCGTTTGACTTATGAATACACTCAACAAGAACATCGTAATAAAAAGAAAGTAAATTAAACAAAAGTAACATATGTGACGATGGAAAGATAAATAAAAATGAAACACACAAGACGATTAATCTTGTATCACAATGGATGTATTTGCATACAAAGGATAAGACACTGCAAAAGGAGGGACTGATAGATGTTGTATTATGTATACCTACATTAACAACTACAGTACATTATATGATATGTACCTAGTTCCTATCAGCCTCCGTGCATAATGTATTCTAACTATCTACATATGTATATGTTATTGAAACTATAGACATTGTTCTAATATTTATAAATATCATTTTATTTGTCGAAATAACAATGTAATTGTAGGTACACGTATTTCATTTAAACAATAGATAATCATTGACACAGGCAATAAACAAAATTATCATTTATTATTATAAATAAATTATATGAAGAAGAATGCAGGATAAAAAAAAAGATATTTGTAACAGATTAAGTAAAGTTTATACTGACTTAAAATTGAAAGCAAGAGTCTCACAAGAACGAGTACCTAAATAAAAAAAAATAAAATTAATGACACCCTTTCAAATATACATTAAAATAAAATCGATTGTAAAATTCCAATATAGACCAACATATATTATAACCCCTGAATATTATGCAACATGTATAGAAGTGACTATTTTCAGAAATATAACATACATACATATATACCATCACGCATGTCCCTTACGGGGTAGGCAGAGAGAACCGAACGCCATATCTTTCTATCCTGACACACATTCATCGCCTCGTCAACATTCATGCATCGTCTCATACATGTTCGTCTATTGTACATGCTTCTAACATTTCCGTCTTTCAGAATATCGTTCACATGGTCGTGCCATCCCTTTCTTGGGCGGCCCCGGCCTCTCAATCCATTCCTATCCGCATTGTATATTTTCTTCGTCAGGCGTTCCTCATTCATTCTACCCATGTGGCCAAACCATCTCAGTGGGTTCACTTTCATTCTATTAATGATATCTTTCTTCATCTTACATTCTTTCCTTATGTTCTCATTTCTTACCCTGTCATATATCGTTCTATTGCAGATTCTTCTTAGCGATCTCATTTCAACAGCATTTATTCTGCTTTCGTGCGACTTCTGCCATGTCCAGGTTTCACTTGCATACGTCAATGTTGGCACTAAGATAGCGTTATGAATGGCAACTTTGGCAGCCTTTGATATGTTGCGATCATTCATAACTGGTCTCAGTGCTCCATTCACTATGTTTCCTGCCATAACTCTTCTTTCGATATCCTTATCAGGTCGTCCATTCCGTTGAAACATGCTTCCCAGATATACATATTCGTCGACTCATCGTTCAGAAATATAAAATTGTTCAATTTTCTCATAATATCAAATGAATCAAGCTCGAAACGGGAATTCACAAATTCTGAATGTTTTAAAGCTCTAACTGGTAGGGAAGTAAGTAAAAAATCAATTGCAAAATTCCATGGCAGTACAGACAGGTGAAGTAAATGAAAAGTTGTAAAAATAGATTTAATCTGTGATTAAATCATCATAATATGATGTTCTTTGTTAAACTCAAGTCTGCTTGAATTGTAGCTCCGCTTTTACATACTTTAACCGCAATATTCTAATTTAATCATTTTTGTATCATAAGGACTTTTTTAGCATATTAAACGAACAAGTTCGAATCCTGCCTCGACCGATTTCGTTCACCTTTAGCACAAGCATTTATTTGCTTATTTTAGAGATTTATTTTCATAGAAAAATGAGATTTTTTGAAAATAAATGGAATGTATTTCTAATACTTAAAATCATACATTCAAAGGCCAAATATATAGTGATGCGAGAAGCAATATCATAAAAAACAGTAGTAAGAACAATCCTAATCATAACAATTATGTCGAAGAACTCCGATATTTTTTTATGGCTAGGAATGTACGTCTGGATCAATCAAAAATACCAAAAAAAGAATACTAAAAAACTTTACTGAACACTATGAATTAAAAAAATATTGCTTCCTTTGTATGACGAATGACACTGTAGTAGATAGATAAATATAAACAAACTAGATGCACATTTTCAGTTCATATGACTTCAAAAATTACTGCAAACACTACTTATCAGGCGAGCTTAAGAGCCTTGTTATAAAAATATAACAGGCAAAGTAACATCTCACTTAGTTTAGTAATGAGCTTCACCAACCTTTCTGAATGTAGTGCCTGTTTAGATGAAACGAGACTGAAGTATGTATGTATACACGCATTTGAGGTGCTTCCTTTTACAGGGTAATGCACACACGCACACATGTCGTTGTTTACCGTGAAGATATGAATGAATGAAAATTATTAACGCCTTCTACGAATAAAATTTAAGTATACTCATCCAGCGACTAATCTTTTTCTTACATAAACTATACCTACAGTGTATATCTCATCTAAATTACTACGACTCCATAATATACTGAAGCCATGCGGATATTTTTAATATTTAGAATAAAGTTATTACTTTTTTATGATTTCTGGGTAGTGGTAAGAAATTATTTTCTCGATAGATAGTAATGAATGTAATAAGGAAACTATTAAAAATATATATTATATTGAAAAATTGCAAAATAAACAGGTGCAGTATAATAAAATATTAAAGTATCGTAGGATAAGGCGTATAATAAAATTTTAAATACGCCCACATGAGTAGTAAAATTTATAAAAATAACTATTTACTATTTTCTTGTTAATTAATTTGCGCGTTTCAAAATAATTACCTCGTTTTGAAGCTGTCATTTTGATATGACCAAAACACAACTATAATTATAATTTACGGAGTATTTGTCCCTCTCTATTTTTTTAAATATAAATGAATTGGTGTTTTGACTACAGTTACAAACAAAATTTTGAGGGAAATATAATAATAATATTGAAGTTTTTAAATGTGTAATTTTTTTCGCTTAACAGAAACAAATCGAAAGGTGACACTGACATTACTATTATCGAATAAAACAATGATGAATTTCGACACTTTTATTGAATTCGTCGGAAGCTATTTTGTCTTAAAAAGACAATATCAAGATTTTCATGTGTTAATATCCTATAAAGATGAAATCGTTATGGAGAAACCAATTAATATTTAGAATATAATCTTAACTTTTAACTTTTAGTAATTTTAATGGAATTCTACCAATTAAAAAGTGAATCAAATAAAAATTGAGGACATCGTTTTCAAATTTATCTTCGCGCAAAAAAATTCTTAAAAATACTCCTGGTTTTATGAAATAAGTATAGCATTAATGTTTACTTTGTATGAAATTGTTCAATTTTATCAAAATATCAAATAAATCAAGTATGAAAGATGAGAGATTTAGAGCACTAACTGGTCGGGAATTTAGTTAAAAATCGATTGCAAAATTCCAGCATGGATGTGAAGTTAATTAAAAGGATGTAAAACATGTACGTTTTCTTTTACAAAACCATCAACAAAAGTGTTTAGAGAATACGTTTTATTTATTAAAGATAATTGATAAATATTATTTCAAATCTTGAGTTTCGCAAGCTTACTCTTGTGCTTGCAATAAGTTTTGCAGTACCTAATAATCTTTTTTTTTTGCTCATCTCCAAACATAAATTACCAATCCACCTAGGCCGAGTTGGTTAACATTGGTACAACGTACATATAAGTCCAAAAGAGCCAACCAATGAATATGTAAAACAAGCGACACCCGACGAGTGATCAATTTGTTTCACAAGTAACACGAATAATCGGAAATGATCGCCGTGGGCGGGCTAGGACTGCCAATGTAAATGTCTTCTAGTGTTATCTGATGTCAATGCACCATACTCTAAAGGCTGGTCTACAACAACATGTCAATGGATTACTATCAATTCGCACTTATAAGTGGACACCGTCCACTGAGAATTTATGTTATTACTTATTACTATATAAGTACCTACCTACAGTTAGTAGGTACTTACTCACTACTACTTACTATTTATTTATGTTACGACCACCTTGCTAAGTACTGTTACAACTTATATTATGACCGTCTTACTTTTAACTACTATAATAACTTATGTTATAACCGTCTTACTAGGTAAGTACGTACTGTTATTACTTATATTATGACCGTGTTACTAAGAACTATTGTCACTACTTATGTTACGACCATCTTGCTAAGTACTGTTACTACTTATGTTACGACCATTTTGCTAAGTACTGTTGTTTCTTTTTTTTTATATAAAATGAATATATCCTTGTTAAACAAGTACATATACATCTTCCTACGTTCCCTAAAATAAGCAAATAAATGCTTGTGCTATAGGTGAACGAAATCGGTCGAGGCAGGATTCGAACTCGCGATCACTGGATTACTAGCCCAGCGCGCTAACCGCTCTGCCATCGACCCATTTATTCTTATGTTATGACCATCTTACTATGTATGTTGGTACTTACTGTCACTACGTATGTTACGACCATCTTACTATGTATGTTGGTACTTACTGTCACTACGTATGTTACGACCATCTTGCTAAGTACTGTTACTACTTATGTTATGACCATCTTACTAAGTACCTATTGTTATTACTTATGTTATGACCATCTTACTATGTACCTACTGCTACTATTTATGCTACGACCATCTTGCTATGTACTGTTACTACTTATGTTATGACCGTCTTATTATGTACCTACTGTTACTATTTATGCTACGACCATCTTGCTATGTACTGTTACTACTTATGTTATGACCGTCTTATTATGTACCTACTGCTACTATTTATGCTACGACCATCTTGCTATGTACTGTTACTACTTATGTTATGACCGTCTTATTATGTACCTACTGTTACTATTTATGTTACGACCATCTTGCTAAGTACTGTTCATACTAATGTTATGACCGTCTTACTATGTACCTGCTGTTACTACTTATGTTACGACCATCTTACAAAGTAATGTAACTATGTAATTATGTTATGATTATGATCATCTTACTAAGTCCAGAGGCTATAGAGGATTGAGAGTAAAACGATGGTACTGTGTAAAAATAATAAAAATGAATGAAATTTCTATTATTATTTTCATTATTGTAGCCAAAAACATGCTATAAGACAGTGCATAAAAACATGCTATAAGACAGTGCATAAAAACATGCTATAAGACAGTGCATAAAAACATGCTATAAGACAGTGCATAAAAACATGCTATAAGACAGTGCATAAAAACATGCTATAAGACAGTGCATAAAAACATGCTATAAGACAGTGCATAAAAACATGCTATAAGACAGTGCATAAAAAATTACACGTTTACGTAATTAACATGTTTTGTACATATGTGTAATCTTTGTTTCTGTATGCTTAAAAAATTATAAAGATTCATATTCAAAATTAGTCATAATTTTGAATGTCTACATTTGACGTATGTAATTTGTTGATATAACTGTTATAAACATGAAGTTTTGACAATAGCCAATGGTGACTCGCAACATTCAATTTGCTAAAAAAATATTTACAAGTAGTCACATAATTGGCATAGTAGTCAAGTAGTCGTCCTACGTGGCTCAGTTGGTTGGGTATCTGACTGCTGATCCAAAGGTCCCGGGTTCGATTCCCGGTGGAGGCACAGTTTTTAATTGTGTTTTCAGTCTGGATCTGTGAGACAATTAATATCGTAAGTCTCTAGAATGTGGCAACTTGTTATTGGGTGCGTGTTAAATAAATATTTGACATTGTACCTGTTAGTTGCCCGAGAAGTAATATTAAATAAATAAACCAATAAAGAAATGATCGCGTTCTACTAACTTATTGACATACCTACTATTGTACCTACCAAAAAATATCCATTGTGTGACTAAATTTTTACTATAGTTTTTAATACTTTAAAAATAAAATAAAATAAAATAAACTAAATTATATAATACTGAATAAATAAAGTTAAAATTTTGGAAATAAATAATTAATAAGTTAATAATTCATTATTTTAGAATGTTTATTTCAAGTATTTTATTTCTTACAATATTAAAATATAGTGTGTATTTTCACACATTCCCTCAAATATATTTTGCGGGTGCACGAAATCGTTCGAGGCAGAATTCATATCCCAGGGGCCTTATTCCCATTCACGTGTAATATTTTGTGATAAGTTCCGCTAATTCTTACGTATCACAGAATGTAAAGTGAAAGTTACGTATCAGTCAGTAGCTGTCATTCATAACAATAATCTGTGAAATGAACGAATGTGTGTACGCATCGCTTTATGTTTTACACAAAACTTAACACCACCTCGATATGCCGCATAAAACATTGCGAATAAATTCACCTGTCGAATGTCATACGTATTTCGCTACAATCAGAATACCACGTAACGAACGGCGAACGGAGGTTTTCTCGACATAATGCGCGGAAGTTAACGCGGGCTAGTGTCAGCGGAAAACAGAATAACGATCTGCTATAAGAAACACATGTAGCGTAAAAACTTGTGTATATTGCCGCCATAAAAGAACCGGAATAGGCCCGCAGTTTCAATGTATTCCTTAACAAGCGCACAACTAGGTATTCTGTCACCGACTTGTTAATTTAATTTAACAATAATTTACGTCATTTTTTCGTACTTAAAGATTCTATTAAGATATTTGAATTTCTATCCAACATTAAAACTATTCTGAAATTGACTGCGGATAACTATAATAGTAAATTTATAACTGATTTGTTACAAAAAAGATCTCTTTAAATCCTTTTGAATGTTTCAATTTTACAATGATAGCTCTAGCCTTAAGAAACACGATACTTTAAAATGCACAGCAAACTATACCTAAAGAAAGTCATAAGGTCCATTGGAAGAAATTGTTTTTGCAATAAATCACCGTACGATTCATTATTCCATTATATAGTTACTACGATGCCAATAAAAATAATCATAAATCAACATCAATATGATCTGTGTCACATATTGATATTACGGAACAAGTTCTTACCGTCGACGATTGACTGTTTCATAGAAAATATTTCCAAGAACAAATATGGAGTAGAGGTCCGCCACTTACCTGCATTAACTTTTGAATCAGGTTTGAATAAAACTTCACTACCTATTTTAGTGAATAAAAAAATTAAATAATAATAATAATAAATTTGAATGATTTATATAGCGCCGTTTTCGTGAATATCTCACCTCAAGGGCGCTGAAAATTGATTAAGATGTATCATTATGGCTTTGATAAAAGCTTATATTAGAATCTATTTTGACTCCGAGAAGTTTGACACAGGATTTGGGAATAATATCTGAGTCTTCGAAGGTTAGTGGGGAGGTTTACAAAAAAAGTTGAAGCAGTAATTTAATAAAAATATTGAACTTTGAAAACGTCGAAAAGCAGAATAATAACTCAAGTATAAATAGTATACAAATAACAAAGTTTTGTCGTCGCTACTTCATATTTTATTTAATGCCAACCAAATTTTGCTATTCATCTCAGAATGTAAAGAGAAATATTATTCTTCAAAAAATATAAGCCATAAAAATATCTTATTCAAAGTCAATGTTCACACTTAACCCTACGAGAGGATGTCAGGATTTTAGACTACTAAAAACGAGATTGACATGTAGGTACACAAAATAGTTTATACCATGGCACAAAGGTCTCAAAATGCATAATAGTTTGCCAACAAACGTAAAATGTATTTCTTTCCGTACGCTAGGTGCTAAATACATAATTAAAAACTATTTTCTCCATAGTTTTACATGATGTTTATATAATTTACATGATGTTTATATAATTTACATGATGTTTATATAATTTACATGATGTTTATATAATTTACATGATGTTTATTTTTGTTTTTTATCTAGCAAATTCTGTTATTTTTCACTGCAATATTTTCCTTCCCTTCCTTTCCCGTGTCACGGGCAAATGTGTGAAATATAATATGAATATGTAATACTTTTAAGTATATTTAAATGTATTTTTGTTGTATTGTAGGTACATACTTCTATGGTTATTTAATGTACATCAATTGTGGACAAAAGTAATTGGTCTGTCTTGTTTTCATTTCATAGTGTACCTATTTTTTCTGTTTATTTTATAAGACTGTATTTGTCCCTTAAATAAATATATAAATAATTTAATCTCATAACAATTACTATAATTCTTTGTTTCAAAAAGTATTTTTATTGATATATTTTTTGTTTACACTAAAAATATTAATCTTTATTTATGTTTTACATCTAAAGTAATGTTACTTCTAATCTATTTGACGCAATATATTTAGATTAAAATACCATAGTCTTCTTCTTCAAGATTTAGCTTCCTGAATAAGCCTTCGTGCCCGCAGCAACAACGGATATTTTATTAATCTTTCAATATACTATAATGCACTACAGACGGAACATACTACACACAGACGTTTATGATGTTATCCAAACATACATTTATTATGATATTTTTTTACTATAGATATTTGCAGTCGTCAGTCATGGACACCAGCCTTTAGGCAAAATCTGATTCCTTCAAAGTCTGAATCAATTGATCAGATGAAGTATCTGGAGTCTAAATCAACTTGGCACATTACCGTTGTCGCATTCCTAAACGTTGTTGGGGTAAATATATATATTATAATACCTATATTTTTTTCTTTCAAACCTTGGTAGACACTGAGATAACACGTATTAAACATAATTCTACCACTTCGTAAATTATTCATGATTACGATACAAAGTGTACGCATAGCATTTTAAATTGTATTTTTAAACAGATACAAATCACACCTCAATTTTGAGCATAGTGTAGACAGGCACCTGTGTCTACTATCTACTGTGAGTAAAATATTTAAGATAATATCAAAGTCTGTGTTTTTGGGGCTCAGTTGGTTTAAAATATATCTTGTGACGTCCAGGTTCCAGATTTGAAGAATGTCCTTCAGTTTCTCGGTCACATCACCAGACGAGGCAAAATCAGCCTTGAAAGATTTTTTGAAAGTAACATCTTCCACTAGATTGACTGATCAAATCATGGTTGCCACGGCAACATCGGTGGTTGGAGCAATATGGACTGCGCGGCGTGTCGGGAGAGTTGTCGGGAGACGACAATCCACAATGTGTTGAGGACAAGAAGAAAGGATGGTCAAGACCCTCAGAAGTGAAGACAGCGACGCAGACGCAGATAGGGAGAGGTATTACGATGAACGATGTTTTGTTGTTTTTTGCTATGTAAGTATTTTTTCGCGTCAATATATAGAAAACTTCATGTTCTATTTTAACATGCATTTCATTGTTGTCAATGGCATGTGATGTATTACTAGATGCAACCTGTGAAATATATACAGAGGTAGGCAGAACTAATTAAAAAAAAATAATAAACATTTTTTTCTAATTCATAGACTTGAAGACATTTCTTGTCTTGCAAAGATAATCTGTTTTCCCGAAACATCACAATTGATAAAACATTATGTACCTATACATTATGTATAGTATGATTTTTTTTTAATATGTTCTGTTTCTACTTTTTGAATAGGCATTCGTTGATTATTGTTTTTTTTTTCTAATTTGTAATGCACTTTTTTATGTATCTATTTTAAATGTTATTTCTAATTTTGTTATTTGTATGCTATTTATATTTAGAATGCTATTTTTGTGTATGTTTTGTTAGTTAGCATTCACTGTTAAAAGTATCATTATTTCAAAATGCTTTAGCCCCGGCACAGGTTTTTTACCTTGTGGGGCATTGCAGTTACGAATATTATTGTCAATTATGTAGGTACATACCTATATGTATGAATAAATTAATAAATAAAATAATAAATTAAAATATTGTATCGGGAAGGCTATTGATAGGTGGGTATTGGAAAACAATGCGTTATATCTTTTAAATAAAATTTATGGAGATATTCGAATTATTCCTGTCTCGCTCAAAATCTCTATCTGTACTCTTCTTATCAAGTTGTAGTATTGGCAATCAATAACATGATACATGATAACTATTGGAGTCTTGCAGAAAGCGTCTTCCTAATTCTATCTTATACACTCCGTGCATTGTTGATTTGCGATAGATTAATAAGTACCTACGTATGATAATTATGGTGGTATGATACGTACGATGCAACATTGTATGTACGTTAGAAAATACCAACCACATGCTTGTTGCAAATGAAATAATGACCTCGCAATTATGTGTCGAGATTAATCAAAATATAATATATAGTCCGTAATTAATTGTTAATATCAACTTGCAGATGATGATAGCCACACAGTGTACGGAAGTTGACCATTGTGTATCCTTTTATCAAAATTTGATAATAATACTCGTAGTTTTGTTACCAAGTAAGTACATACCTACACATGTTCAAGTGATATTAATAGCATTAACATACTAAGTGTAATAGAACAAGGTATCTCTTGAATGTAGCATATTCGCTAAAATACCTACTGAAAGTACCTACAGTAGAACAAGGTGTCTTATGAATGTATATTATTCATTTAAATACTGCGTGAATATATCTTATTCATTCAAATACTGCGTGAATATATCTTATTCGTTCAAATACTGAGTAGGTATAACAGAACAAGGTATCTCTCAAAAGTAGCATATTCGCTAAAATACTGAAAGTACCTATAACAAGATGATAGACCAAGGTGTCTTGTGAATGTATATTATTCATTTGAATACTGAGTGAATGTATCTTATTCGTTTAAATACTGAGAATAATAGAACAATGTATCGTGCAAATGTATATAATTCATTAAAATATAATAGAACAAGGTGTCTTATTATTTCAATAGCGTATAATAGAACAATGTGTCTTCTGAATGTATCATATTAATTTATAATTTCGTAACGCTAGGGAAACAAGAAAGTAGTGAAATATTAGTTTAAAATGTTCTTTCACTGGAGAACAATTAAAGTATCTCAAAATAAGATTGATATCAAATGAACACCTCGGCACAAGACTTCCTATGGAGGTGTTCAGTGTACCAACGTAATAACACAGTTTCCAGTATCACTCACACACAATTACGCACACACAAGCACACACAATATGTCCTATTCTGATTCGTCTAAATTTATCCGACGGAATTTTAGCATATGAGAAATGTCAAAAAGTTGAATGAATTTATACGGGACTCGTTACATCACATCGCGCGATTAAATATCTTTTATCCACAGTTACCCGTTGATTAAACATATTCGTATTCTGAAACGAATCAGCCCCCTAGACAACGTGAACAACAACAAGAAAAGATAAATCAATAAAATCAATAAATGGAAGTGAGTTGCCTGTCACGTGACAACTGTCACTTCCATATCATCATCTTTTCTTGAGCTAAATGACACGTTGTCTAGGGGGGGCAGAATAGGACATAGTAGGTATTTCAAGTATGTAATTGCATTGAGTTGATTTACTTATCAATTTCGTAAATTAATTAACTAAATAAATAAAAAATGTTATATCCAATTTATTTATAACTTTTTGTACATATAACTTGTACACTGGCGGGCTTAGTGGCAATAAGATAATCACATGACATAAAACAAATTTTCGCAATTATGTAGGTTGGGATGGCCGTCGACAACCTCCGTTAGGAGCGGCACAAGAAGAAGAACAACCAAAAATTGTCAACAAATTAGTGTTCTCCTTTTCCTCGTCCAATCGTCCCACATGACGTGGGGTCTGCTTTTTGAGTCTTACGTTTCCATGTCCTCGATTCTGCGCATCCTCTGGGGTACCCAACTCCGTTACTTATCATATCCTGCCTCAATACTGCTTTCCATCTGCGCATTAGTCTCGCTCTGGATATTTAACCCGGCACTTTAAAATTTAACAAAAAAGAGATATCAAAACGTAAGTAATGCGCTAGCTGACTATTTTTACTCCTCACCAACCCAAGGGGATATAGTGATGAATTGACAATTTTTAAGGTTATTTTTTTTATTGCAAATTATCAAATATAATCATGCTGAGATTGTTTCATCACAGTGTGTATGTGTGTGCTATTTGCTATGTACGGCGTGTTTATTCTAATTTATCGATTATAGTACTCACTCGATTCTTACAAATTTTGCAAATTTGTAAATATATTTAATACCCGCGTAAACCCCGTCAAATTTTGAAGGATATCTGAATAGTGCTTCTCAATATTTTTATCTGATAAATATTTCAAAGGGACCCCAAGATCAGGAATCCTAAAATTGTATATATTTATTTTCAAATTGCTAAAAAGGCACAACACATTCATAAAATGGAATTGAAGTATTATTTTGTTTTCATAATAAAACACTTATAACATACTTAAATGCTAAAATTTGAATACTTTGTGAAGTGACTTGGTTGTAGCGTTGGCCACATCCCACTAGTTTTATATACGGAAAGATCAGTCTGCCATCTCCTGCATTAGCCGAAGGTCACATATTATGTACCTACTAACACATACAATGATAGACAATAATTAAATTATGAATCGAAACAATAAACGAGAATAAATAAAATAGCATTATGCAAAATGCAATTTATGCACAGAGTTTAAACGTTAATAGTAGGTAGGTACATATGTATGTATGAATACTTGCCTGTCCATTATAATATCTGTGCTATGGTTAATTCTCATGGCTAGAAGGCTGAATACATCAATTATTTTACTGCGAGAAGTTTCGCAACAAATTAGAACGCCATGTTTCTATATAAAAACAACCATTAGGTATAGTGATATTATTTTAAACCACCAACACAGAAAACAAATGACAACACAACTATTTTTGAGGCGTCGCAGATCTTAAAGGAAACTTAACACCATATATGTAATCAAATTACTAAATCAAAGTAGCCAAGACAAATAATAATTAAGGGTTTTATAAGGTAATTAACCATAGCGTATAATGAATAGGAAATAGTAGGAAACATTAAAATTAGCATTAAGATTAAAATCTAGAAGAAGTTTCCTGACCACGATATCCCCCCTTCAGGGAAGACACTGAATAGACTCCGTGTAGGTGTCACAAGGTGTAAAAAGAACTTGTACATGTGGGGTATAGAACGAGAAGAAGATGTATCTTGCGATTGCGGGGAAGTCTAAGATAATAATCATCTTCTTGTCTGCCGAAACATGGTGCAGGGATGTAACGAGGAAGACTTGGTTGTGGCAAAAAACGTGGCTATTGCTGCTGCAACATATTGGAGTAGAAAGGCCTAATATGTATATATGGACACGTTAAGTAAGTAGGTAAAGTTTTTGCCAAATATCTTGAACCTGACTTCCGGGTGCGCAGAGCGCAAATTTGTGTCTTTTTGATTCGTTTTTATACGTGCAAATCGCCCCTTTCTCGACGAAACAGCTCAAGATATTTGGCGACAACTAGTACATAAAATTGAGATAGCTACCTACATCCTGCATTCATAACTAAAGAACAAAAATATCTAGAATCATGAATAATACCTACATTTACTGAAAATCAAACATCTGCTGAATTAAAGCCTTTCTCAGCATATTCAAACTAAAACTTAGTTAAACTCAATATTGCGTTCACAAAATCACTTCGTATTTTCAAGAAAAAAACTAAAGAAGGAAGGAAGGTCGTCCTACTATAAGGGAAATATATATGTAGAAACATAATCATTTTTGTTTGATTAAAAAATACCTAGTGTAATGCAGTTCTACACATTAAACACCGTCAGTATCGACAAATTAAAAAATAAAGATGGAATATTTATCCCTAAACACCTGATCCCAATTTCCTCTTTGCCCTTTCCCAATCTTTTTTTTGCTATGGAGTACTATCATTTTTTTTTAATCTTAGTGTAATATATATTTTCTTTGATTTTTCGCTATTATTATTTTGTCAATGTACATACTTACATAATTTTGTCATACTTCGTAAATTGGTTTGTTGGAATAATTGTTTAATGGCAATATCCCCGCCAGTTTGCAATTTATTATACATATACAAAAAGATAAATAAATATTGAAATTTGATTAAATATTACATTTTCTTACACCATCTGCTGGCGACGATTAAACTGAAATGTCTTAAAGCTGAACACTGTCAGACGAGACGATTAAAAATTGTGTGAGAAATAATTCTTGTTTATTTCTCCTCTTAGAAAACAAACCCGGGACGCCGGCACGTAAGTCAAAACACGCCACAAATATTAGAATAATCATGGATGCTCGGGAGAATAGGAGAAGATGAAACAATAACTTTAAAAAATGTACTTGATAAACCTTTGGAGACACCAACAACAGACAATAATATAACAGAGAAAAAATATCGTAAACAATGTGATATCAATTTTATTACCGAGAAAATCCACTTCCGTTAGGTTAACAAGCCAGGATGTTGATCCGTGCAAAGCTTACAGCAAGATAACTACATATGTATTATATATTCATATCAATTGTTTGTTACGAATGTACAACACATTCTCATATAGGTAGGTACTTACGATCAATTAATTAAAATTATTTTGTTTTCAACGCTTACAACAGAATACAGGTTACTCCCATAGATAGATTTTCATATAATATACTAGATGGGGTACTCAGTGCAATAAGTGAGTCATGGTATGTCGCGCGTTTGATGGTTGGCAATATATTGCAGTTTTTCTTACATTTCAACACTTCCTAGATAATTGTTTTCTAAATCTTAATGAACAAAGTGTTTTTTTCGACAAATAAATCCGAAAACAATTCACATTAGTCGTTATTCTCTATAGAAAAACGATGTTGTCTGCCAAGCAAGTTGTCAAAAATCCTGCGGAAAAAGCCTCACTTCGATTCTAACAAAATTTGCTAACTACGACATAATGAAACTCTATGGATACTCCTAACATCGCTTTACACGAGTGTTATTGCCTCCTTTATTTGCGACCCCTATTATTGTAATTACGAAAAAAATATTTTTGATTGAAACATTTAATTTTTGACTATGCGTTACTTCGATGTTTCATTAGCTTGCTCCACTATTCGTTCTTGCTCCAGCAGTGTTTTATCTTTCTCTCGATTTTTTCGTTTGATTTTGCATCTCTGGCTCAAATTCCTCGCGTTTTTGCTATTTTAAAACATGGCTTTCTGGTCGAGAGATGTCATATAAACAAAAGATACCGCGAACGTCAAAGTCAACACAACACAAACGGCAGCCGTGTTGACTCGTCGGCAACGAATAATTCTACAGATTACTGTTTTACGAAAAACGATACACAACGCGTTGAAAAATAGAAGAACACGTTCTATTTATTTCCAACCGCGTTGAAAAACCGTTGAAAACCTCGTCCGAGTAAAGTGCGCAATAAACAAGGTTTAATCAACGCGGGCTCAAGGACAAAAAATGATCAGTGGATAAATTAAACGGTAAAAAATGCGTGGGTACAGCTTTTCGATAAAATTAATAGGTACCTAAGTACTTACTGATTTTATAACCAGAATTCTGATTTAAAAAATCTAGAAAACAGATGATTTATCAGCTGATATTTAAATTTTAAAAATTTTCAATATACACAACGGACACATCTCGAAAAGGACACAACAATATAATATTAGTTGTGATCTATCAATATTCGATCACTACGCGTTGTGGTTCTTCTTCTTCTTCAATGGCACTACAGCCCAAATCGGGCCTTGGCCTCCTCCAACTTTCGCCTCCAACCATTCCTGTCCTCAGCCACTGTTCTCCATCCGGTCACTTGGAGAAGCTGGTTCGCATCTTTGGTGACTTCGTCTTCCCATCTCAGTTTTGGTCTTCCTATCCTCCTCTTTCCCCCCGGATGCCCTATCATCACCCTCTTGGGTACCCGTGAGTTTGGCATTCTATGCACGTGTCCAGCCCATCTCAATCTCGAGAGCCTCATATGGGTTGAGATACTAGGGGCCTGGTAAATGCTGTACAATTCATCATTGCGCCGAATGCGCCGTTCATTGCCGTCCCTCACTATTGCCAGTGTAAATAAATATATTTTTAACTCTTTTCTAAAAAAAACCTACATAAGGTGACATTGATGTTGCATTGATTACTCCCCTGAACTTTATTAGTTCATTTTGACTTGTTGACATTATTTTACCAATGTGTATGTGAAACATACTTGTATAATTGCGTATGTTAATAATGCCAAACATAAAAGTTCATTTTAAGTTTGACTAAAATAAACCAATGCATAAATTGCTATAAGTAGATTCAACTTCTCCGGCATTCCACTTAGAAATATTATAAGTAACACCATTTGAGTTATTTGATGATTCACTTATAACAATGAACCTTTACGTAATCATAATGTTCCTTTATAAATGATTGTCTATAAACTGTCGCCATTAAGATGTATTGATTTCTATTACCTTAACCCAATGCACCGTACATCTGGTTATTATAATGCCCTTTTACGGTTATCAACAAACAATGTAAGTCATTTTGCATAAAGTATAAATATTATGGCAGATAAAATGTTAAACGGTAATACATCACAAATGCTGACAATGCATTAAGGAACTATAATATTATATTATAGTCAATTTGACATTTGCTAACTCACTACAACAATTTGTACCGCCATATTGCATTGAGAGGAATAATTCCATAAACGTGTGTAGTGTTTTGTTTACGATATTGCCATGCATAATTGCATTCAATACTATTGATTATTTTGACCCCCATAACAATACATAAGATTAACATTTTCTTTTATCACAAAGGGCCAACCGGCCTAAGTGTGTTCTCCTTGGAGAGCTGCCACTCAAAAAAAAAAAAAAAAAACATTTTCTTTTATTCTTCTTCTTCTTTTCGTGGTCCTGGTAAAGGCTTATCTGATTTGTGCAGATCCTCAACCATTTGTTCTAGTACATTCCCCCATTTTCTCCCATTATTTTACATTCAGAAACTTAATACCAACTAAAAATGTGATTTATTCACAGAAGTAAAACAAATTTTTATAAATTTATAAAAAAATATCCTGAGAATACATTTTGTACAGGATGAAATATTTTAATAGGTAGGTAAGTACTCAACAATATGTTAATTATTGGAAAACATTGCAATATATATTTTTTAATATATTCTATGGAGAGAATCGTATTCTTACTGTCTCTCTCTATTCTATTCAAAAACTACTCGTACTCTTCTTGTCAAGATCACATTAACATAAGTATTTCATGATTTTGTGGAGATATTGAAAGGAAAATTTTATAATATCTAACATAATAAACTAAGTAAAGATCTAAGGTATTATTTATTATTATTAAAAATTTGATCTAGATGTGCTGTGTTTTTAAAAAATTAGTAAAAAATAAATATAAGAAAATAATAAATGTACAGCCAGGACACATGCTTTCGGCGAACTTCTTCGTCCTATCTTGTATTTACATGAATGAGCAAAAGGATTTTTTTTTTATATAATATATCATTGTTGTTTAATGACATATTGTTCAAAATAAAGAGTAAAATTGAGACCTGAGTCCTCCTCAATACGGGTGTTAGTGGCTTTTTTATAATTTAAATAGCATATTAATATTATACCTAGTAATCAGTATTAATCTATTATACAAATACGTTAGCAGAACGGATGTTGTTGTCGCTATCACTGGTCGACGCTTGTGGTATGAACAATTTTTAAATATCTCTTATTGAGGTTAGTAAAATAGTTTACTATGCATACTCAAAAATAAAAAAAAACGTATTAATTAGGTCCAGATTCAGAATAAGAAAGAATCTTGTTTATTATTTAGGTTTAGTTCTACCTAATTTATATAAGTGAGCGCCTAAAATAAGATTTTTAAAAAATTTGGTGTAGCTTATTCGTAATATGGGTACTTTATTTCAAATTAAAACCTTCAGTTGAGATCCCACAAAAACGGCGCTATATTTATATGATGTCGCAGTTCATAATTCGAGACTCTTATTCGAAGATAATGCTTAAGAAAGGTTTGCTTTTAATACTGCAGTTCAGCATGAAATGTCAGATATGTATCTGATATTGAACTATATGTATGTACATATAAATCCATGGATACCTACTAAATCATCAATCATACGTAGATATTTATACACATTCCGCATAGATTTTTATTATATAGAAGTCGTAGTTAGCAAACTTTGTATGAATCGAAGTGAGGCATTTTTCCGAAGGATTTTAGACGTTTTGATTGGCAGACCACATCGTTTTGCTATAGAGAATAACGACTAATGTGAATTGTTTTCGGATTTACTTGTCGAAAAAAAAACACTTTGTTTATTAAGATTTAGAGAACAGTTATCTAGGATGTGTTGAAATGTAAGGAAAACTGCAATATGTGTTGTCAACCAAAACGTCAAACGCGCGATATTTCATGACTCACTTTTTGCACGGATTACTACATCTAGTTGGTATATTATATAAACATCTATGATTTTCCCTAGATTGTATGATTTTCTATGATTGTCTATGCTTCATCTGTTAAATATCACTCAAATAGACTTAAAACTTATAAATGTTTTGTTTGGTAAAATATACTGAAAATCGAGCATATTGTCGAAAAATTATCGTAATTAAAAAATTTCAATAGGAATGGGATATGTAATAAATTATAATAAATAATGACTGTTGTTGTGGCAGTAATAAAAACCAACAAACAGCGACTAGTGAGAAAAATCTAAAAACACCTTAATTATGAAAAGCTCTTGGGAAAAATACCAAACTGAACATTTTACGTATGCGATCCGATAAAAACTTCGAGTTACTAACATTTTATGTCGTTTACTGACATATCTCAGGGAATATTAGGTCTTAACAGAATAAATATTATTATTTTTGTTTGGATCCCGGAACAGGTTTTTTTTCCCTAGTGGAGCATTGCAGATAACATTTATATAAATAATTAGATGTATGTAATTAATATATTGGGGTTTAATGGGTGGTAGGGTCCCGGTGGTGCCTTTTCGTGCTGTAAGAACAGGTATCAATAAATGCCGAGAAACGCCAAGTTGCCAAGCAACACTACCATCAAGTCCTACTCTCTAGCGTCCCCGTCGCAAACCCTGGAAATGTGATCTGAAAGGACCACAGCCAATAGAGAGAGGGCGATGGCGAGCTTTCGGCGCCATCAAACCGGAAACAAATCAGCTAAGGGAAGGAAAACCCCGACAGAAAAACCCTTGATCTCCAGTAGGGGGTTGGGCGAGAGGCTAATAACCTTTCCCCGTAAAAGAAGCAATATTACGAAACCGAACACAGAGCCTCGGACCACTGCTAAGCTTCGGAAAGGACCCGGCAAACGATGGTGCACCGGGGGGACGAAGTAAAGTTGGAAGGCCGAAGCTCCGATGGCTGGACGGAGTGGTGAAGGATGCGAACAACATCGGCGTCCATAACTGGCGCAATGCGTCGCAGGATCGACAGTCATGGAGGCGGGCTCTGCAGGAGGCTAAGACCCGACCTGGGTTGTGGAGCCACAGATGATGATGATGATGATGATGAATTAATATATTTTTCGTACATTGAATAAAAACATAGGTAGTTCCTTAAAATGTATATAAACCACGTGATCTGAGCCAATAATTTATTATAACATTCGTTGAGCTATAAAAATGACAATTTATCCAAAAATATGCTTCAATTAGCTGTTTTAATAGCAATGTGCACATTTCATTTTCTGACAAATTTTGCTGATAGGAAAAGATATTTATTGAAAGGTTGACCGTCACTTGCTATGATACTGATATAAGTTCCATATGTGAATGCATCCAACGATTGTCCTCGTGAAGTGCTCTCTGTGTTTGCATAGTCAATCGTATCATTCCTCCATTTATTATAATTTTCTTATCAATTGCCTATTTGAATCAGACGATGAAAGTGTTACGCTCAAATAATGAGAATTATTAAATAATACAGGATTATTATTATTATAGGTACAAGTAATAACTAATAAAACTGACAATTTGGGATAGATTGGGAAATAAGTATGGTTATCTGACTGACATTTTTTTCGAATTCTTTAGCGATATACATGCAACAATTGTCGGTAAATTTGGACATGACTTTTGTGATGTCTAATGTTATACTTAGAATCTGAATTCAACAATGTTTCTTTATGTACAAACAACTCGAGTATATTATCATACAAACAAGTCAATAACTGCTGCCCGACTAGGAAACCCTGTTGTAGGACTAGCAGTTTATAATTTCACAGCGACAATATACTTAAGAACTGGGTGATGATACCTAGTTTCCGCTCTAGTAGTAAGCACACAATAAAAATACTTTGTACTAATAACTAATCAACCACTACTTCAATAATCATCGAAAGAGACACATAGCTCACATAAACCATATCTATGAAGTCAAAATTCCCGTCATAAAGTTTGTCAACAAATCAATTTCCGTCGCATTTGACAATTCAAAACCATTGAGATGAGGTTATATAAATGTCTTCAGGTGTGTTCATGTACCTATTCGATATGACTCGCATGCGTCCCAGATCAAATCAAAACATATTAGTATTACTCAAAGAGCATCGCAAACATAATACGGGATAGTTACAAATTTTATTAATACTACTAGCTTTTATGTCCCGCCGTTGGCCAAGAATGTAAAATTGTGAAAGAAAAAGCAATCGTTTTTATAATATTGTCACCCAATTATCTTGCAATATCAGACTATGAAAAGTGGTTTGAAATTTGATTGAGTTTAAGTATTGTAAAATGTTCAAGTGATGGCCACAACCCATTCTTTTTTATATATTGCTATAAAGTGTGAATGAAGTATAATATTTATACAATTTCTGCTCGCATGGACTATGCGTAATGGTTTTAAATATGACTGTTTATCAACGTCGTAAAGAGATTGGTTTGGCCACAACCCCCATTTTTAAATATTATCATCGAAAACAAATTGTAATGTGTACCTATTGAAAATTTAGTAATTTTGGATGTTGGGATGTGGTTAAAATTTGATTAAACAAACGTAGGTACTGAAAAGATCTAGTATTGGTCACATCCCATTCGTTTTTATATTTTTTCGTCAAGTGTGCATTATATTTTTGCTCAATTTGACTGAAAGTCTTCATTAACGAAGAAGAAGAAGACTTGAACTATAGTAAATAGTTTTTAATTTGAATATAAATGTTGTGAAGAGTTCAGTAATGGCCACAACCCCCATTCTTTAAATATTAGGTGTTGAAAATTATTCAAAATAGGATGATATAAATGGTTTAAATTTAATTAAACAAAAGTATTGAAAAGATTCTAGTGCAGGTTATATCGTCACATCCCATATCCCATTCATTTCATATGTATTTTCATCAAGTGTGCATATCGTTAATAATATTTCTGCACAATAGACTATTAGACTTAAAACTAACCCAAAAGACTAAATAAAAAAGAGAAAAATAAGTATAAGACTATAAGAAATAGTTTGTATAAAAAACTATTCCAATGGTCTACATAAAATAAGTAAAAATACATAAACCTAATAGAAGAATTAGACTATTGGAAATAGATTGTATAAAAGCTCACCCAAAGGTCTACAAAAAAGAAGAAGAAGAATATTTAGACTATTGGAAATAGTTTGTATAAATACTGACCAAAAGGTCTACATAAAAGAAAATGAATAAGACTATTAGAAATAGTTTGTATTAAAACTCTCCCAAAAGTCTACGTACTTAAATGAAGAAGAATAATAATTAGACTAAAGGAAATAATTTTTATAAAAAAATGACCCAAATGTATACATAAAAGAAGAAGAAGATGAATTAGACAATAGGAAATAGTTTGTATAAAAACTGCCCTAAAGGTCTACATAAAATTAAGAAGAAAAAGAATTAGACTCCAGGACCCGCCGCTTCAGGCCCTTCAGTACCTCCCGTCCCTTTAATCCCTCATTACGTCCCTTCCCATCAGGCCCTTCAGTACCTTCCGTCCCTTCAGGCAGTTTTATACCTCCCGTCCCTTCAGGCCTTTTAGTGCCTCCCTTCCCTTCATTACATCCCGTCCCATCAGTCGGTTAAGAAAAGTTTAAATCCAGAAACCATCCTGGAAGAACCGCGAAGAGATGAAAGAACCTTCTTTTCCCAGGATGCTCTACTTAATAGGTAAAATGACTAAATACACGAAGAAGAAGAAAAAAGTTTAAACCCAGATACCTGCGAAGAGATGGAAGGACAGTTGGACCTTCTTCTCCCAGGATTCTCCAACTTCATAGGTAAAATGACCAAAAATACACGATGAAGAAGAAGAAGAAGAAATAAGTTTAAATCCAGATACCTGCGAAGAGATGGAAGGAAAATTGGACATTCTTCTCCCAGGTTAGTCCACCTTCAAAGGTAAAATGACCAAATAGACGATGAAGAAGAAGAAGAAAAAAGTTTAAATCCAGAAACCTGCGAAGAGATGGAAGGAAAATTGGACCTTCATCTCCCAGGATAGTTCATCTTCATAGGTAAGATGACCAAGTACACGTTGAAGAAAAAGAAGAAAAAAGTTTATATGCAGAACCCGTCCTGGAAGACCTGTGAAGAGATGGAGGGAAAGTCGGACCTTCTTTTCCCAGGATACTCCCCCTTCATAGGTAAAACGACCAAATACACGAAGAAGAAGAAGAATAAGAAAAAAGTTTAAATCCAAAAACCATCCTGGGCATACGCTCGACAATTCACCAAAGTTTCATTATAATCGGACAAACGGTTGATAAATAAATAAATAAAATAATTTTCCTATAGGAAATCAGTATAGGTATATTATTGTTGATTTGTAAGTAAATAGTATTAGGTAGGTACCTACCTACAACAACCTTCTAAATAAATTCGATTCCTAACAAATTTTATTTGAATATCACATTCTTTCTGTAGCCATGGAAACGATTCGAACACGTAAGTAATATCGAATGGTTCGGATACATTTTTTGAATATGTAGGTACCTACATTGGTTTGTTCGATGCCATAAAAATGAAAATTGTCAGAAAAATCAAATATTATTTACAAATTATGCAATTTTAATATGCCTATATCTTTACTAATAAATAACACATTTTTACAATATATGTCTTAAAACTTGCCGTAATGTCTTGTGTTTCATTTTATTATTTCATAATTACATTTATTTCAAAGGTTTATTATTTTCAAGAACATATTCATTCGGTGGGAAAATGAAATATTGTATGAAAAGATATTAAAATGGCGGCGTTTATGTACAAAAGGCTTACTTTAAAAATAAGTTAAACATTATAATTATACCAAATATTCACCATGTTTTTCACTTAATCGCTAAGTTATACTTCAAAATATATTTTTTTTTGTGTAAATACCTACTTCTAACTTTTTAACTAACAGATATTTGCGTGCAAAATGTACACTTTTTTGACAGATACGACTTGGAAAATTTTGTATGAAATAAAATAATTATTGAAATATTTTTAAAATTCAGCATTTTTATCGCATTATTTTTAGCGTGACACTGCATCAGGTATACAGGTACACGTTCGCACATAAATTAGATTTTTAGATGCTCTTGGTTTTTCAGAAGGCGTGAGACAAACACACACACACACACACACATACACACACACACACACACACACACACACACACACACACACACACACACACACACACACACACACACACACACACACACACACACACACACACACACACACACACACACACACACACACACACACACACACACACACACACACACACACACACACACACACACACACACACACACACACACACACACACACACACACACACACACACACACACACACACACACACACACACACACACACACACACACACACACACACACACACACACACACACACACACACACACACACACACACACACACACACACACACACACACACACACACACACACACACACACACACAGACACTAACATTTTGATTGCTTTATTACTTTAGATGAAATAAGAATTATTTTATTACATAGTTATTATTGAGTTGGTAGGTACTCATAATTTGTGTTATATAATATGTCCTGATGTATTCTTTAATGTTTGTTTTGAATACTGCTTGAAATTTTATATATCTTCCAATCAACTAAAGTGAATTCTTTCGCTCTTTCTTCTATTTCTTATTCACTTAGCTAAATACGTACAACCTACATACTGTACGTACCTATGTATCAACTAAACTTTCCTCGAAAGGGTTACAAGGTCAATGCGTAAAATGTAAATTATCTTATTTAAAACAAATATGTCAGCATAGTAAAATTTGGCATACGCTTTACATTACAGGTACCTACCTAATATATTTTTATAACAAACAAATATTTATTTTATAAGTCATATAAATATTTATCACTTTTTAACTGTGGCTATATTTTTTTCGACCAGGTATACTTCATACATAATCTGTATATTCAATTACAGTATTATATTTAAAATTTAAACTAAATCATAATATTATATAGTTTTGTAGCAAAACATCACGTATCGTTTCAAATAAACTTCTCTAAATTGAACGCCATATTGAGATCGATAACATTTATATGAATTATATGTAAAAAAATGCGTTTAAAACTATAATATAGTAGGTACCTAATATTATGTACCTAATATTAAATAATAATAGGTAGGTACCTACTTAATGAATAATTTTATAGTAGGTACCTAATATTATGTACCTAATATTAAATAATAATAGGTAGGTACCTACTTAATGAATAATTTTATAGTAGGTACCTAATATTATGTACCTAATATTAAATAATAATAGGTAGGTACCTACTTAATGAATAATTTTATAGTAGGTACCTAATATTATGTACCTAATATTAAATAATAATAGGTAGGTACCTACTTAATGAATAATTTTATAGTAGATACCTAATATTATGTACCTAATATTAAATAATAATAGGTAGGTACCTACTTAATGAATAATTTTATAGTAGGTACCTAATATTATGTACCTAATATTAAATAATAATAGGTAGGTACCTACTTAATGAATAATTTTATAGTAGGTACCTAATATTATGTACCTAATATTAAATAATAATAGGTAGGTACCTACTTAATGAATAATTTCATAGTAGATACCTAATATTATGTACCTAATATTAAATAATAATAGGTAGGTACCTACTTAATGAATAATTTTATAGTAGGTACCTAATATTATGTACCTAATATTAAATAATAATAGGTAGGTACCTACTTAATGAATAATTTTATAGTAGGTACCTAATATTATGTAATATTAAATAATAATAGGTAGGTACATACTTAATGAATAATTTTAAAATCAATATTACGTTTATTTTTTATATTATACTTGCATTTTTTTTGCAATTTATTTAATTTAATTATTACATAAAACATTGTTATAACAAAGAAATAAAAAAAAATAACTAAAAAAGTAACGTTAGAAGTCTACACTAGACTATGTATACGGTGGTGAACGTAAACGAAAAATATATAGATATAAATATGTCAAGAAAGGACTGTATGGCTTTCGATTATCTCTGCCTCCCGAATAGGAACATGGCGTGATTATATGAATGTTATAATAAATTTTCACATTTAATTTATTTACAATACAGAAATTCAGATCCATTTCAAACATTTTAAAAACATAACATGAAATAAACGCATTGATTAAAATATTATATTTCTGAATATTCAGAATTAAGTAAGTCAGATTTTTTCATAAAATAAAGAATATTATTTCATTGGAACAATAACATTGGAACAAGGACAGTGGTCGCGAGTTCGAATCCTGCTTTGAACGATTTCATTTACCCATTATAACACAAGCATTTATACTTAGTTAAGGGAATGTATGAAGATATAATATAATATTATAATATGTACTTGTTACAAGGCTCATGAAAAAATACACACAAAATCTATACATTTTAGTGTACAAGGCATTGACTTAAAATATCGAGAATGTTTTGTATGTAAATAGTAAATATGGCCCTTAACAGTGTATTGTAGGCTATATAGTAAATTTTGAAAATATTTACCCATAATCCTCAACAGATACGTCTTTGCTTGAGTTTTTTGAAATTTGAATTTCTTAAATAGGTACTTTTTAATAAAACCCTAACAAAATTACAAGGTCTATGAAGTAGAATTTTATTTCCATCGAAAGAGTATATGAAAATCTACAGACTGACTTTTTTACTTGTTTAATTACTATTCTCGCTGTTTTAAAACCTCGCAATTTTATCTTTTATTCACGAAAAAATACAGTTTACCACAGATTTGGTGATATCTGACAATATTTGTTCGTGTTTCATATATTAGAAAGTATGAATGTGCATATTTTTGTACATCCCGTATGTCCAAGGTCATAGGCATTAACAAGGGCCTTAAAACGTGGCATTAACTTTTCCGACTGACGGCGTAACAGATTTATACAAAATCTAGGTATATATTATTTATACATTCCGCAGAGATTTTTATTATATAGAAGTCGTCGTTAGCAAACTTTGTATGAATCGAAGTGAGGCATTTTTCCGAAGGATTTTAGACGTTTTGATTGGCAGACCACATCGTTTTTCTATAGAGAATAACGACTAATGTGATTTGTTTTAGGATTTACTTGTCGAAAAAAAAAACACTTTGTTTATTAAGATTTAGAGAACAGTTATCTAGGATGTGTTGAAATGTAAGGAAAACTGCAATATGTTGCCAACCAAAAAGTCAAACACGCGATATTCCATGACTCACTTTTTGCACGGATTACTACATCTAGTTGGTATATTATATAAAAATCTATGATTTTCCCTAGATTGTATGATTTTCTATGATTGTCTATGCTTCATCTGTTAAATATCATTCAAATAGACTTAAAACTTATAAATGGTTTGTTTGGTAAAATATACTGAAAATCGAGCATATTGTCGAAAAATTATCGTAATTAAAAAATTTCAATAGGAATGGGATATGTAATAAATTATAATAAATAATGACTGTTGTTGTGGCAGTAATAAAAACCAACAAACAGCGACTAGTGAGAAAAATCTAAAAACACCTTAATTATGAAAAGCTCTTGGGAAAAATACCAAACTGAACATTTTACGTATGCGATCCGATAAAAACTTCGAGTTACTAACATTTTATGTCGTTTACTGACATATCTCAGGGAATATTAGGTCTTAACAGAATAAATATTATTATTTTTGTTTGGATCCCGGAACAGGTTTTTTTTCCCTAGTGGACCATTGCAGATAAAAAATACAGTTTACCACAGATTTGGTGATATTTGACAATATTTGTTCGTGTTTCATATATTAGAAAGTATGAATGTGCATATTTTTGTACATCCCGTATGCTCAAGGTCATAGGCATTAACAAGGGCCTTAAAACGTGGCATTAACTTTTCCGACTGACGGCGTAACAGATTTATACAAAATCTAGATAAATATTATTTCTTTAAAAGCATTTAAAAGTGCATATTTGTGTACATCCCGTATGTCCAAGGTCATAGGCATTAACAAGGGCCTTAAAACGTGGCATTAACTTTTCCGACTGACGGCGTAACAGATTTATACAAAATCTAGATAAATATTATTTCTTTAAAAGCATTTAAAAGTGCATATTTGTGTACATCCCGTATGTCCAAGGTCATAGGCATTAACAAGGGCCTTAAAACGTGGCATTAACTTTTCCGACTGACGGCGTAACAGATTTATACAAAATCTAGATATATATTATTACTTTAAAAGCATTTAAAAGTTCATATTTGTGTACATCCCGTATGTCCAAGGTCATAGGCATTAACAAGGGCCTTAAAACGTGGCATTAACTTTTCCGACTGACGGCGTAACAGATTTATACAAAATCTAGATAAATATTATTTCTTTAAAAGCATTTAAAAGTGCATATTTGTGTACATCCCGTATGTCCAAGGTCATAGGCATTAACAAGGGCCTTAAAACGTGGCATTAACTTTTCCGATTGACGGCGTAACAGATTTATACAAAATCTAGATATATATTATTTCTTTAAAAGCATTTAAAAGTTCATATTTGTGTACACCCCGTATGTCCAAGGTCATAGGCATTAACAAGGGCCTTAAAACGTGGCATTTACTTTTCCGACTGACGGCGTAACAGATTTATACAAAATCTAGATATATATTATTTCTTTAAAAGCATTTAAAAGTGCATATTTGTGTACATCCCGTATGTCCAAGGTCATAGGCATTAACAAGGGCCTTAAAACGTGGCATTTACTTTTCCGACTGACGGCGTAAGATTTATACAAAATCTAGATATATATTATTTCTTTAAAAGCATTTAAAAGTGTATATTTGTGTACATCCCGTATGTCCAAGGTCATAGGCATTAACAAGGGCCTTAAAACGTGGCATTTACTTTTCCGACTGACGGCGTAACAGATTTATACAATCTAGATATATATTATTTCTTTAAAAGTAAGTATACATAATCGTGCATTGAACAGCTCCGTGTAAATGTTAATGCCTTCAGCTGATAGTCTGTTTTCTTTTAAGATCATTTATTACGTCACATAACCTGCATACAAGAGATGAGGATGCATACGTAATCTTTATTCATTGAGCGGCGTATCAAAATCGAGCCACAGAGTATAAAAAGTGTACCCATCCATGTGTCACGAGGCGATTAGGCAAATATTACTTAGTCCGTTTCGTCAAAGTGCCCGTCAAATTAACTTTTGATAAATCAAAGAAGCTGGCTGGTTTTGTACACCTTGCTGGTTGGTTAATAATATACTACCTACCTACCTGCTTCTCGGTTACATTTCTTTAATTGTTACCACGTGAATTCGACACACGATTCTGATTCTAAGTAACAACATTGAAAAGTATGTAAATCTGCTCTAAAGCTATCGCTATTGCTAAATTATTTAATTTAATTTTTACTCCTCACTAACCCGAGGGGATATAGTGGGGAGTTATGATATTGAAATTTATAGATCTATTTTTTTATTGCAGATTATCAACAAGTATCATGCTGAGATTGTATTCTGAAAGTTTCATCACAATGTATCTGTGTGTGTGTGGTATGTGCTGCGTGCTGTGTGCTATGTACGGCGTGTTTATTTTACTTTATCAATTATAAAAAGGTACTTATTCGATTCTTTTCAAATTTTGTAAATATGTAGGTACTTCTAATTAATACTCACTTAGACCCCATTAGATTTTGAAGGATATCTGAATAGTGCTTCTAAATTGTTTTCAACATCAAATATTTTAAAGTTAAATGAGGCATAGAATAGGTACCTAATTCCTTAATCGCTCCTTTTTTCCCCAATTCCTACATATCCCATTATCACGTGTTTTTAGTTTAGAATAACTTATCTTTTATGGTCTTCTATATTTTTTTTTATTTTTTTTTATTTTTTATGTATGTTATTTTTATACTACGTCCTAATGTAATGTATGATGATGAGGGAACTATTTTGGCAAATATTTAACATTCATTATTGTCTTTTGTAGTTTGCAAATTTCTGTATGTTACCCACATACCTACCTTGTCTCCACATACCAGCCTCGTCACACTACAAAAAGCATCATTCAGAATCGGTGGTGAATAAGATGCAACCAATTTGTCTACACTTGGAAAAATATCAATCGTTAGGAGGGATGGCCTTCTTCTGTAGGTACAATAAGACATGTCAAATAAATTGTTATGTGTTAACTTTCACAAAACTACAATGTGTTGCGGAATGCGAATTACGAAATAGAATTCAATCGTACAAACGTCCCAAAGTCAATACAAACGCAAAATAGAGTCAAACGTTGACTTATTATACCCTCAGGTGGATTTTGATTACCATCGTTAGTTGTTTTGTTTCGAGAACCTGACTATAAATTTGATATATACATGTGAATTGTTGTAGATTTATTATCAGTTGTACACATCACAAACCTGTCAAGCTATCAACGTTGATATTTCACCTAATTGAATGCGATACTATCAATGTAAAATGACACGGGTATCACCTAAAATGTAGATATATTATCAATGCAAAACGACATCGTATTACCTAAAATGGATACAATTAGTTTACAACTACATGGTATCACTTAAAATGGATATAAGCAATGTAAAACAACATGGTATCACTTAAAATTGATATTATCAATGTATAACGACATAGTATTACCAACATAGTATATTATGTATTTATTTGCCTATATGTTTATTATGGGTTACATTCAGTTTTGATATACATAATAACTCTAAATTATTTGGCAAAAATTATAAAACCAGGGGGGCTAATCTCGTCAACCGACGGAATCAAAACCATCCATGTTTACCCATATCATGGACATAATTATCATACCTATGGAGTTCTATAATATCTTAAGGTGTTATAGAACTCCACAAGATAATTATATACATAATATGGGTAAACATGGATGGTTTTGAGTCCTTGAGTTACGGTCTTACAAAAAACAATAAAAATGATTAGCTATGCAAATAAATAGATGCATACAAACTAGGAAATATAGGACATTACTTAACAGAATTTCGCAGTTTCCTACCCCACTCCATAGGGAACGTTTTAGAACTTGTAGCTCTTTTCATCCCCGGAGCGGCTGTTCGTCGGACAAAACTAGCAACAACCATCAAGCATATTTCATAGCACTACCACTAAGAGTCAAACCACAAGTTGGGGATGGCAGCAGCCCCATCCTAGGATTCTGGGCAAAAGGTCGGTGCCCCCTTCAATTCTTACCTATGGAAGAGCAGGGCCGACGCCTTAATGTCCTGCTCGACGGTGACTCGTCACACGCAGCGAGAATTCAGCCCGCATCACTCGCTTGGCGTGGAATAGGCCGAGTTCATCGCCCACGATGTCAAACGAGTAACAATAAGCTTCAACAGGGTATGACAGTTCCATGAAATGATCTAGAAAGTTCGAGGTCATTGAACTTGCCACCCTTAGCACCAGAGCTATATAAGGGAGTGTACGCCTGTACACGACGCGCGACGTCACTTCACGCCGTTATACGACCACCGGTTACTTCGCGCCGTTATGACCCCGCGACCACCCTGTATCTTCGCTACGCGACCACTGGTCGCTTCTCGACCTCACTAACACTTCGTCACTCGACCACTGGTCATCTCTCGACCCCGCGAGCACGATGATACTTCACCATGCAAATACTCGGTCACTTCAATTCACTCGCTTACTCGCTCGTAATACCTACTCATCGTGAGAAAGTTCCTTTGTATGTGTTTAATCAATTGTAAATTTACTTATAAAGAAAACTGTTAATTGTGATCAATATACCTACTCATTGTAAGTTTGGATCATTCTTTCTTCTTCATATCCTCAAACCACTATCCTTGTGTTCTTATATCAAATCACTTTGATTTAATATAGCAACTGGTAACCACTTGGTTAACCAACCCACTTAATTAGGACATAGCAAACACGCTTTATTGGTGATTCTGAAACGTGAATTCGAACACCACCGGTAACCAAAACCCTAAAACTCTTTATTGGTGACCCCGACGTGATTTAACGCTTTAAACTAAGAGTACTGTCAACGTGGTGAGGTTCCTGTAAATCGCCTATGCGTGTACTAATTATGAAAACTTGATAATTCTTCAATGTCAATTTGAAAATAAAAATAACAAATTTCGAGTTTCCTGAGCTTAGGATCACTTTGAAATACTTACTTGACAATTAAAACTGACTGAGCCCTATTAGATATCTTTCGAAATCTAATGGGGTCTAGGCAAGTATTACCTATGTATACAAATTTGCAAAATTTAAAATTAATCGAATGAGTACTTTAGTCTATAATTGATAAAGTAGAATAAGCACGCTGCACATGGAATAGCGCATAGTACACAGCACACACACACAGATACATTGTGATGAAACTTTCGGAATACAATCTCAGCATGATACTATTTGATAATCTGTAATGATATATATTGCATATTTATACATTTTATTCTCCTCACTTGGGTTAGTGAGGAGAATAAAATGTCGTCAGCTGCGATCATTTGTTATAAAATAAATATTATAAATTACAAAAAAAAACAATTACATAATATTGCAGGATTGAATTGTATAAATAATAAACGATGAAATATGTCTGTCTGTCTTACCTTTAAAGCGGAGTCCCCGGCCGACAGTCACAGTAATTAATTACTAAAATATTGTTCAGCACTATCAGTAAAACACAATATCTACACCCACAACCACAGTAAATAACTTGTTTATGTTTTAACACACGCGACTTTAATAAATACAAATAGAGTATGTACTAATATAGTGTTTATTATCGTTTATTTTTAACAACTTCGTAACGACAACGAAAACTGCAAAAAATAAGATTATTTTGATTCGAAATAAATTAATAATACTAGACCAGGATATTACTTCATTTTGTTTGTTTTTTAAAAAAAACTTAGTAAATATTCATCATGAAATTTACATGGGCTGATTAAGTTACATTTCTAATTTTACTCTCATTAATTATATTGTTAAAATTTCATTTGTACGTTCTCCATTTAAAAAAAATAATAATGAAAAAAATCTAACTACTTCTAATCTAACGGAAAATATTATATAATTCTGAAAGATTACACGTATTTAAAAATGTATTTAATGTTTCGATTGTAGATAGGTATTTTCAAAAATAATATGTAGGTGTTTTAATATTTTGCAAGACCGTAAGATTATTGCGTTTGAGTCTTGTGAATTGTTGGTTTTGGTATTGCAATGACGTTTGAGTCTTGTGAATTGTTGGTTTTGGTATTGCAATGACGTTTGAGTCTTGTGAATTGTTGGTTTTGGTATTGCAATGACGTTTGAGTCTTGTGAATTGTTGGTTTTGGTATTGCAATGACGTTTGAGTCTTGTGAATTGTTGGTTTTGGTATTGCAATAACGTTTGAGTCTTGTGAATTGTTGGTTTTGGTATTGCAATGACGTTTGAGTCTTGTGAATTGTTGGTTTTGGTATTGCAATGACGCATGCAGTCTCGGTCTTGCATTTGGTCAAGACAATGACTAGAATCGCACATCAATAGGATATTTTTCATTAACAATAAAATGTAAAACTCAGACGCAGCCCATAGTGGGTGAAGAGGAAAAGTAAGTATGTAATTGATTATGCTTTTTAATTTTAATTAGATTATTATAAAAAAAAATATAAAATGTTTTGTACAAATCGTATTTTTATGATTTTCATTCGACAGAAAGTTCGCTTTTAAAGTCCCTATAAATTTTTTTGCAAGTAGTTCTTAAACACTTTCAAAATAAAGATAACGGATAGATAAATAAAAAAAATAGTAAAAAAACAGTATCGCCTCAGAACAGACCTAGGTCTAGTGAGGTGATATAATATGTTAAAACTGTAATGTAATGTACCTACCTAATATCAAATGTTAAAATTTATTATGTAATGTGTATTTTTAGGAATTGTAAAAAAATGCCGACTTCTGTGGTACAATTGGTAGTCGCTTAGCTCCTGTGCGGGCGTCCTGGGTTCGATCCCAAGCATAGTGGAAATTTGAATTAATTTCTCACACAAATATGACTTCACTGAGCTGGAAACACTGGTTAGTTGGAAGAAAATGCCACATGGCAATAAACACGCCACTTGCGCAGGGTGCAAGGAGGGGTATGTTTATTTTTTATTATTTGTTAATCGGAACTAGTGTCCGCACTTGTGGGGCAATACTTTTGAATTATTGTTTGTTATTAATTGTCAAATGTACTTTTGTATTCTATAATGAAAAATAAATATTAAATGAAAAAAAAAAAAAAATAAGGTTCACCACCTATTCTGAATGTTGCCTTTTTAGGTAAGACAAGATTAGTGTGTGGGTATACATGCACGTGTCGTGCTCCATTTTATATGCACACCCGCACATCTGACGCTGGTTACCCCACATTGTGGGATATGCCGTGATGGTATATGTATATTATAGTAATCTAACTAATCTAATATTTTTTTAGAATAGAAAATATTATATTATTTTCTGTAGTTATTTTATATTATTTATTTTAAACATTTTGCATACATTACATAATAATTGTACAATGGCTGGCTTATTGCCATATGACAAAATCTTTCAACCAACCATATCCATTTGGTGAAGTAAATGACACTAACCAATTTATGTGAATAAAATATATAAGTACCTATTTGAAAAAAAACTGTACTCATTTTAATTTTTTAATTACAAAATATATATATTTTATTTTATGATTCTATATTTATAGAATCATATTAAATAAAAAATTATAAATAGGAGGGGAAAGGGGGGGAGGCGACAAGAATATGATAAGGAAACTCCGTGTTAATAAAAACCGACCGTCGCGCGCCGTGGCACAGCTGGTAAGCCGTTCGGTTTCTGTACGGGCGTCCTGGGTTCGATTCCCAGCAAATAAGAAATTTATTTAAATTCATTTCCCACGCAAATATTTCTTCTCTGAGCTGGAAGCACTGATTAGTTGGAAGAAATTCCCATACGGCAATAAACTCGCCACTTACGCAGGGTGCAAGGAAGTGTTCATTATTATCATTATTAAACTCGAAGTTGCGATGTGATTCCTAAGTCGGGCTACTTGTCCGGAGAAGGATGTGATGAAAAGGACGTATAATAAGTAGTCATTATTTTATAACAATAATAATAAATGCATAATAATTAATAAGAAATAGTATATTATAAATGCATTTCTTATATGAAACGTAAATATAAAACAAATATCAATACAAGTGGATACTTCCAAGGAAAAATGATAAACGTATTTCTTGTTAAATACTTAGTTACAATTCAATATCCACCCAATAGGTACATTCAGTAAACTGAAAGTACCTACATACATAGATACCTACTCATTCACAATATGAAATAGTACTCACTTACACGTCATACTTACCATGCAATGGTTCCATGAATACATTAGCAATTTATATAGATATTTTACATTATGGTTACATTCATACTTCATAAACATGTAGTAGGTAACTAAAGACTAGGGATTGCAATCCAGTAGGGTTTTTGTAGATTTTCTTAAATTTCTTGATCCGCGCTGGATTCAGCAAATTTTAATGAAAATAAAATATTGCCATAAATAGAGAAATTAAAAAATAGTATGAATAAGTCATATAGAATGTGGCAAAATAGTCATATCTCATATAGAATAAGTTATATAGAATGTGGAAATAGAGTCATATCTCATAAAGAATGTGACAATATAGTCATATCTCATATAAAATATGGCAATATAGTCATATCTCATATAAAATAAGTTATATAGAATGTGGAAATAGAGTCATATCTTATATAGAATGTGGCAATATAGTCATATCTCATATAGAATAAGTTACGTATACAGAATGTGGAAATAGAGTCATATCTCATAAAGAATGTGACAATATAGTCATATCTCATATAAAATATGGCAATATAGTCATATCTCATATAAAATAAGTTATATAGAATGTGGAAATAGAGTCATATCTTATATAGAATGTGGCAATATAGTCATATCTCATATAGAATAAGTTACGTATACAGAATGTGGAAATAGAGTCATATCTCATATAGAATGTGGCAATATAGTCATATCTCATATAGAATGTGGCAATATAGTCATATCTAATATAGAATAAGTCATATAGAATGTGGCAATATATATTCATATCTCATATAGAATAATTTAAGTATATAGAATTTGGCAATATAGTCATATCTCATATAAAATTAGGCAATATAGTCATATCTAATATAGAATAAGTCATATAGAATGTGGCAATATAGTCATATCTCATATAGAATATGTTAAGTATATAGAATGTGGAAATAGAGTCATATCTCATATAGAATGTGGCAATATAGTCATATCTCATATAAAATATGGCAATATAGTCATATCTAATATAGAATAAGTCATATAGAATGTGGCAATATAGTCATATCTCATATAGAATAAGTCAGGGGTTATCAACTTTTGATTTTTTATTTTATTTTTCCATTTATCTCAGAAACCATAAAAGCTAGAACGCTGAAATTTGGTATAAATATAAACAAATATAAAATCTCAAATTGTTTTTTCAAAATATTTCCAGAGTTTCTCAAACATTCTTTATTAGGAAAAATATTTTTTTTTTATAGATTTATGTGTGTAACTGCCTATATTTCCAAAGTTTTTAAAAATATCGAAAAAAGCCGAAACAACCCCAACAAGAAAATTTTATTTTACAAAAAATATGAACATTATAGTAGTACATCTCAATTTTTTTTTTTAACAATATTTATAAAAATTGAATTTAGTGACGATATCGCTTCATACAACTTGTATGGCAGTCGCCTATACACAATATCTAAAAAGACTCAATAATTTGATACATAATCTCCAAACATACATACGTACCATCATGCTGTTTTCATAGGAAAAACAGACTGACCTCCATACTATCCTATCCTGACATACATTCCTACCTGTTTTATATAGAAAATAAAATATCTTAAAATATTTATTAATTTGTGTTTCTGTGTTAATACTTTGGTACGTACCTATTCTTCAATTACGCATACTATCGCCATCGACAGTTGGATCTCATGTGTTACATGAAACTAGTAATAAGCAATATTTTTATACAACAAATATTTTTAGGACCCAAACCGAAAATTTAAAAAAAAATTTAATACATAAAGCTCTTGTTTTTTTTTAATAATCAACTGATCCTTGCGCTATAAATAAAAAAAAATGATCGAGGCGGAATGTAAACCCAGATTTTTTATAAAATGATCTATCCGTTCTTCCACTGGCCTACCTAGGTTAATTAAAATATACTTACATACTTATTTTTCTAATCCTTTTAGATTTGTAAATAGAGATTTTTTAAATAATTTTTGCAAGCAAAATGAACATCAAATATCTTATTTAGCACTACGAAGATTTATTTTCTCCACGGACGATCGATGTAGGACGATCGTTTTGACTTTTTATATCAACTTGTTTGTTTGTAGTTTTACAATACTAACACCGCCAACGCCAACACATCTTCTATTGGCCACGTTAAATAAACATTAGATATATAAATGCCAAATAAATCGTGTTTACAGCTTTAGAACCGCTGGTTTACAAATTAATATTTAAATCGATAAATAAATAATAACATACAATCACAAATTCAAATGAGTTAAAAATTTTACGTTTTTGTTATACCTATAATACGACAAAAGTATACATCAGAATACCAAACTGCATCATTAAAGTTTACCTTGATTCGTAAATTAAGAGACGATTTCAATGCAACATCATAGTTTAAAAAAAAAATAATATTGTGTACCTATAAATATTTGGTCGTACATACTAACATCAATATTTATAAATCAACATAATTATGTGACTCTAAGTTTAAATAATAACGATAAAAGCGCTTAAGAGCAATGTAGCTCGATCATCCATGACCTATTTAACATAGGTTAACTTTCTTCAGATCGATTCTTCTTACAGGAAAATAACCTTAATAGGTGCATCACACAGATGTGAATTTACATAATCAAGTTAAAATTTCACGTACTGTGTCGGTTCTGAGAAATAAATTCCAACTATTTATTTTAGCACCCATTTAAAACGAACAAATCAATAAAGTTTACATTCGATTAGAGATAATTTTCTCCTTATTTACACCACGTGTCAGTTTCGCGCGACACCTGCTTGTTTTGTAAATATAAAATTTCATTCATGTTTTTCAAATAAATAAAATTAAAAAAAAAACTACCTCAGTGTCGTGATTTCAAAATACGCATCCGGGTAAGGTTTCCAAAATGCGCCGTTCAAATATTTTATCAAATAGACACCCGACGATACTTACACTTGTTTTTTTCAAAACAATATTTTTATCGAATTTCAAAAACTATGCACTGTCACTCTTGTCAAACAACTTTTTGATCATAAATGAGAATCCAACTCGGTAGGAACTTTTTCTCTATTAAACGTCGATGGCAAAACGGATAGTTTCTATCGCAGAAACTGACACGAAGCACAGGGTTCGACGGAATATTGTTACGGGCTGAATAGTGAAAAGTTTGTCGCGAAACCACGAACTATTTTACGATTTTAGACACGACATACGCGCGCATATGTCCCTAACATCTACTATCTCGACGGCCAACCGCCATACACTGAACTCGGTGAATATAAAATCGAGTAGACTCGAGTCGAGAGAATTTCGTTTTACCTACAATCATTTCGTATGTGTGCGCTTGTGACTTGAAATGCGCGCGCAATCAGCGCCATCTGCAAACGTCCGATTGAACTAGTAAAAATATTTTTGATATTTTTTTTTGTTGCGGACATTCCTAAAATTTGTTATGAAATCTAATCGACGCTATAAAAACCATTTCTTCATACGTTCACACCACACCTGACGTGACACAAGCTTTTTTGAATGTGTTGTGTAATTAAACTTACGACTACAAGGCAATATTGTGTTACTCAAGATTGTTATTTTATTAACAACTACCTGTTCATTTTTTTTTTTAATTTTGTTTATTGATTGTATCTACATATATTTTATACTCATTAAACTTACAGTTTGTTATATAAAAAAGCGGAGAATTACGATTTCAATAGATATCACTTTTTATGCGTATTTTTGGACACATTTTGGACACAAGTAAGTAGAGAATGTATGTTATGAGTTTCATAATTATGTTTTTGTGTGTATGATGAATGTTGTATGGAGTGTGATGAATGACTATGATTTTTTTTTCACCACAATGAGTTATAGAATTTATTACACAACTATGATTTTTTTAGTGAAATATGTACAATGGACTTTTTGTTTTCTGTACAGATCAAACTTTTTTATTTTCGGTAGGTACAATACTTCACATTACATATAATGAACGGAATAAATATATTTTAATGTTGAAAAAAATACTATTTAAACTGCCAGGAACTACACTAAAATAAGCAAAAATATAATGGCTATCCGACTCAGGCACTGGCCTAGTGGAGTGTCTTATCCTGAATATATTTAATATCTATGTATATCCGACACAGGCATTGGCCTAGTGGAGTGTCATCTCCAGAATATATTTAATATCTATGTATATCCGACACAGGCATTGGCCTAGTGGAGTGTCTTATCCAAATACCCTTAAGACCCTTGTCTATAATATCATAATATAATTACAGTCTACATTCCTCTTTAGTTAAGGTTAAGATAAGACCCTTGTCCATAAAATCATAAAGTCATCTACAGTCTACATTCCTTTATAGTTGAGGGTAAGACTCTTGTCTATAATATCATAATATCATCTACAGTCTAAATTCCTCTATAGTTGATTTTATGACCCTTGTCTATAATATCATAATCTACAATCTACATTCCTCTATAGTTGATGTTATGATCCTTGTCTATAATATCATCTACAGTCTACATTGCTCTATAGTTGATGTTATGACCATTGTCTATAATATCATTATATCATCTACTGTCTACATTCCTCTATAGTTGAAGGTATGACCCTTGTCTATAATATCATCTACAGTCTACATTGCTCTATAGTTGATGTTATGACCATTGTCTATAATATCATTATATCATCTACTGTCTACATTCCTCTATAGTTGAAGGTATGACCCTTGTCTATAATATCATCTACAGTCTACATTGCTCTATAGTTGATGTTATGACCATTGTCTATAATATCATTATATCATCTACTGTCTACATTCCTCTATAGTTGAAGGTATGACCCTTGTCTATAATATCATCTACAGTCTACATTGCTCTATAGTTGATGTTATGACCATTGTCTATAATATCATTATATCATCTACTGTCTACATTCCTCTATAGTTGAAGGTATGACCCTTGTCTATAATATCATCTACAGTCGACATTCCTCTATAGTTGATGTTATGACCATTGTCTATAATATCATCTACAGTCGACATTCCTCTATAGTTGATGTTATGACCATTGTCTATAATATCATTATATCATCTACTGTCTACATTCCTCTATAGTTGAAGGTATGACCCTTGTCTATAATATCATCTACAGTCGACATTCCTCTATAGTTGATGTTATGACCATTGTCTATAATATCATAATATCATCTACTGTCTACATTCCTATATAGTTTAGGGAAAGACCCTTGTCTATATCATAATATCATCTACAGTCTACATTCCTATATAGTTTAGGGAAAGACCCTTGTCTATATCATAATATCATCTACAGTCTACATTCCTATATAGTTTAGGGAAAGACCCTTGTCTATATCATAATATCATCTACAGTCTACATTCCTATATAGTTTAGGGAAAGACCCTTGTCTATATCATAATATCATCTACAGTCTACATTCCTATATAGTTTAGGGAAAGATCATAATATCATCTACAGTCTACAATGTAACAATACATTATAATATTCCTCCATTCTTCACACACGGGGTGGTAGGGTATTTTCACATAAAATTCCAGCAAGAAATCTTGCCAAAACTGTTTATGTGCCTACAATTGGCGTCGTCAACATTTGACACTCGTACATACACATAATTTAATTTTCAATTACATTTTGTCTTTGTTCCGACTAGGGAGTCAAACCCCGCACCAAAACATCGATTCCGCATTTCCGGTATTACAAATTATGTATTTTATCACAAATCAAAATGACACCACTCATTCTGAGACGAGACTGGTATTTGGGAATACACGCATGTGTCTTACTTAATTTTATAGTTTTGGTAATGCACACCCGCTCACCTCCGCATTGTGAGATATGCCGTGATGTTATTAATAAATGACTAATAAGTAGTATCAAAAAAAATAATGTATGAGTTTGAAATAGCGCCTTTGAGGAGAATACACAAAAATGGCGGTTTATAAATTACACAATAATTCTCAGTGGGACTCCATTCTTTCTTCTTCTTCTTCAGCCCCTTTCACTCCACTGCTGGATAAAGGCCTCTTCCTGAGTTTTCCATTTCGCTCTATCCTGGGCGCTCTGCTTCCTCCCATGTTCCACCAGTTCGACAATATCGTCAGTCCATCTCCTCTGTGGACACTTATCATTGGAGCATTGATTTTTTTTTATCACTGCTATGAATTGTTCTTATATGCTATCTTCTTTGTTTTTTTTTACTTTTTTTCTGCTATCTTTGTTTATTTTGTAATGTAATTCACTTATTGCCATAGTACACACTGTTTTGTATATTTAACATTTACTCTGTTTGGTTGGAAGAATTGCCATTAGGCAATAAGCCCGCCAGTGTACTAATTATATGTGCAGAAAGATTCAAATAAATAAAAAAATAAAATTTTATATTATGTTTGTATCATCTACCTTGTGTGTATATAATGCATGTGTTCTTTTGATGTCCTTAATACCTAAATCAATAAATAAATTAATAAAAAAATATATAATCCATGTATATTTTTCATTATACAATAGAGACCCATAATATACTTGAATGTCTCAAGACATATTAAATTAGCAGATTCATAAAAAGCAGAATTATTTGATACACTACATATTATGACTATTAATATTGTGTGTTAATTAAGTAATTATTTTTTTATTGTTGTTAATTTATTCATAAATTAATTAAAAAACTAAATCAATATACATAAATAGATACATGAAGAGTGTTGAATCGTCATATATGTAATGTAACAAATAATTCTGATTTTTACGATTCAACTTATTTAATAATTTTTGATACATAGTAAGTATGTTTTGGGCCTCTGTTGTACAATGGAAAACTAAAATATATATGGAGTTTAATTTATTTCATTGTGAAATGCTGACTGGACTAATGCAAAAACAGTTAAGCGAATATTTTTTGCACTTAGCAGATTAAATTTGTTTTACGATCGTTTTGTGAGCAAATTTTACAAACTAATATAAAGTGACTATTAAAAAAATAGTAGGTACTATAAATTTGTCTGTAGTTAAAAATATACTTATACTATTCTGTATGTTAATGGTGTCACTTGCATAATTAAAATTGTCAAATAAATTGTCCCTGTATTCCACTGCATATGGAAATCAATTAACGAAATATATATTTAGAGACATTATTATCATAGCCAAGATTATTTTATTAATTCCATAATTGTACGTACAACAAGTGTACAAATACGGGTTTTATGCCATTAAGGCAATCTCATCAAAGAAACGTGAAGCCTCAAAAGTTAATTCGGTACAATAGCAATTAGTAGCTAAGAAAACGAGTGGGTTGTGGCCAACAATATACTCACAAGGAGTTATTCCACAAAGTATTCAAATGAGTTAGTTCTATTATTTTTATTTGTAGTGATGTGCCATTAGAAAAAAAAAATCATATCTTACGTAACCTGAGCTTGGGGTCACTTTGAAAATTTTGACCGTTAAGAAAATTTATTATTATTATTATTATTAAAAAGCATTGATCAGATACCCTTCAAAACATAATGAGCTCTAAGCGAGTATTAGATATGCAAAATTTGAAAAGTATTCAGTGAGGAGGTACTTTAGTCTATAATCGATAAAATAAAATAATCACGACGTACATAGCACATAGTACGGAGCACACCTACACACAGATACATTGTGATGAAACTTTAAGAACTCAATCTCATCATCATACTAGTTGATAATCTGCAATAAAAAAATATCCTTAAAAATTGCGAATTTCATTACTCCCCTTGGGGTAGTGAGGAGTGAAAATACGACATTAAAAATAATAATAATCAACACTTCCTTACACCCTGCGCAAGAGGCGAGTTTATTTCCGTATGGCATTTTCTTCCAACTAACCAGAGTTTTCAGTCCAGTGAAGCAATATTTGCGTGAGAAATAAATTTAAATAAATTCCTCTTCTGTTAGGAATCGAACCCAGGACGCCCGCACAGAAACCGAAAGGCTTACCAACTGTGTCACGGCGGTCCCTACTGATCAATGAGGACAGGAAAAAGGTCATCGAAGAACGCAAAAACAACTTTTTATACACTGTGGCTGAAATATTAAAATCGTGGTTTTCCAAAAAATATCGGATCCAGTTCATAATATTTTCCCCCAAAATTTAAGCAATAAATAAAATATTTCTCTATTCTAATATTAGTAAATAAATTTAAATGAAATCATGACATTCAACCTCACTCTGCTACCAACCCACCTGAATAATTTTTAAGGATTGGTCATGCAAAAGTCACTGTAATAGATTATGGTTCATTTTAAACAATGAAAGGAAATTCATTTTATGTATCTATGTAGAGGTATTTATGTATATTGAAAGAAGTCATGAATCACTAATGTTATTAATGTTCTGCTTTCGTCAAGGGACGATCAAATCTTGACTTTACCTAGTCACTATAGTTATAGTCATTGACATGACACACAGGAAAACGTACGTTTATTTATGTACAAATTAGTCAGATGGATAAGATTGAATCTTTTATCGTATGGTACCTATTTGACAATTTGAGCGAATATATTTACAAAATGAATAATTCACCATCACTTTTTTATTTAAACGAGTGGGTTGTGGCCAACGCTAAACTCCTCCCTAACAAGTCACTACATAGTGTATTCACATTTCGTATGGTAAATTTTCAGCATTTTCATGAAATGAGTTTATTCAATAATTTTTTTATATAAATATTTTATTATGAAAATTTGATAATCAATGCCATTTTATGAAAGTGATGTGTCTTTTTACCAATTTTAAAATATAAATTTTAAATTTTTATTTTCCTGAGCTTGGGGTCACTAAAATATTTGACGTTTAAAAAAATTGAGAAACACCATTCAGATATCCTTCAAAATCTAATGGGGTCTAAACGAGTATTAGATATACATATTTGCATAATTTGAAAAGAATCGAATGAGTACATAGCACACACACAGAGATGCATTGTGATGAAAATTTCAAGATATAATCTCAGCATGATTCTAGTTCAATCTGCAATAAAAAATAGCCTTTAAAATTGCGAAAACATAACTCCCCACTATATCCCCTTGGGTAAGTGAGGGGAAAAAGTAGTATATACCAACTAAGTCATTAAAAAAATGTATTCTTATCTTCTTCTCTCGTGTCAGCAGCAAGCACTTTTCAATCAATACTTTGTGAAATTTTAAAAACTTAGTAAATAGAAATGATTTTATTTTATAGTATTTATTTTATATGTTTTTTGTGTTGTGCCGTATGCTGTAGAAGCACGGGCTGACACTGTTCTATCCAAAGCGCTTCTATGAAAATCAGAAATGAAGGTGCTGAGATCCATGGCTGGAAAAAACCCTTCGAGATCGTGTCTGCAACGTGGTGATACGAACAATGTGCAACATAGGAGACATTGTTCGGTGGAGCAGATCTAGCAGAAGATGGATGGAGAGATCATGTAACTAGGGTGAATGGTGACAGACTTACATACACTACAGCTAAATGAGATTCCATCATCTGGACATCGTCCGCCTGAAAGAACATCAAAGATTAGGAAGAACAGTTCACTTCATCTTAGGAAGCAAAGGTTCTGTATCACAGACATCTATATATCAAAAGAAAAGAATAAGTATTTTATTTGTATCAAGTCATACCACAAAAATCTCATACTGACGGCATGGTGTGATGGTAGGTATGTGGTTTCAATTATAAATTATGACAACTATCAACACATACACAACAATAGATTAATGAATGGCAGAACCAATAGCTCGCTGGTAATCCAGTAGACGCGGGTTCAAATCTCGCCTCGACCGACTTATTTAGAACAAGCATTTTTACTTATTTTAGGTAATATATGACGATGTATCTATATATGATCATGTTTCATTCTTTAAACAAAAGATTGAAGGGACATATGAATGTATGAATAGGTAGATTAATATGTCAGTAAGTTAACTGTTATGGCGCCATTAAAGAATTCTATTATGTAAAGTTGTATAAGTTTTTCAGGGTGAGGGAGGGTGGAGGCGCTGCGGGAAGATAGTCGTCAATTCCTATATCTCATTTGTTCTGCGCTGGGTGCTGGATTCGTGCCACATTTGTATGTTGCCAAATTCTGCTAAAATAAAGCCATTGTTTCATGGTGCAACTTGTTTATCTCACCGACACGCAACTAAAATTAAAAAAATGTTTATATTCCAGCTCCAAATTGTATTGTTCCCACAGAGAAGCGCTTTGTGTGTCAACTGGTCCGGTCGCACAGTCTGAATAATAAAGACACCTCCTAGGATCACCAAAAATCAATTCTATATTGTTTTTTTTTTATTTATTAATTCATTTAATTATCTCTACAAGTTACATAATACAAAATGATATATTATAGTTGTCGACCTCACTAGGACTAGCCTGTCTTGAGGTTATTATGACTATTAATTCCCTAAACTAAGCATAAATGCTTGTGCTTGTGCTTGCTTGTAAATTAATTTATAATCAGTCGTTTCAGAATTCGAACTTGCAACCACTGGACTACTAATCCAGTGCGCTATCCGTTCTGCACCACCCATCAGAACTCAAACAAATCCATTTCTAAATATATATTAAATCAAATGAAATTGAATGCCGAATGTACAATATTCACTATAAGCAATAGAAACTTGAAATACGTATATAGACATTTCGTAAAACAGAAGGCATAACAAGAAATCTCGACCCTCAACTCTACGGGACGAGATGGTTGACGAGTTATTGTAAAATGGAAGGTTTTTCGCTATTTCAGGAATACCCCTTGAAACTATATCGACAATTATTGTGTTTCAAGGGGTATTCCTGTCGATTTGTTCAAGATAATATATTTCTCTTAATAAATCGACAGTAACAACCTTAGTCCCGTGTGTGAAGAGACTGTATGGCCAGGTTTACATTTTGCATGGTTTTTCCAACTTTGAAGTAAAAAAAAACAAGTTAGAAACTTCGCAGCATATGGATGAACTCGGAATACGGCGTAAAAAAATAATGTGTGTGTCCGTTCGTCCGTCTCTTATAAATTTGGTCCGCTTGATACACAGAGCCCAAAATTTCAGAAAGTATAGAATATTTTTATACTCCGAACTCCGATTTTTCGTTTCAGTCAGAGGTTATATTTGTTAATTTGCATACATATGGTAATATAATATATATTGAACAATAAGCTATGAAAAGTTCCAGGGATCATCATTTTTTTATATTTTTTATGATAAATTTATATGCTTAAGCGCCTAAAGTACCAAAACTATATCGAGAAACGCCAAAACATTCGCCGATAATTAATTTTCCATAAAAAAATATGTACCTACATTACTGCAGTACCTACATCTCAAACTTTTTTAAACATATTTTGTAAAAAATGAATTTTGTGACGAACGTCGTTTCATACAATTTGTATGGCAGAATACACTATATTTACAGGGACATAATCGTTTGGTACTCAAAATCCTTCGTAGAAACTTCTATTTATTCAGGGTTGGAAGAAATACTGAACTCCACACTATCTTAATCTGACATACATTTTATGGATAGGATTTTTTTAAATTTACTCTATGATTCGGACGTAAGCCTTTATAGTTTGTTACGTTAGTTAATTTTTATTTGTAACATAGATGGATTTTTATGTATTCTATCGCTATTATGCTACGTTAGTGAGCACGTTCTGTGCAGTAATAGTAACATTGTTGTTATTCTGAACTCGGTAGTACCTATATAAATGTTTTTTTTAATCAACTCTTATTGAAAACACTTATTCTTACGTACATTTTTAACAATGATTATTAAAACATAAATATTTCATATAAACTATGTGACAGAAGCCTGTCATTGGAGCATTGGAGACCTTATGTGGTTGTATCATGTGTTGACCTGCGTGTATTTGCGTGTGTATACCTATTCCAATATTCTGTTTTTTTTTTTTTTTATTAAAGTTTTATTTATTTACATTTTTTAAAACAATAAGTATTCTTGCACTAAACTGCAAAAGCAGTTTAACAGTGCTAGCTCTCTCGTACACTTATATAAATTTGATAATGTAACAAAAAATAATTATAAACAAACAAAAATTAAAAACTAGCAATACAATATAACAATAATTAAAACCATTAACACAATATTGCAAAGAAAACATACAAACTTATATATAAAATTCTTTTAACATTTTTTTTATTTTTTTTTGTTTTTAATTTGAATATTTGAATATTTTGGCAGTTTGTTAAATAGTTTCGGAATTATCGTTGCTTTTGTCCTGTCGCCGTAAACGTTATTTGTTTTAGGTATTGTCAGTAAGTCTTTCGTTATTTGTCTAGTTGTATATTTGTGAGTGATCTTTAATTTAAATCGTTCGTTATAAAGTTCTTCTATGGTCAGTAAAAAATTCACCTTTTTTTCTATAGGTAAAATATTGCATCTTTTGAATATTTCGTTAATGTTATTTTTACTTGCCTCCACTGTTCTTTTTGTTGCAATTATTTTTAAAAATCTTATTTGTAATTGTTTTATTTTATCAAGGTACCTAGGTTTTATAGGTAGGTTCGTCCGTAACTACTGAGCCCGTAGTCAATAATAGACTCGACCAGACATAGCATAGTACAGACAGTACAGGGTGTGCCTGGACACGCAGTATTTAAGATGGTAAAATTTACTTAAAATTGATCTTAATTTATTACAGACATTTTCAATATGTAAACTCCAATTAAAGTGCACGTCCACTGTAAGCCCTAAATACGTGTAATTAAAAACCCTTTGTAGTTGTTGACAAGTACAATCAGTTACATTTTTATGGAGACACTCATAATCGTGACCTTTTATGTTGAGGTCACATCACATATCTTTTCCATGTGCACTGAATGTATGTATTATAATATGTATATTTAGTTTTCTTTACATTTATAATAATCCCATTATCATGTGCCCATTTAGTTAAATTATTAAGGTCAGTCTGTAGGTAATTTTGTATTTTGTCTTTTATGTTGAGGTCACATATCTTTTCCATGTGCACTGAATGTATGTATTATAATATGTATATTTAGTTTTCTATACATTTATAATAATCCCATTATCATGTGCCCATTTAGTTAAATTATTAAGGTCAGTCTGTAGGTAATTTTGTATTTTGTCTTTTATGTTGAGGTCACATATCTTTTCCATGTGCACTGAATGTATTATCATATATTTAGTTTTCTTTACATTTATAATAATCCCATTATCATGTGCCCATTTAGTTAAATTATTAAGGTCAGTCTGTAGGTAATTTTGTATTTTGTCTTTTATGTTGAGGTCACATATCTTTTCCATGTGCACTGAATGTATGTATTATAATATGTATATTTAGTTTTCTTTACATTTATAATAATCCCATTATCATGTGCCCATTTAGTTAAATTATTAAGGTCAGTCTGTAGGTAATTTTGTATTTTGTCTTTTATGTTGAGGTCACATATCTTTTCCATGTGCACTGAATGTATTATAATATGTATATTTAGTTTTCTTTACATTTATAATAATCCCATTATCATGTGCCCATTTAGTTAAATTATTAAGGTCAGTCTGTAGGTAATTTTGTATTTTGTCTTTTATGTTGAGGTCACATATCTTTTCCATGTGCACTGAATGTATTATAATATGTATATTTAGTTTTCTTTACATTTATAATAATCCCATTATCATGTGCCCATTTAGTTAAATTATTAAGGTCAGTCTGTAGGTAATTTTGTATTTTGTCTTTTATGTTGAGGTCACATCACATATCTTTTCCATGTGCACTGAATGTATGTATTATAATATGTATATTTAGTTTTCTTTACATTTATAATAATCCCATTATCATGTGCCCATTTAGTTAAATTATTAAGGTCAGTCTGTAGGTAATTTTGTCTTTTATGTTGAGGTCACATCACATATCTTTTCCATGTGCACTGAATGTATGTATTATAATATGTATATTTAGTTTTCTTTACATTTATAATAATCCCATTATCATGTGCCCATTTAGTTAAATTATTAAGGTCAGTCTGTAGGTAATTTTGTATTTTGTCTTTTATGTTGAGGTCACATCACATATCTTTTCCATGTGCACTGAATGTATGTATTATAATATGTATATTTAGTTTTCTTTACATTTATAATAATCCCATTATCATGTGCCCATTTAGTTAAATTATTAAGGTCAGTCTGTAGGTAATTTTGTATTTTGTCTTTTATGTTGAGGTCACATATCTTTTCCATGTGCACTGAATGTATGTATTATAATATGTATATTTAGTTTTCTTTACATTTATAATAATCCCATTATCATGTGCCCATTTAGTTAAATTATTAAGGTCAGTCTGTAGGTAATTTTGTATTTTGTCTTTTATGTTGAGGTCACATCACATATCTTTTCCATGTGCACTGAATGTATGTATTATAATATGTATATTTAGTTTTCTTTACATTTATAATAATCCCATTATCATGTGCCCATTTAGTTAAATTATTAAGGTCAGTCTGTAGGTAATTTTGTATTTTGTCTTTTATTTTGAGGTCACATATCTTTTCCATGTGCACTGAATGTATGTATTATAATATGTATATTTAGTTTTCTTTACATTTATAATAATCCCATTATCATGTGCCCATTTAGTTAAATTATTAAGGTCAGTCTGTAGGTAATTTTGTATTTTGTCTTTTATGTTGAGGTCACATCACATATCTTTTCCATGTGCACTGAATGTATGTATTATAATATGTATATTTAGTTTTCTTTACATTTATAATAATCCCATTATCATGTGCCCATTTAGTTAAATTATTAAGGTCAGTCTGTAGGTAATTTTGTCTTTTATGTTGAGGTCACATCACATATCTTTTCCATGTGCACTGAATGTATGTATTATAATATGTATATTTAGTTTTCTTTACATTTATAATAATCCCATTATCATGTGCCCATTTAGTTAAATTATTAAGGTCAGTCTGTAGGTAATTTTGTATTTTGTCTTTTATGTTGAGGTCACATCACATATCTTTTCCATGTGCACTGAATGTATGTATTATAATATGTATATTTAGTTTTCTTTACATTTATAATAATCCCATTATCATGTGCCCATTTAGTTAAATTATTAAGGTCAGTCTGTAGGTAATTTTGTATTTTGTCTTTTATTTTGAGGTCACATATCTTTTCCATGTGCACTGAATGTATGTATTATAATATGTATATTTAGTTTTCTTTACATTTATAATAATCCCATTATCATGTGCCCATTTAGTTAAATTATTAAGGTCAGTCTGTAGGTAATTTTGTATTTTGTCTTTTATGTTGAGGTCACATCACATATCTTTTCCATGTGCACTGAATGTATGTATTATAATATGTATATTTAGTTTTCTTTACATTTATAATAATCCCATTATCATGTGCCCATTTAGTTAAATTATTAAGGTCAGTCTGTAGGTAATTTTGTATTTTGTCTTTTATTTTGAGGTCACATATCTTTTCCATGTGCACTGAATGTATGTATTATAATATGTATATTTAGTTTTCTTTACATTTATAATAATCCCATTATCATGTGCCCATTTAGTTAAATTATTAAGGTCAGTCTGTAGGTAATTTTGTATTTTGTCTTTTATGTTGAGGTCACATATCTTTTCCATGTGCACTGAATGTATGTATTATAATATGTATATTTAGTTTTCTTTACATTTATAATAATCCCATTATCATGTGCCCATTTAGTTAAATTATTAAGGTCAGTCTGTAGGTAATTTTGTATTTTGTCTTTTATGTTGAGGTCACATATCTTTTCCATGTGCACTGAATGTATTATCATATATTTAGTTTTCTTTACATTTATAATAATCCCATTATCATGTGCCCATTTAGTTAAATTATTAAGGTCAGTCTGTAGGTAATTTTGTATTTTGTCTTTTATTTTGAGGTCACATATCTTTTCCATGTGCACTGAATGTATGTATTATAATATGTATATTTAGTTTTCTTTACATTTATAATAATCCCATTATCATGTGCCCATTTAGTTAAATTATTAAGGTCAGTCTGTAGGTAATTTTGTATTTTGTCTTTTATGTTGAGGTCACATATCTTTTCCATGTGCACTGAATGTATTATCATATATTTAGTTTTCTTTACATTTATAATAATCCCATTATCATGTGCCCATTTAGTTAAATTATTAAGGTCAGTCTGTAGGTAATTTTGTATTTTGTCTTTTATGTTGAGGTCACATATCTTTTCCATGTGCACTGAATGTATTATCATATATTTAGTTTTCTTTACATTTATAATAATCCCATTATCATGTGCCCATTTAGTTAAATTATTAAGGTCAGTCTGTAGGTAATTTTGTATTTTGTCTTTTATGTTGAGGTCACATATCTTTTCCATGTGCACTGAATGTATTATCATATATTTAGTTTTCTTTACATTTATAATAATCCCATTATCATGTGCCCATTTAGTTAAATTATTAAGGTCAGTCTGTAGGTAATTTTGTATTTTGTCTTTTTTTCGGTCTGCTACGATTATACATGTATCATCGGCGAACACTTTTTTACTGCAATATTTAATGACGTTTGGTAAACTGTTGACGTGTCCGATATAACATATTGGCCCTGATATTGATCCCGTGGCAACTCCGTTCTCGATTGGGATAGAATCACTCAATTGGTCATTAATTTTAACAATGAGTTTTCTGTTTGTTAAATAATCTTTTAGCCAGTTATTAACCGGTCCTCTTACTCCACATTCGTTCATTGCAGTTAGTAGAATATTATGATCCAGGGTATCAAATGCCTTTTTGAAGTCTATAAATATTATACCTACGTATAACTTATTATTTAGGTGGTTGTTTATTTCATCGGTAAATTCTGTTAATAAGGAGTTAGTACTTTTATTTTTTTGAAATCCAAACTGTTCTTTGTTAATTATTTATTATTATTATTATTTTAATATAGGCAATACGACCATTCAAGGTCGATTTGTTCCATTTGACGACGTGAGAATTTTATATAAATAAAAACAAAAAACAGTTAAAGAAAAGACAAACAACGCCTACAAAACTACCAGGTTTTTCTCAATTAATTTTAATATTTCTATGTAAATTATCGGGGAAGCAATTGCAAGAAGGTGTCGAATCTTCAGTCGAATATTCTGTTGGTGTCTTAATAAATAAATAAATACTTAGTCATACTATCGCCATCGACAGTTGGATCTTATGTGTTACATGCAAATAGATTTGTCCCATATTTACTGTTTATTACCCTTTGTTGCTCCATAATATGACTCTAGTCTTGTTTCAGTAACCTCCATGACCAGAAAAGAAACTAGGCAGCTAGATAGAAAAAAATAGAAATGAATGTCAGTACATATAGTATTATTTTGTACATAAAATATTTAATGAATATATTTAATAAATATATCTTCAACATTATTATAACCTATCTAAATAATTTTAGCGAGTTTGAATTGTTCGTGTTGGGCGTAATTATCTCTGACTGCGTCCCTGTTGGACTTGTATGAACTGTAAAATGCTGTACCGTCTTCACAAAATTACATTCTTTGTTATTTTGAATATATTATGAAAAAAACATTAACAAAATAAAACCGTTTTTCCTACTTACTCCTTTTTACTCCTCACTACCTCTAGGGGATATAGTGGGGAGTTATCAATTCGAAATTTTTAAGGATTTTTTTATTGCAGATTATCAACTAGTATCATGATGAGATTGTATTCTGAAAGTTTCATCACAATGTATCTGTATGTGTGCTGTGTGCTATGTACGGCGTGTTTATTTTACTTTATCTTTACTTTATAGACTAAAGAACTCGTTCGATTCTTTTCAAACTTTGAAAATTTGTATTTTTAATACTCACTTAGACCCCATTAGATTTTGAAGGATGTGCTTCTCAATTTTAACTGTCAAATATTTCAAAAGGCACAGGAACTAAAAAATCGATATTTTTATTTTCAAATTGCTAAAAAGGCACATCACTTTCATAAAATGACATTGAAGAATTTTCAAGTTTTCGTAATAAAATATTTAAATCAAAAATAAATCAACATACTCATTTCATGTAAAAGCGTCACACGTCGGTCATTTGGAATCCACTGTATAATATTTATATTAACTATATAGAACGAATTCAACATATATTTTTGAGACAGATGAAGTACAAATTTGGTAATAACTACAAACATGAATTGGTGACTTTACAGACAAGACGAAATGTACCTTTATGACATTATAAATTTTAATATTGACTGCACAGACCTTCGGAAAATTATAAAATTCAACATTACAAACAAACGAAGAAGGCACACCTCATGGTTCTTTTTATTCGCCACTGTACCGATGCCTTACCACATATAATTAATAATTTGGAAAGGATCAGGTCCGTGGACATATTCTGTAAGTCCAGGACCCTTTTCAGGAGTGTTTTGTAACCAGCAGTGAGAACATGTGACATGAAATCAAAGGTGGGGTGAGTAGGTTACAAATCTTATTTAGATTTATTATATTGTTAAAATTTTATTTGTACGTTTCCCATTTTTCAAAATAAATAAATATGCTAAGCGAGTGGGTTGCGTCCAACGCTAAACTACTCACTAACAAGTCACTCCATAAAGTATTCAAATTTTGTATGGAAATTTTTCAGCATTTTCAAGCATAGAGTCAACATTTTTTTTATTCAAATATTTTTTTATGAAAACTTGAAAATTCTTCAATGCCATTTATGAAAGTGATTTGCTTTTTTAGCAATTTGAAAATAAAAATATCAAATTTTTAGTTCCTGAGCTTGTGGTCACTTTGAAATATTTGACAGTTAAAAAAATTGAGAAGCACTATTCAGATATCCTATGGGGTCTAAGTGAGTATTAAATATACAAATTTGCAAAATTTGAAAAGAATCGAATGAGTACTTTAGTCTATAATCGATAAAGTAAAATAAACACGCCGTACATGTACATAGCACACAGCACATAGTAGGTACACATCACACACACATACACAGATACATTGTGATGAAACTTTAAGAATACAATCTCAGCATGATACTAGTTGATAATCTGCAATAAAAAAATAACCATAAAAATTGCAGAAATCATAACTCCCCACAATATTCTCCACAACACTAAAAGAGAGACGTACCCTATTTGACATGACAACACTACACAAAATAATCAATAGCACGTTTGACTGTCCAGCACTCGTTAGCTCAATTAACATACATGCACCACTCAGATGCCTAAGAAACAACTTGCTCTTCCTCCCGTCAACTTCAAACACAAATGCAGGATTTAGGAAACCAACCAACAGAATGTGCAATGAATACAACAAAACCTTTCCAGACACACACATCTTCTCCAAATCATACACAGCATTCAAACACGAAATAAAACACATTCAAAAATCATCACCACAACACGCGATGACATAATAATACACATACTCTATTGAGATATTAATCATCTGTCATAACATACTACACCATCTCTTTTATTGAATTATGGCTCCTTAATTTTAATTTTATTTTATGTATTTTTGTTTTTTTTTTTTTTCTCTTTTTTATCATTATGTTAATGTATAACTCTTGTTTCTCTATTTCTCGCCTCAATATTTATTTCTCGCCTCAATACTTATTTCTGTATAATTATTTTCTTATCTATTTCATTTCGTTTATGTTAATTTAAATTGATTTTTTTTTCTTTTTCTTCTTTACTTGTTTTGTCTTTTATTATTATTGTATTACTTTGCAAATTTTCACTTTCATATGTTTATATTGTGAATACTGTAAGGTTGCAGATAAACTTTGAATTCTATGTTACTATTAGTTATATGCATATTTTCTGTAACTGTTTGTATTCCTAAATGAATAAATAAATAAATATTCCCTTGGGTTTGTGAAGAGTAAAAAATCTGTAAAAGAATGCATCAAAGGATGAGAACGACCCATATGTTGAGTTACTATTAGCAGCAGTTGAGAAACGTTGTAATGAACTTTAATGCAATTTTTATTAATTCTTTGAATGATGTTTATTAAAACTTGACGCGAGCCATTCACTGTTAAAAGACAATGGATACTCTGCCGATGTATCCAATATAACTATGAACCGGAGGAAGGCAAGTAAAAAGCTTGCACGTTCCGTACCTCCATTAATTGATACGCCGCTATGCGAACAATTTATCGGATAAAAACAAGACATTGATACACCACACGTTTCTGTGATTCAGAACAAAAATTTATATCATCGTTTAATGCTTTTATCTTGTCTACTCTCATAAAATTCTGTTGCCATCAGATTCTTCCGTGTACATGCATATAGTATGTTGCGTGTATACTCTTCTATTTCTTCGTTAAGTAGACACGAGGCCCCCATTCACGATCGTGCCATCCTTCCAAATGGCTTGCCATCACTCCAAAATGCGCTCGTAAATGTCAAATCCCGCGCAGCCCAATTCTGACACACCAAAATGGAATCCCAAACGATCGAAACTCTGTAGTACCGCAAAAACAGCGCGACGCATCCTGTCGGCACGGCATACTCGTGAGTGTGAAAACCAGCGGTACATTGCGCCATCTCATTGCCCAGAGATGTTTGACACTCTCGTGAATGCAAAAATACAACATTTTCTCTTTGTTTTTTCTATTTGTATATAAGCAAACCCCTAAATCGCAGTTGTATAAAACTCATCATCAGAATTATAACTCATTTTTACTTGAAAATTAAAAATAAAATAGAACTTATTAATGCGAAAGCGCCGACCGCTTGCGTATACTAATTTTGATGGCTCGATGGCGCGCCTGTGAGTGTGATGAAAATTTTCCAACGCTCCAAATGGAGCCGGAGGAATACGCCGAATGGCACGATCGTGAATGGGCTGCTTTAGTCTGCAAACCGAAAAACTATGCCTCCTGAAATGACCTCCAACTATCGTTCCATCTCTTGTGTGATCTTCCGGATAGACGGCGACCAGAAGGGATTTCATTTTTTTATTTATTTTTATTTTATAGAATACAACAGCAATACTATAAAGATTTATTCAAATATACAAAGATAATTTTTATGTTGCCAATTATAGTAAGTATTCTAATCTAAAATATATTACACACACACTTTTTAACAAATATTATGAAAACAGGACGGGAAAGGAGAGAGGTAGAGAGGGGAATGGGGGGAAGCATCGACCACAAACTCATATTATGATTTATACCTCACGTGTCTCAATTTATGAATAATAATAAATTTACATTAATTTAAAGGGGCACAGTTAAAAAGTTAAAGATGTGCACAACAAAACAGAGCACAGATTAAATATGCGACGAATTCACATTTTTTTTAAATATATAAAAACTCGAAGCAAACATATCCAATTCCGGATCACTCAAACAATTTCTATTGTACTCAGTTCAAACTCTATTAATATTATATATGAATTTAGCAAATAGTTAGTTTTAGAAGATTCCATGCAAAAGAGAGACTGCATGGTTTCTATTTCTCTAAGTGGACAGCAGATTTCTTCTAAGTGGATTTGCTGCTAAATACACAAGTCTATCACTGTCCATTCTGGATACGTGGTCCCTCCAATGTCTTCTTCTGGATCTACTCCTTCGTATACTCACAATAAAAAAAATCTTATTCAAATTTATTTTTGGTTGTGAGGCACCGCGCACCAGTATAGACTAGTGCTTTCACTCTTTTCTAATATCATTGTTTCCGGCTTAGTTGGTTAGGTATCTGAATGCTGATCCAAGGGTCCTGGGTTCGATTCCCGGAGGAGACACAGTTTTTAATTCTGTTTTCAGTCTGGATCTGTGAGGCGATAAATATCGTGAGTCTCCAGAATGTGGCAATTGTTTTTGGGTGCATGTTTAATAATTATTTGACATAGCACCTGTTAGTTGCCCGAGAAGCTACATAAAATGAAATAAAAATAAAGAGCCCGGTTATCATTAGTTATATGCCGTGATGGTATGAACAATTTCAAGTTATGAAGATTTCAACGTTGTTTCTCATTTATAGAATTGGATAGAACAAATGTAATATAAAAATTGATACATGTTTTCATGGCAACTAGATTTCTAAGGTGACAAGGAGTTTTGGATGAATTCACTACTTCACCTCCCCTTGATTCTTCGTGTATGCGGACTGTAATTAGCTTCTTCTTCAAAATATAAAAATACCTAGCACTATAAGTGTTCGAATTTTTTTTTTAATTGCATATACGCAAACATTGGATTTTTTCCCCTGTCGGGAGTCAAATGATATTTTTATTGACAAACTTTTTTTAACATCTCAATAGAGACGAAGTTGGGATAATTATAGAAGTACCAAGAACTCAAGGCACCTACTGGGCCTACGATCTGTCATCGTCTGGTTTACGTGATCACTTTATGCGCTTGCGCAACCTTCACCAATTATGCCTTCTTATTGAGTTCTCTTATCAATGTAATTTTTGAAATATTTATATATTGGAATAATGTGTAACAATTCACCTGAAATTAGGGAATTATACTATTGCCATCTATGAAGTAACGAAGAAAAACTTTTTTGTAACGCTATTTATTGAGAAAGTGTTCCTCAGGAAGCACTATAGTTTAACAATCTTGGCATCATGGTGCAAAAAGAACAATCTGCAGATCTGAATAGAAGTTCCATGCTTTAATGAACTGTTTACTGATTACGATACACAAATACCTACCAAATTTCAGTGTTTTCGTTTAAGAATTCTTGTTAATGGGTACCGAATTAAGTAGCATTTCGTCCGAGGCAACATTGGAATATTTTCAACAGAAATAATATATATGCAATGAATGTCGAATTCTAATTATCATTGTCAACTTTAATTCTATAGCTACTATTCTTATCGATAACTATTTGTTGTTATATACAATTGCAAGTTCGGAACAACCGTCTTCTGGGCGCAAGCCATTGTTAATGATGTGAAAAAAAACATGATTTACCCGACACCACTTTATGTATGGATAGGGTCAACACATTTCAAGTGGTCCAGCTATTTAATTCATTATAAAAATTCGAATATGATGATAAAATGCTATGTGTGGACTGTGTTGTTATATGGCTGTGATACTTGGACTTGGACGCTGTAGGTTAAAACCATGAATAGGTTGAAAGCATTTGAGATATGGTTGCATCGCAGAATGCTCAAATCCCTTGGACAAATCTGGTTTCAAAGTCTTAAGTCTAGTCAGGACAACCAGGCAACTCCTGTCCGCAAGATCGCATATCTGGGCCATACAATGAGGGGAGAAAAATACCACATGCACAATTAATACTGGAGGGCAAGATAGACTGTCGCCGGGACGGGAAGGAGACAGATGTCCTGGCTGCGAAATATCAGGGAATGGAAGGGCTTCAGAACTGTGGAGCAGATATTACAGGCAGCACAGGACTGAGAGGGAATCGCCAGAGTGATCGCCAACGTCGGGGGTTCCTGACAATGCACCAGAAGAAGAAAAATTCAAATATCTTTAAAATACGAAAACCGTGAACCTACCAATATTATTTTTTTTTTGTAATATCAAACCAGCAATTCAAGTTCCACTGTTATTAAATGACATCCAGTGACCATTTTCACTGTATCCAACTACTTGTTTTATTTTTCCTAAACATTTTCTACTAGT